>JAGDQO010000981.1:0-189495 GCA_018342035.1 Solanum appendiculatum
GCGGAGAGTCGGGGTATTTTAAAAGGAAAAAACTGTAAAGGCAATTCAATTTCAAAGCAAAACCATTATATATCCCCACTTGTTCTCTCTCAGTTATAAGTCAAAATTCCCCCTAAATTCTCCCCTAATCTATATTGCTTCCTAGTCTAGTACTTGGTGAATTGCATCAACCCTTGCGGTATGTATTTACCCCTTTCTTTAATCTATTTTTTATGATTCAAACTTGTGAAATGGTGTTTGAGTTTATATTGAGTTGATCTTGATTATTTTGTGCTTAATTGTTGAGTTAGGGGCTAGGAATAGATGTATCTAGTGATGATTGTTGATAATTGTTGTTTGGGGTATAAATTGGGGGCGAATTTTGGTAGAAAATTGTTGTTAAACTTGTTGCCCACCATGTGTTCGATTTTATGCTTGAATGAACTATTTTCTGGAGAAGACGACTTCTCCGCGAACGCGGACCTCTGTCCGTGAACGCAGAGGTCTCTGTCTCCTTGTACTCCGTGAACACGGCGAACTGTTATGCGAATGCGGAGGTCTACTATGTGCTAAGCCGTGAACGCGGCTGACTCTCTGCGAACGCAGCTTCCTCTCTGCGAATGCGGTTGCCTCTCTGCGAATGCGGAGAGGAATTCAGTTCTATCCCAAAATAGTAGCTTTGCAATACGTCACTCGATACCTGTTTTAATTATTTTCTTTGGCCTAAATACTTCCTAATACATTGTTTTAAGTGTCCATAAGAAATTTTAACTTGTTGCCATCTTTTGTAGGTACTTTAGACATATAATGTCAATCGACAACATCCCCTAATCTTCCGAAATTGCACCAGAAGAAGAGTACTTAGATGCAACCAGATTCCTGTCATCCAAATGCGCTCGCAAATACAATGAATACTTGGGCAGAGTTGTGGTGAAGGAGAAGGGCATTTGTTTGGAGAATCTCGAGAGTAGAATATCGAATTTCTATAACCGGCTTGGAGCGAGTCTGTGGATGGTCTTTGCTGCTGAGCCCATCAAAGCTAATCACAACTAGTAGCAGAGTTTTATGCTAATGCCTTAGTGATGGACTTTAATGAAGTAGCAGTGACTACCGTCCTAGGGGTGCAGGTGTCTTTCAGCCCGACAGTGATTAATGCTTATTACAGTCTCCCGAATGCTGATAACAGGGTATATTTGGGCCGCAACCAAGAGTTGGGTAATCAATGGCTTGTGGATAAGCTACACGCAGGAGAAGCTTCAGAGTGGTTCAAGAATAAAAGGGGGATTAATTCCCGTGAGTTCACTGCTGAGGCCAAGACTTGGCTCTCTATCATGTGTGCTCGGGTCAGTCCTTCTAATCATGACACCGAGGTGACATTTGATAGAGCACTAGGCTGCTGTGATTATTGATGGGATTGAAGTGAATATGGGAGAGCTGATTGTAAATCATATTATCGAGGTAGCTCAGGGTAGAGCCAAGACCATTATTGTCCCTTCTTTGATCACTCAACTGTGCTACAGTGCTGGCGTGGCGAGGCTCCCCACTGATGAGGAGAAGAAGCTAGGGAAGGAGATACACCCATTGAAGAAGAGGGGTGCACAGGGCGACAATCACAAGAAGAGGAAGATCGACGTGCTTGACCCACAGTTCAGACAGTTCACCGAGCCCACTTTGAGGCTGGTGCTTCATCTTTTGCAAGACCTCTCTAGTTCGAACCTACCACTATGCACCACATATCCTCCCAGATCTCTGGAGTCGATGTGCAGATTAGAGAGTTGGTCGCTGGCCTTCCTTCTGGCCCGTCAGGGGATACCACTTCTGAGGGTGCACCTACTATTGCTTCTGTTGCTGCTGCACAGAAGGCTATGTCCAAAAGGCTTGAGCATATGAGTCGTAGGCAAGGGAAGATCGAGAAGTGTCAGAGGACCTTTCGAGAGCACGAGAAGAGGAAGAGCAAGTTCCTAAGCAAGATGATGGAAAAACTTAGGAGCTTATGTGGTAGCGGTGCTTCAAATGATGAGGAACTCACATTTCCCTCAGATGAGAGCTCAGAGTGATTGCATTTCATGGAGTCCCTCGTATTCTCTTTTGATATCTCTACTGTGAGGACACAATTTGATTTTCAGTTGGGGGTGACTCCCTTGTAGCTCTTGTTCTGTATTTCCTATTTTGGATGCTTGGGATTATTGTTGTTGGATGTTTATTCTATTTTGTGGATGATGTTCCCTTGTTGGGCTTTTGGATCTTAATTGTGGATTGTGTTGGATTATTCGTTTTTTGTTTTATTAGTTTTTATTGCTTTTAATAGCTTCTTTATTTGGTTTATTTTGTTTTGTGATGGTGTTGTTTATTGGAGATGTTGTTGATTGGTGATGCCCTATGATGGATAGAGTAACAACTTTCTTAAGGGTAAAAAGTCGGTTGGTTGTGTGGTGAAGTCTGAGTAGCCATTGTTGTTGTGTGGTGAAGTATGAGTAGCCAATGTTAATGTGTGGTGAAGTCTGAGTAGCTGGTCCCGAATAGATATATGAGTCTGCCCAATCATGGATTGGTTCACGGCTTTCCTAAGGGTAAATTCGTCGTTGTCTTTTTGGGAGGTTGTCGCTTGTTTGGTACTAAGAATATAGTCTTGCATGTGAAAAATAATTCGAACATACCCCTCAGTTTTGAAAATTGAGCATGTTTGGAATGATTTTGTTACAACTCTTGTGACTCTTTTTGTGACTCTTGACGCGTTAACGGTTTTAATGTTCAATGCCACTTGTATGTTGAAAAGGAAGTAAGATTTTGAACCATCTTGAATGATTTGCATGCCATGTGTGGTGAGTTGTTGAATAATGTCTTGTGTTTGCTTATGCTACCTAGAACTTGCCCGGTTGGTCTTGAAATATTGGTCTTGATTGAGTTAGGTTAGAAAAATGATTTTAGGCTTTCTTTGATTGTTATTGAAGTCCGCTTGGCCTAAAACCCCCACCTTTGCACTAAATGTACCCTTAGTTGTCCCCTTTGAGCCTAAATCCTTTTTATTGGCAACCTCATTACAAGCCTTATCCATTTTTAAAATGTACTTCTCTCTTGAACCCTTTCCCTCCTTGAACTTGAAGTTGTGAAAGTCGAGGCTAAAAGCCTAAGTTGGGGGTGTTATGGGAAATTCATAGAAGGGATGCCTATCACATAAGAGCTTGTTATAAAATAAAAAAAAAGAAGGATGAATAGAGGAAAAAGTCAAAAAGAAAGAAAAAGTTGTGAAAAAGACAGTGAATAAAGTAATCTTGAATCCTCCAAAAAGTTGAAAATGGTTTCATGTGGGGCATCTAGAGTGAAAATAAGAAAAAGAGAATGTGAAATGTGCATTGGTTTGGAAAGTGAAGAAAATGTGAAAAAGTTGGAAGATGTTGAGTTGTTGAGTAGAGTTCAAGGAGGTTGTAGTCACTTGTACCTACATGATTTCCTTACCTTCACTTAGCCTACATTACAAGCTTAACGAAGTCCTTTGTGATTTCTAACCAAATGAAGTTGAGTCAATGTTGATTGAAAATATGGGCAAGCCTATGGTGTGGAATTTGTGTTCATGAGATGTTTTTTTTTGAGTGTGAGTGTTTGTGCTTTTTTCCCTTGTTTGTAAATACTTTGTGAGTGTTTTGGGACATTTCATTTCTTGTGAGGGCATGTAGGTTGCTTGAGTGGTGATTTTGAAAATTCCTAATTGCATCAAGTGAGCATGTAGAAGAGCTAAAGAGTTGAGTCATTTCTTGAGTTTGAGTTGTTTTCACTTAATGATTCTTGGTTTTTGAAAAATATTCCATGAGAATGTGGGGTTGCTTTTGTGCAAAGTTTGCTTGAGGACTATTTATTAGTACCAACCAAAGTCATGATCTTGATCCTTATTTGAAATGAGAGTGCATTGTGCTTATCTTGATTGCCTCTTGTGCTTTTAATTTTGTTTTGCTTGAGGATAAGCAAAGTTTCTAAGTTGGGGGTGTTGATGAGTGGGTGATTTTCACTCATTTGGAGTCCTTTGCTTGTGATTTTGTTGTACTTAAGTAGAGAAAGAGGCTAATTTTCCTTTGAATATGGTTGTTTCAGGTACATGTTGGTTAAAAAGGAGTTTCGATGAAAAAGAATGGAAATTGGGGCAAAATGGAGCTGAAAACAGAGATTTTGGAGCTGGCAGTGAAGTACTCTCCGCGAACGCAGAGAGCTGGGCGCGGACGCAGAGTTCTAACCATCTATGAATCGCGAACGAGGGACATCCTCTGCGAACGTGGAGTTCAACCATACTGAGTACCGTGAACGCGGGACATCCTCCGCGAACGCAAAGTGCAATTATGCTGAGCTCCGTGAACGCGGAGAAGAAAACATGACATACATATGGGCACTTCTGGAAATTCACATTTTGACTCTAATTCACCATATACACTAAAACACAGCCAATTTGAGTAGGACATTGAACATAGAACATAATACAGAGAAAAATACTAAAAATAGAGAGAAGAACTTTGGGGATTGAGGCTTGGGCATAGTTTTGAGAGCAAGATTCCTCAACAAACACCATTAGAGTGAAGATTGTGAGCTTGATTTATAATTATTTTTTATTCCTTCTTCAACTTTTTGCTTTTTATTGTTAAATTCTAGGTGTTAATTGTTGAATAGTTATTTGGATAATTTGTTAGACATAATCAATATTTGGGTTGGTGATTTCTATCTTGTGCTTTTGTAATTAGTTGAATGCTTTCTCTTATATGAAGTAGGTTTTTGATTATCCAATTGATCTCATGCTTTAATTGCTTTCCAATGGAATTGATCACACCTAAGACTTGCCCATTTACTTCGATTGAGCTTGTAAGAGTCAATTGAGGTTGGGAAAGATTAATTGGTGCATTATTTGAGGTGTAACAACTCATTTATTTGATTGTTGCTAGAAATAGTGAATCGTTGCATTGCCTTTAATCGGATTGCTTGTCTTACCACTTGATTGGGTTCGAAAGACCTATATTCGTGAGAAATAGGTGAGTAATTTAGATCCCGAGGCATATATGATTTTACCCATGATTAATTGAGATTCTATGAAGCTAGTTTGCAATCGATCGTATGGGTTTTAATTGATTTCCCATTCCCAAATCCATTCGGTAATGTTGTTCGATATGGCTTTGTCCCTTGTTCTCCTCTATCCCCTATCCTAATTTGTTACTTGAAATCTTCTCATTTTATAATTGTATCATTCATTTCGGATTCAAACTAGTAGCTTGTAATTCTTTGTTTCTTCAATCGCCTTGCACATTTTCCTCGTGGGATCGACCCCAACTCTTCGTTGGATTTATACTTGTTAGCGATCGCCCACACTTCGAATCGTAAGAGGTGCGGTTGAGCGTTATCAGTGGCCAATTTCGTCTTTTCCACTATTGACACTCCCATAATTTCTACTATCTTATAAATCTCATCAACAAAATCCTGAGGATCCTCATCAACTTTCGACCCATGAAACTCCGAGGGATTCATCTTAGTGAAGTCCTCACCCTTATTGCTGCCATACCCACATTTGGTTCATATGAGCAATGACCTCTCTATTAGCTTGGGTCGTTATAGCTTGAGCCAATACTTGGAAAGTGGCTCATAATTCAGCGTGAGCTACTTGCTCGGCCAAAGGATTGACTGGCACTTGAGGAACCTCAGGCTCCACATTCCTTCTTTTGTTAGCTATTTGAGGATGCATATCTTGCAAAGCATCAGATTAGAGTAAGGAGAAAGACCTTTATAGAGGTGAACTCTTTGGCACGACTTTAGAGTAGTGAAAGAAGTGAAGTTTCCTAAACGCCTTGTAGCCTCCTATTCATAAATGTGGCGCGCTTCATACTCATGAACAAGACTCTCCTTGACGCTGCTTGTCAGACATCCTAAAACCTTTTATAAAACTTGGCACTCTGAAAACTAAGTTTGTCATGATCTAAGGTACACCATAGATGCTACATGGTTAATAAGACCCAGAAAGATCCTAAAAAAGCCACATTACATAAGCATGATGTAAAAGAAATACAATAAGAGAGAATAGGCAACAAAAGTCTCATATCATATAAGAAATCTATACATAAGTGTAGAATACGAACCTGTGTATGACATAGCCTTTCTAACATCATAAGAGTGGTTGAGACGTAACCCATACACCACGTACAAGTCTGAAATGAAATGACCATAAGAACTAAAACATTAATGGTTTTGTCCTTGGAGCATGAGGACTCTCACCAATCTAATATGCTAATGGAACAATCCAAGCTAGCCATGAGCAGAAGGAGGAGCGTGAGACCGTATATTATGAGACAATATAGGAACAAATATGCATTAGTACTATGAATGTACCAAGTATGGGGAAATACATAAAAACATAGGTATGAAAATATGAGAAACTTTTAGTATGATATGCATGAACAAGGAAAACGTGGTAAAAGCCTTTACAAAGAAATCATAAATCATATATGACGTCAATGGACACTTAAAACCCTTTGAGAACTTTCATAATGCCTTTAAAGAAAATATAGTTCATTTGAGGGATATTTACCACTAACCAATCACAAGACCATGAGAGCTATACCATGATATTTGTCATGACCCTCTTACCGAAAAGAGGAAACTACTTGCCAAGGTAGAATTTCTATCATTCATAATTGCTATCGTGGATCTACTAGCTAGGTCATTTAAGACACTCTTATGGGGCACGTAGTTTGAGACAAGAGAATTGCTACTAAAGACCAAACCTCTACTAGCCATAGGGCCTCTATTCAAAAGTCCTCTCGGTGCTAAGTAAATCCCAATGGAAAAGACATACTCATATTTATATCAAAATAGTTAGAAAGGCATAGTTAAGACCACCAATCCGATCATAAGATCATATTAGAGTAGCTCTTTTCATATCATGATTTCACAAACTTTCATTTTAGACACTTGCCTTTCTAAGCATCCAAATCATGATTTATTTCATTTGTGAGAAAACCTTTCATAAATTATTGACACTTTATCTTAAAATCATCCTTTAGTCTTAAATCATTCTTGTCATAAAATATGTATAAATCCTTAATCAAATTTATGATCATAGTTCATAATTTCATAAGAATTGTTCATAGTTCAAGTTCATAAAATAGGCATAGGCATGGGTCCATATTAAATCAATTGAAAACCATGTAATTGAATCAAATCATGCATAATAAGATTGAAAATAAACATTTGAATCATAATAAATAGGACCCATGGAGAATTCCCTGAAACCCTAATGGAATTGGTTGAAATTGAATTGGAGATTGAGATTCTTTTGGGACCTAATGGATTAAAGGGATACATCGGTGAATTCCCACATACCTTCATAATTATAGACCAAAAGAAATGGGGAACAAAAACTTGAATCCTTTGAAACCCTAGTTCTTTACTAATTTGAAGCTCTTAACAGAATTTGGAGAAGAAAACTTGTGAGATTTTGGGGGAATTGAGTGAATGAGAGGAGTTAGGCTTAGTATGAACGGTAGAAACAGTTATAGGGGCAGTTATATGGCCAAAACGATATAGTTTAGGGGTTAATTGGGTAGAAAAAGACCAAAATACCCTTAATTAAAGTTTGTCAAACAGGTCTACGATTTGAACCTACCATCCATAGGAATTTCTATGGGCCGTCCTGGTCTACTGTAGAAGCTATTACTGGAGCTCATTATTTCTCACCGATTCCATGAAACCTTTCTATGGTCCGTCCCACTTTCTACTGCTCATAGAACCCATGTTCAAGTCCAGAACTTCACTAAGTCTGGATCACTTGTACATGTACTTTTACGACCTGTAGAACACTCTACGACCCGTCACTCCCTCTCGTAGACTTGAGGTCTCAAACCACTTCTCTAAATCAACTCTACGAATCAATCCTACGACCCGTGGAATACCCTATGATTCATCCTATTCTTTAGAAGGTGAACTTACTGGACTTGATATTTTCAAAATCTCAAACCAAGACCTTCGACTTCCTTCCTATGTGTGGCCTATGGGACTTCCTATGGTTCGTAGATTGTACTTGTAGATCACTGCATCAGTTCCAAAAAGAAAATTTTCCCTTCCAATCCCAACTTCAAATTTCTGAGGTGTTATAAACTTACATGCTATTAAATTAAGGGAAAAGGGCCTGATATACCCCTCAACTTTGTCATTTAGAGGTGATATACCCTTCACTATGAAAGTGACTCATATATATCCTTACTGCTATACAAATGGCTCACATATGCCCTTTTCCTTTAACGGAAGTGAAAAATTAATTTTAAAATTAATTTTTAAACTTTTTTTAAATTTTTTAAAAAAGCTAATACATGCGGGTGTATATTTGATCCTTCTCACACGTTTATTTTTTTTGACTATTTTTATTCATCGACTAATTTAAATTTATTACTTTTTTATGGTCATATTTTTTTTTTCACTTATTCTCTTGTAAAATTTATTATAGATGCCCCAAATATTGTTTTTACGGATACAAAAATCTAAATTATAATATAGCTGTAAAAAAATTAATTTTAATTTTTTTTAACTTTTTAGTTTTCTCCGACTCACACTTCTTTCTTTTTATTTCTCTTATTTTTATACTAAAGAATGGAAAAAAATAAAATAAAAATAAAAAACTCAAACAAAAATAATCAAAGAAATCAAAAAAATAATTTGTGTGAAAAAGATTAAATACATGATTTAAAAAAAAAAATTAATTGAAAAATAAATTTAAAATTATTTTTATTACTTTTGTAACGATAGGGGTATATGTGAACCACTTTTATAACAGTAGGAGTATATATGAGCTATTTTGTAACGGTAGGGGTATATGTGTGCCACTTTTTTAATGAGGGATATATTAACTCTAAATGACAAAGTTGAGGGGTATATCAGACCCTTTTCCCTTAAATTAATGAAATAACTCTCTATATTTATCTAGTGAAAAATAATAAAATGTAATCATTAATATATTATAATAAATAATAAGAGTTATATTACAATGAATCAAGACAATGAGGAATTAACTTTGGTGGATTTCGTGCAAATGCATGCCTATTCAATGCATTTTAGAATTGATTAATCTTCCTAAAATGGGGATTTAATTTTTGATTGAGGGCAACATGATAATCAAACTTTGTCCTTAGGACTTTTCCACTTTTAATGTAATACTAGCCTCTTGGTACATGCGTTCCACGATTATCTATGAATACTTCATACGATATTTAAAAATATTTACCTCCTAAAATTAACTATTATGTATGATAAATAGAAGCTTGTTTTTTTCATTGATATTTCCAATGATGTTCGATGAAAAAATAATTAATTGAATAGCCATAAATGATATTGAATACCATCATTACCAACTCAATACAATTGTAGTCATATGAGTCTTGTTTCGACTTAAACACATGAATATTTTTAAGGGAGATGATTTTTCTATATGAATAATTGCCAAGCGTAAAAAATATACAATATCACATATGATAATAGTATAACAACGAAAACAAAGAAATATGAAAGAATAGTAAATTACCGATTGTTATGCTTCTTTAAGTATCTAAAACTGAAGATGATGCAGAAGAAGAGATTGAGAAGATTATATTGCCAAAAAAGTTATATTACCTATAAGAAAAAAAAACAACTTCAATTGGGATACAAATGACAAAACAGTGGAAGAAAAAGGAAACATGAGATATTTATAGTAATATCTATGAAGACTCCCGAAATTCTTTTCTCAACATTATTAAGACTATGAAAAATTTAAAAATTAAATTAAAGAAGGTTAAAAAGGATGATTATATGAATTTGTAATTATTATTGGAAGGTGAAAGGAACAAATATTAAATGTGCATTTTAAAGGTTGACATAAATGTTACATTTCTTTTGTTAGTAGAGTATGAATCATTTCTAAAACAATGAATTTGAAAAAAGATTTATGCATAATGTTCAAAACTCAATGCCATAATGATGACGTTAACTTAGCAATATTTTCACATTCAAATCAATGCCTTAATGATGTTTTTTTTCAAATTCTCAAAACAGTCTTGCACACTCTTTTTTAATCATCAATGTTCTATTTATGTGGATGAACTCAATTCTGAAAATTGAATTGAAAAAATACTAATGTTCAAAAATTATTTATGTAATAAATGAGATTAAGTTAGAGATATATTTTCAGATAATATTCAATGCCATAATGATTTGTTTTTTTATATGCTCAAAATGCATATCATATTTTAATAGATGAAAGTTGGACATAATGATCATTTGGTGATTTAAAATAATAGTTACAATTTAATTTTCAATTAGTTAGAAATTTCATCAAATTTTGATTTAGTATAGGGGAATAATTGTAATTCAATGTTGCATTTTGGGGCTTCCCACTTTTAATAATATATGATGGTATGATATAATATGATATATGATGATGATTTAACACTACCATGGTTAATATTATATACAGTAACTTAGTTTTAATAATTAACAAGAAAGAATATCTTAAGTAGGGGTGTCAAGGGGTCAGGATGGATCTGTAACGACCCTCATTGTCACCTTTTTATTTCTACATATTTTTTATGTCTTACCCTAAAAGAACTACTCTACCTCACTATCCGTATTCAGAACCTGATTTCTAAAAATACAGTAAACAATAAACAACAAAATTAAAAAGACACAAATGGAATGACCCTCTAGGTCATTTACTCCATTTTCTCATCTTTTCACCTCCTCCATTTTATGATCTTTTCAACGATAAGAGCTTCCCTGTAGGTACTGAAAATTCATGTCACGACCCAATTTCCTTAGTCACGATGACACCTACTATAACCCATTAGTAGGTAGGACAACCTATAACCTGGAAGGACAAGTAATTGGTATAAGAGTAGAATCAAGCAGAAGCAAACAATTTAACAGAATTAATAAGAAATAAGCGAAAGCATAGCCTAGATATACAAAGCCAAAAGATCCCTCCTTGAACCTAAAAGTCACAAGTACAGAGCTACTACCAAAGAGATTAGAAGTCCCAAAAGCGGACCAAAACATACATACTTGTCTCAAAATACAAAAGACTAGTCAGCTAATACAGATGGAGACATGTATGATCCTGGAAGCCATGTCCTCACCCTAATCTCCGAATCGGACAACTACTGACTCAAACTCAACTTTGATACTTTTTGCTCGAACCGGCATCATGAAAAAGATACAGGGTGTAGCATGAGTACCACAGAAACAGGTACTTAGTAGGCACCATAGGCCAACGGAGGAAGAAAAGTAGAGGCAATATGAAAAGAAAATTAACACAACAAAAATCAAAGAGCAGATGTCTAACAGAAATGCATATGAGTGTAAAATGGAACTGAAATGAAATAAGTAAACAACTATCTAAAACCTAACTAGACCCCATAAGCATAGAAGGTACACTTGTACGCCAATTTAAATAAAAACTTGGACATACCTCATAAGCCTATCAGGTGCACAGAATAGCTACTACTAATGATAATAGAACCCGGTAAATCAAGAGCCAGAGAGAACGTAGCCCATACTTCAAACCATAAATAGACCTCTGAAAAGAAAAGAAGAGTGCACTTCTTAAACCTCGAACTGCGAATAGGCCTCCCAAAGTAACCAATAGGATGAAGCCGATAGGTATCAACTCCATAGAGGATAAAGTGCATGAGTTAGACACTGCAACTGTATATCAATGGCGAGAACTTTAATCTTCTATTAGAATAGAGAAGCTTGATTAGGCCTTGAAACACCAACAAATAATAGGCTGCTGAAGAACAGCATGTCAAATCAATAGAGTAATATCACAAAACCTTAAATCTGCAACCAATAATAAGCTATTAAAGAATCCCATATCAAAGTCATCGCCATAATTCAATCATGGGATGACATCCACCCAAAGGAAGTCAATTATATACTCCAAGGATGAACAAAATCAAGTCCCAAACCATAAAATGAAGCCCGATATCTCAAACACAAATCACTAAGGTCGTAGAAAAGGGGGATTATTGATAAAAGGTCATGGGAGCTGAGTTACCGCCTAACTAAGGCTCATTCTATCAGACCCAAGTCTGCTACATCAGCCTAGAGCGAGCTAAGCCATCTGAAGCAATGTTGGAGAGATTTTAAGGTCTATCACCTCCAAAATACGCAACTCTACGGCAAACACTATTCTACACCTAGACGAAGTCGAACATTCTTACAACATTAATAGAAAATAAGTACAACACATGCCACAAGGTAAAAAATGATAGAAACAAGGGAAAAACATGCCAACGCTCTCGAGATACTCGAATAATCCTAAAACATGGTTTCTAACTAACTAACCATGATTAAATAACTACCCAACATAAATTCATACAAATCAACATACATTTACATGTAGGAGCTCAATCAAAATGTTGAAAAACCATAGACTACCTCACAGTAGACTGCACATGTTCAAAATTTACAACTCTGGAGCGTTTCCCTTCTAAATGGCCTCTGAAGGCTGTCATGCTATCAAAAATAGGAACACAACATCAAAGTGATCAATTTGACACCAAAATCACATTAATCAGAGACAAATGAAAATTTGATTCAAAATGGGAATGTGGGATCTATGTTAGGAATCCAAGAAGTGACTGTGTCAAAAGGTACATTTAAGCTCCCCAAATATATCCCAAAAAGGGACAAAATCTGAGGCTCGAAATGTAGCAAATCATAGACATACAAATAATTCTACAATGAAGCACAATTAAGAGGGCTGGAAGCCCCTATGGGATAGAATATACCTCAAACAAGTAGTCCTTGAAGCTCCCCAAACACTCTGCCATGAAGCGTCAAACTCCTCGGATGCATGCAACAAAATCTACCCAAATGGGAGCTATAGAACTCAAGAAATTTGAGTTTGTATTTTTAAGCCATAGCTGAGTCATGTCTATCATTTAATTAAAAGACCTGACTAAAATCTCTCTGTGATCACGGAGGAGGGATCCGTGAACATGGAGGTCCACCTAATCATGCCTTCGTGAATGTGGATGAGATCCCGCAATCGTGGAAGGCAAACTCCTTAGCCATCAATGACACGATAGAGGCTCTGTGATTATAGAGACCAAAACCCTTGGCCTTCTTGAACATGGAAAATAATGCACAAATGCAAAGGGAAAAACTTGCCTACACCAACTAACGCACATTAGTTGGTTTTGGCCGGTGCAAAAATCCCCAATAGGTTGCTCAAGTTTTTTTCGGAACCCTGTTGTAATGACACTTAAGGTTAGTTTTTTGGTGTGCTTTTACTATGTTGCCCCATTTTATCTTTCTTATATATTTTGTGTGGTTCTGGGTTAGGTGGTATGCATCTCGAGGCATTCGGTTGAGTTTGGTGTAAGCTTTTGAGTCTTAGAGGTTTAAAGCTTGAAAGATTTGACTTTAATCAATATCCACACATGCTCACATCAGATCGGAATTCCATCAGTTCCATCAGCTTCAGAAGGGTTATTTTGGTCTAGTATGATGCTTGGTTAGGGTTTTGAGGCTTCCATTTAGAGTTGGTGGGATTAGGTATTTTAGCTTTTGAGTTTTTCATAAAGTTTGACTTCAGTCAACTTTCTTGATAAATGAACTCAAAATTGAATTCTATTAGCATGGTTAGCTCTGGACATCTGAGTTTTGCTCTAGAATGACCTTTGGTTTGGTCCTTGAGGTAGCTGGGATGATTTTGTTGCATTTATTGTTTGTTTGGTATTTCTTATAATTATTGACTTTAGTCAACATTTTGATGAGATAACCTCGGTTGCTTATTTACTCAATACCTTTGAGTCGGAAATGTTGTTTCCAGTCTAGTAGAATATTTGGTTTCCATTGTTGGGGTTCTGAACAAGTTTCAGACCCCAACAGAGAATTTGATAGCCTTGGTAGACTGCTGATGTAGTGCTATTGGTACAACATTAATTCCTTCTTTATGATCGCGGGCCCTTATCGGAGTTCGTGCAGACCAGCTTCCCCAGACCTTCCCATTTGCGAGGCTTGTGGCGTGTTACCTGAGGGGTACCTCTTGTAGCCTTCAGATTCATAGGCCTTTGGCCACATTCATGAAGGGTTAGCATGCCAAGACCCTCACGTTCATGGAGGGTCAGCTTGCTGACCTCTACATTTGTAGGGAGTCCTCCGCGTTCATGAACGACAAATCACCGGCACATAAATCTTCTTAAAAGGTTAAGAAAACATGCAGTTTTCCAATTCCAACTTAGTGTTTTCACGAATTTGAGATCAATTCTCATTGGACTCAAGTTATTCTTGTTGGAGTGCATCGGGAAAATTTGTTGGCACATTTTGGGTTCGACCAATCTTTCATTTCTCTTCGTAGTTAATGTGAATTTCCCCTTTTCTCACTGTTTTACTATAATTAAGCTAAAAATATGGAGGGGTTGGTATGTCTTGATTAAAGCTCGGATTGTCCCCATTTTGGGGAACAACTTCCTCGAGCATGTTGGGTTGTTATGGTGTAGTCGATTTTGTGACTTTGTGTGCAGGTCCCACCTTTGTGATTTCAGGTATCTTTTAATTTTTGAGTTATTTATCTAAATTAGGTATTTTTGTGCTTGTTTTGGCATTTCCTTGGTGTTGATGATAGCTTGGCATTGATCCAAGGCTCTACGGAAGGGGAAAGTGCCTGAGTAGTGTTCGTGTGCGGTTTTCAGCCTTGAGGTAGGCCATATCTTGGATTGCTTAGCGTAGTTTTAGCAGGTAAAGCATTAGTTTGGGTTGTTTCTTGTGCTTATTTGGTTAGTATCCTAAGAGTTTGCTCTTGGTGGCATGAATTATTAAGTTGTTGTGTATTTTGATTTACTTGGATTGGTTTGGTTGTCTTCATGTTAATTTTAGATGTGATCTTGGTTGACTATTAAACTGTTGGGCCTGAGGCTACGAGCTTGGAAGCAGGAGTTCCAGGTTAGTATTCTTATGGTGTGACGAGCACTCTACCGGATTGTGTGTGATATGAGTTGACTTGTGATGATGATTGGATTGTATTTGACGTAGAAGAATGTTCATGGCTTATTCATGGTATATTGTATCGTAATTTTGAAAGAAAAAAGGTTTTTGAGAATATTTTGAACACAGTTCTCTTTTTAATGATTTTTAGCTCCTTAGGAGGGGGACTACTGGTTTTAAACTGATTTTACTGATGAATGTTTGTTTTTGTGGGAAAATATCCTATTTTTTGCCTTATAAAGAAGATTTTGATAAGCTCTAGTGCTCCGTAGACTCCATTTTAAGTTTTACTTTGTATAGTTGATAAACTTCGATAGATCGCATACTGAATTTTTGGTTTCTTTTTCTTTTGATAAGCTTCAACGGGGTTCCTTAGTTGCCTTGAGGTCCACATGATGGCTAGTGAAACAACTCAAGAACTTTTTCATTCATCCTACATTGGCCACGTATGCATTGCATTGATTGGTGTGATTGTCTGCGTGTGTAACTATTTTTGTATGAGTGTTTAGCTATTGACCTTCTTGTTGGTAGTCTTAGCTACTTTTGTACGAGTCATGAGTGATGCAACTCCTCGTACGAGCCACTCTCAATGAGCATTGGATCTCCCGTGGCTGTCACAGACTTTGATTTTTGTGAGCTCTTGATGTTCAGAGACTTGTTTCTTTCTTTCTTTTGTACTTACTCATATTTTGTATTTTGGATTAGTCAGTTCTATGCATATATGATATTTCTGTACTTAGTAGCTCCTATAAAAGTTACACCATGTCCAGGGCTGGTTCTTGTGTTAGTTGTCTCTCGATCATTTTTGGGCCTATTTTGTACATTTTGTAATACACTACAGATATATGATATGGCCTTTTTTCCTATATATTGTTTTTGTCTTCCACATATTATTACTATTATTAATTCAACTCATCTTCCACATCTTGTTATTGGGTTTAGGCTTTTCCACTCGGCGGATTTTAATGGATGCCATCATAGCCCATTTTGGGGTCGTGACTGCGTGGTATCAGAGCTTTAGGTTCACTGGTCTCACAAGTACAGGAGCAAGTGTCTAGTAGAATCTTTCGAATTGATATGATGATGCCTTCATCTAATCTTTGAGATCCTATAGGGCATCCTTAGTAATACTTCACTATTTCTTGTTTCTTGTCGTGCGTTGATGGTTGTACCAATATCTGAACCCCGTTTGTTTCACTCTTTCTTAGATGGCTAGGACGAGGTCACCTATGGTTGGGTGAGAGCCTCCAGTACCTCTAGGTGGAGCCCTCTATAGGGATAGAGGTAGAGGTTGACCTAGTGGTAAATAAAGAGTAGGGGCTACAACACAATTCTGGGATCAGGAGCGGGCACTAGCACTAGAACCCAAGATAGAGGTTGATCATGTTTAGCATCAGTCGAATGATGTAGGGATAGTCCTACGTCAACCAGGATTCGTGGCCACACCAATACTACAAGATACCTTGCCCTGAATTCATAGCTTCATGAAGGGCATGTCATAGGTGGGTACCTTTTCTAGCACTTTAGATGGGCCACAAATTAGAAATGAAGATCAGACTTAAGCCCAAGGAAGGGCACATGGTGTACAGGCCCCATAGATGCATCATGCTTCTATGGCTCCTTATACAGTTGTTTAGTAGGTTTCAAATTTTTCTCCCCCTGTGGCTCCTAGGCCAGCTATGACTTCTGAGGAGTAGAAGATGTTGGGGGTTTATCAGATTGGGTCCTCCCAGGTTAACCGGTGTTGTGGGGTAGGATTCTTACGAGTTTCTAGGTATTTGATAGGAAAGGTTGCATAACCTTGGGTTGGTGGATTCTCATGGGGTCGACTATACTGCTAATAAGCTTGAGATGCGAGTGAAGTAGTAGTAGATATCTTACCTATCGTGCAGACCATCCGGGTCACCTTTGATGACTTGCACTCAGTTCTCTGAGGCCTTTTTGGAAAAGTACGTACCTCATAGCCCGAGGGAGCGGTTGCAGGATGAGCTCATAGACCTTACTCTGGGATCACTGTTAGTTGCAGAGTATGAGATGTGGTTCCTTGAGTTTGCTAGACATATGGCAATTCTTATGCTGACAAAGCAGGAGAGGTTTCATAGGTTTTTTAGAGGGCTCTCATTCCTACTTCGGTTGGTGAAAGAGAAGATGGTGGCATTAGGCTTTTTTGTAGATAGTTGATCATGCATGGACCATCGAAGGGATCTCTCATGAGGCCTGTGGAGGCAGAGACAAGAGGCCCCGTCGCGAGGGTGGTTTCAGTGGGTCTCAGTCCTGTGGTAGAGGGTTCCAGAGCCAAGGTTATCCACATCACTTCTAGCCTAGTAGGCTAGTACAAGCAGCCTTACAATTTATAGATGGTGTCATTGTAGGTGTTAGTGGTCAGATGGTTCAGGAACCGAGTCAAATTTCTTAGGGTGCACATTTGGGGTATTCACACCATGACTGCTAGTCCAATTTAGCTGCCTTCTATCAGAGGGTCAGTAGGGGTTGTTATAAGTGAGGAGCTTTTGTTCACTTTGCTAGAGAATGCTCAGGGATCAATCTTGCAGATATCAGGGTCAGCTGGGTAGGTATGTTTAGACCCAAAGATTCTTGTACAATCAACTAGGGGTTGTCCCCAGAGTACTCGAAGTGGTCCTCATGCAGGCAGATCGGGTGGTTGAGGTGGACACAACATATGTTTACTTTTTTGGGGAGGCCATAGGTAGAGACAACATATGTTGTTATCATAGGTACGATCTCCATCACCCACCAACCTACTTATTCTTTATTTGATCCGGGGTCTACCTTCTCATATGTGTTTGCTTTTTATGCTACGCGAATTAATTTGTCTTATGAGCTGATGTGTTTACTTATGCATGTAGCTACCCCCATAGGTGATTCTTTGGTAATGGATCAAGTATATAGAGATTGTGTGGTGACCATCTTGGGGTACGATACTTGGGTAGACCTTATTGTGTATTCTAAGGTGGATTTCGACTTCTAGGCATGGATTGGTTGTTTTTCTATCATGCATTCTTGGATTGCTTTTCTAAAGTTTTTACCTTGTGCATGCCTGGTATTCCTCCTCTTGCATGGACCGGTTTTGATAGTCATATGCTTAGGGGTGTGACTTCCTTTATTGTGATGCGACGGTTTATAAAGAAGGGGTGTCTATCTTAGCTTGCTTATGTCTGTGATACTAGTGCCGACACTTCTCCTCTTGAGTCAGTTAATGTGGTTAGGGAGTTTCTTGATGTGTTTCCTACTGATCTACTAGGTCTTTTTCCTGACCATGACATTGATTTTGGGATCAATATTGAGCCAGGCATGAAGCTAGTTTTGCTTCCGCCATATTAGATGGCTCCAGCTGAGTTGAGAGATCTTAAAGAGCAGCTCTAGGACCTCTTGGGGAAGGCATTCATCAGACTGAGTGTATCTCCATGTAGTGCTCTTATCCTGTTCACGATGAAGAAGAATGGTACCTTGCATTTGTGCATTAACTACAGAAAGTAAAATAAGTTGACAATCAAGAACATATGCCCTATGTCGTAAATTGATGATTTATTTAACCAGCTTCAGGGTGTAGCATTATTTTTTAAGATAGACTTGAAATCGGGCAACCACCAGTTGAGGATTAGGGCATTGAAAATCGCAAAGACTTCCTTAACAACTTAGTACAGCCACTATGAGTTCTTAGTCATGCCTTTTGGGTTGACTAATGCCCCAACAATATTTATGGAGTTGATGAAGCATGTGTTCTAACCCTATTTGTACTCATTTGTGATAGTGTTCATCAATGATATCTCGGTCTATTATGAGAGTAGGGAGCAAAATTAGAAGCTTCTGAGGATTGTACTTCAGACCTTGAGAAATCAATGGTTGTATGCCAAATTCACTAAGTGTGAGTTTTGGTTTGAGTCTGTATCATTCTTGGGGCATGTAGTGTCCAAGGATGGCATCATGGTAGATCTGGTGAAGATTGAGGCTATTTGTAGTAGGGCCATGCCTACTTTTGTTGCTGAGGTTTGTTGTTTGATTGGCTTAGTAGGCTACTATAGACGGTTCATGGAGGGGTTTTTTCTCTTGCGGCACCTTTGACTAGATTGACTTAGAAGAATGTTCCCTTCCAGTGGTCTGATGAGTGTGAAGTGATCTTTTTTAACCTTACGGCCTTGTTGACTTCAACGTCGATTCTAACTCTACCTTTTGAGGGCCAGGTGGGTTTACGATCTACTATGATGCTTCCGGTGTTGGCCTAGATTGTGTTTTGATGCAGTAGGGTAGAGTGATTGCTCATGCTTCTAAGCAGCTTAAGCTTCACGAGAAGAACTAACCCACTATGACTTGGAGTTGGTGGTGGTAGTCTTTACGTCGAAGATTTTGTGGCACTATTTGTATAGAGTTCACTATGAGGTAATCACTGACTATCTTAGCCATCAATATATTTTTAGCTAAAGGGACATAAATTTGAGACATCATATGTGGTTGGAGTTACTGAAGGACTATGAATTTTCTATCCTTTATCAACCTGGGCAAGGCTAATGTTATAGAAAATGCCTTAAGCCGGAAGGCAGTGAGTATGGGGAGTTTGGCCTTCTTAGCTGTGGAGGAGTGACCTATGGCTTTAGACATTCAGTCCTTAGGAAACTGGATTGTAAGACTTGATATTTCTGTGCTGGGCAGGGTGTTTGCGTGTGTTGAGGCCAGATCTTCTTTGATGGAGTACATTCAGGCATAACAGTTTTAGGATCTTCAGTTGAGGGTGATTTGTCACAAGTTTCTTAGCGGTGAGGCTTGGAAGGAAACCTTAGATTCTAATGCAATTTTGAGGATTGAGGGTCGTATCTCTGTCTCTAGAGTTTTTGAGTTAGTTGGGCTAATTCTTCAAGAGTCCCATTGTTCTCGATACTCTATTCATCTCTGTGCTACGAAAATGTATCGTGATCTAAGGAAACATTATTTGTGGTGTGGGATGAAGAGGGACATCGTGGTGTTAATGCCTAGGTGCTTGAACTGTCAGCAGGTGAAGTATGAGTACCAAAGTAAAGTTGGATTGACTCAGCGACTACCTATTTCAGAGTGGATCTATGCATCCATTCCATGCACCTATCCTTATATGTGAAGTAGTACGGGGAGGTCCACTCAGAAGTGGCCCAGCAGAGGTAGAGGTGGTGTCCGGACCAAGTCAAGCACTGCTCTCGGTGAATGTGCCAAACCACCACTTTTTTGTGATTTCATCCTTGCATTGTCCTTGAGCCTTCATAGCTACAAAACAATAATAAATCATTAGATAAATAGATAAAAAGGCAGTGATGACTCTATTTCTTGAACTAAAAATGCCTCAAATGATTCAAAATCTCAAACTCATCAACACCTCCAACTTAAATGTTTGCTTGTAGTCAAATAAATTAAGAATTCAACCAGTTCAACAAGGGTGTCTATAATAGTGCTTATTGCAAGACAACATGCAAGTGCTATCACAAGGCTAATATAGAATTTATGAAATTCTAAATTGTGCTCAAAAGCATCAACTGATGACTAATCGATATCAATCTAAGTTCAAGCTCACGTATGCTCACTCAAGATGCAAATTTGTGTTTCAGCACAAGCATTCAAGTTCCCTCACAACAAAAGATGATTACATGCTCTCACATAGAATATCAATAATGAATTTTAGGAATCAACACAAAATCTCACTCTCTCAAAGAGAAATGCATGCATGTTTCTACCCATAGGCTTGCCCATATTTTCCAAACACCACGTCACCCGGCTTTAGGAAGATCTCAAAGGTCTTTTTCAGGATTGTCATGGGGCTGAGGATAAATGTATAGTCAATTTGGCTTAGTGATTTCACCTTTTCGAAGCATTTTTGTTTTCAACTTCACCTCTTCTCATGCTCTTTCCCTATTTTTACCAAGAGACTCAACTTCAAGCAATTCACAACATTCATTTTTATTTAACTCATTGGGAACCCTTTTTATTCCATCATGCCACAAAGATGATCAAGACTTTACTTTTGCCACACTATCTTTTTCATTTCAAATTATTTTCCCCATTTTTATTCTTCTTTTTTACATGGATGAGTTCTATCTTTTTGACAAAGAGTCTCATGCTTCTTTTTAACTTGGGATCTTTTCTCCTTTCCTACGACACCCCTAACTTATGCTTTTGGCCTAAGTTGGCTATTCAAATAAATCAATACTTCAAAAAGGATTTATAGATGAGAAGGAAGTAGAATTTTTTGTTCAAGAGGTTCAATAAGGTTGTCAACAAATGGATTAGGCTCAATTGGTGCCAAAATGGATGTAGACCCTCACAAGGTAGTCGTAGTGTATGTATGATAATTTAGGCTCACTCACAAAACATGCCTATGAACATTTCTTGCATTTGCCAAGCTTAAACAATTAGACAAACAAGGCAAATTCTAGGAATCCATACACATGCCTTTCAATTAATCCTCACCACACAAGGCACTTCAAACACGATCATTGAACATAACTCCACAAGATAAAACTTGTGTGCAATGGTCATTGCAAGACTCACAATAAATACATAACTAGTCAATCATGAGACACTAGAAGATCATGCAAGAGCCATGCACTTTGAATTTCTTTGAAACATCAACACAAACACATGTCTCATCAAAAGCACTATCCAAGACACCGATATTGATCTTGATCGATACTCAAAGGATCACAATTAGTGTGCAAGCTCTCAATTCAAAATCATCACCATCAAATCAAAACTGGGGCAATAGAGAAAGAGAATAAAGAAAAATAACAACACACAATTCAAAGCCAACAATAAACAAATATATACATAATACAAATAAAAACATATTATCTAATACAACCCAAAATATTATGTCAAAAGAAAAACTAATGCAATCAAAAGGGGATAGGCAATAGCAAATTCCCTTACCCCACATAAAAAATAAAAAAACCAATGTCCTTAATGTGGAAAACATAACTGCAACAAAGAAAGGATAAGATGATATTCCCCCAGCCAGGCTATGCCTTAGGAGAACACAGGCTCTATGGCTTAGTGGTAACTGCATCAATTTGGGCATCAATACCCGAAACATCTAGTAGAGGAATGGAATCTGAAGTTTGGACCCCGCTCGACCCAATGATGGAGCTCTCTTGAAGAGAACACTCCATGGTGGCATGTAAGATAGAATCCTCCAACTCTTCCAACTCTATAATCCCTTCTGCACTCAGCTGCACATCTCCGTCCAAATTCTCTTCATCCGTCTCCGGAGTGGAGTCCTCATCATCATCAGTATCAGCCTGGTCAGCTTCAGCTCCTGTCTCATCTACCTTCGACATTGAAAAAGGCATACGAACTGGCATCTCAGGAAGGGTCATCTCACCCCAAAGCATAGGAATATCCATGGACTTGAGCTGGTCTATGTATGCTCTCAAAGTGTAAACATCAGCCCTCAAGGATGTCACCGCTGCCGACGCGCCCGTAGACTTTTCTCGCTCATCAAACCAAGTGGTGAGTGTGTCCAACCGCAACCTATAACCATCAAAAGGGTTTGTTAATCTACTAACTCAACCCGAAGGGGAGTAAGTGTAGCCTCAATGATTGTAGCAATCATAGATGCAACCTCCTTCTCTAGACAAGAAGCTCTAGTATTCACCAAGTGGGAAACACTCCCCATCTAATAAAGTAGAGCCTATATTAAAGGGGGCTAGGATACAGAAGGAGAGACATCAGATGCAGAAGTTGAAGCGGTGGCAAAACGAGATAGCTCCACAGCAGGAGTCAGATGCACAGTGTCGGGGGCCAAGGTGGTAGGGTTAAATACCGGAATCTTGACAGCTGGAGGCAGATTTATCCTAACTACATCAACCCTCAAGTAGTCTACCAAAATCCTCTAGATATTGCTAGAGAGGCCGGGGTGATCTGCATATCTATAGCCTCCAAAAATGGCACCGAGCCAACTCGTAAAGCTGGTAATAAATATCGGGAAGGGCAGGGATATTTGCTTTGCTCTCATGAGCATATCATCCTCGATGATGCTCCCTATGTCGATCTTCTCTTGTGCAATGATGTACCATACTAGCATTGCCTTGGGCTGTCAGAGGATTGACTCGTTCTGAGATGGTGTAAAGTTGTGTCTAATGAAACCGAACCAATACATGGCAGTCACATTCAGGTCCTTATTCTTAATATTTACCCCATCCACAATCCATGGGAGAGTAGTATCAAAAAGCAAAGGGGCCAACAAACCCCACAAATCATCGAGAGGGTATTTCATTCACTCCTTGAAGGCAATAGTATCAGTGTTCCCACAGTTCAACATATTGTTTATTGTACCGGCCCCACATTGGACCATCATCCCTCAGACTTTGACCTCTTCAAAAGGCCTCCATACAAATCCCTTTCTCTTATTTGGGAGTGCCTTCGCATAGGCATCATAAATATCACCCACCCAAGTGGGGACATAAGGTTTCCTGGCCCGGGTGAACTATTCAAACTTATGGAATTGGATCTTACTCCACATTGCCCGGTAGTCACTCATCACCCTGTAAGTGGACAACCTCTTCTCTTCAAATATTTTCCTCAACCCGGCCACTTTAAGTCTACTCATAGCCCGATGAGAAATGATTGGTAACACCCGAGATACCATATTAGAGGCCAGATCTCTATTAATCTTGGAGATGATTGCGCTCTTTTTCTATTGAGGGACTGGGAAACTATTGCTTTACTTTTACTTGGAGTAGTTGCTCCCTCAGTATTTGCTGCCACCATAGTCTCATTATCAGTACATGAGAAATTGAGTGGCTCACCCTCGGAGGAGGATATCATACTTTCATCAATCAACTGCCTTTTTTCAAGTGTCTTGGGAAATGCCAGCAACCTTTATCTTCTGTTTCTTGCTCACACATCGAGAAGTCTGTAGAGACTCATGTGGTCTATCACTAGGCTCAGAGATAACCACCCCATCTTGTCGTTTGGGAGGTGGATGAGGAGGAAAATCTTATGAAGGAGCCCTCCTAGTAATGAGAAGCTTAGGTCTAGTCGTATATGCATTGCACTACAACCCACAACAAAGTTCAGGTGAAGAGTTAGTTGAAAAATAATCAAAATGAAAGGACTACTAGAAAGTACTTTTTTCCCGAAAGTAAGAGTCAAGAAGTAGTTGAAGGCTCAAATAAGTGGGGAAACTGCTCTCGTATCTCATGCTTGATCTCCTAGGTAGCCTCCTTGATTGGATGATGCCTCCCACAGACCTTTACCACACTAATGGCTCATGAACAAAAATGCCACACATCTCTGTATAAAATAGCAACATAAAATGGCACATAAGACTCATCATGAACATATCGGTAAAACATAGAAATATGAAAAATCAGATGAATAGGCAAAAATGCAGGAGGTAGCGCAAACTCATTAGTGACCTCAACAATAGTACGCTCATTCTCAAAAGGCCCAATATATCAGGGCCTATGCTTACCCTGCCTCCCAAATTTTATTACTCTCTTCATGGGTGACATACAAAGAACACTGAGTAACAAAGTACTAATCTCAAAGGTCGAGGCCTATGATCAATATAACTATGGTGCTTACTCTGAGTTATCCTAAGCCTATCCTGAATCACCCGCACATGATCTAAGGTCCTATAATGCTAATCAGTACCACGCAACCTAGGCTCTGAAGACTCAAACCAACCAATTGGAGAGTGGCAATGACTAATATATAAGGCCTCGAACAGGGCCATTTGAATACTAGAGTGGTAGTTGTTTATATATATAAACTCCACCAAAGCCAAAATTGGTCCCATTAACCCCCAAAATCCGAAGCACATGCCTACAACATATCCTCTAAAACCTGAATAGTAGATCCCAACTTCTCATTGATCTACTTGTGAAAAGTTGGTAAAGGTCAACACGGGTACCAAAATCCTCTTGAATGGTTCTCAGAAAGGCAAAAGTGAACTGAGTACACCAATCGGAAAGGATTGATATTGGTGATGAGTGGTAGATATACACTCATTTGAGGCCTATTTAGCTAAACAATTAGTGTCCTCAATACCTAATTATGTCCCATTCTAATGATATTTTGATGATATGCGACTATGAAGACTAAAGGACAAGGCAAGGATGAGTGTTTGAAAAAATGGCAAAAAATATGAAAAGAAGTGTAAACTTCACATTATTGATCGCCTAACAAAAAGGCGAATCACCTAATGGGCATAGCCTCGCCCAAGTTGACAGTGCTCAGTACTTGAATTAATTGAGGCAGGTGGGCGAACTCAAAGAGGAGTGGCGACACACCTAATGCAAAGGGCTAACTGGCCGACCATCGCCTAAGGTGACAGGACTTGGAGAAAAATTGAAAGCTTAAAAAGTAGAACAAAGGTGGTACTCAGTGATCCACAAAATGTGAAAGACAGAATCGAACAAGCTTGCCGACTGAGGTTCAAACACGTGAAGCATGAAACAAATCAAAGGCGAGCTAAAAGAGCAAATGATGATCTACCAAATATGCTCAGTGAGCCCTGTAGCAACCCCAAGTCATTTATGACTTGCTGGCACTGTAAGTTCGGTTGCCTGGTCGTTCGTTTCGATTTTATGCCTGTTTTCCTATTCTGGAGATTTTGAACCTTGAAAAAGTTAATTCAGTCATAACTTTAGGTAAACGACCTCATATAGGAATTCGGATGGTTCCATCAGCTCCGGAGCAGCCAAATTAGGCTAAAAGCATGGTTGGCCTGAGTCCCGGGGTTTCTGATGTGATTCTGGGGCCAGTTAGTTCTTTAGCCTTTTAAATTTGGCTCAAAGTTGACTTTTGTCAACATTCTTGGTAAATACACTCGGATGAGAATTCTTACAGCGCGGTTAGTTTTGGAATGCCGAGTTTGGTCTAGAATGACCCTTCCAGAACTTCCGATCTAATTTCGAGGCCTCTGGTGGAAATTGGCTAAAATGGCCCATTGTTTGTGGGACCCACTTTTTGTCGAAACAACCTCGTATGGAAATTTCAATTGAGCCATTGAGTTAGAAATGTCAAATTTGACGGGGTAGCATATCTCGTTTGCGTGCACGGGGTTTCGAACAAATTTCGAAAGGAGTTTTGGGAAAGCCCAAAACACAGCTGGTGCAGCTCGTGTCTGTAGACCCATTCCTTCTCCGCGTTCGCCTAGGTGTGGGCCTATCTTCTCCGCATTCGTGAGCTAGGCTCCGCTTTCACGGAGGTGTGAGGCTTTGTTCTCCGCAATCGCTTGGGTTGCTCCACGTTCGTAGAGGTCTGTGGAGCGGGGGTGATCTCCTTCTCCGCGTTCGCGGAGGTCTGTAGAGCCTGGGGGACTCTCCTCTCCGCGTTCGCGGATAAGATTCCACTTTCATGGGCCCCTAGCTACGTTCGCAGAGTGTTGCCTGTTTCCCCTCCGCGTTCGCGGGTGAGTTAGCGCGTTCGCAGAGGTATGCATGCCTAGCAGTGTATATAAGTGAGGTCGAGGCTCATTTGATGAAATCTTCAAAATTTCATAACTCCCTTATCTTATATCGGTTTTTGGTGATTCGAAGTCCCAGGCGTTCAGAGTCTCGTTGGCAGTGTGGATCTTTGCTCGATTTCAGTTGGGTGTTCCTTGTTTTCCATGAATTCGAGGCGTAAGTTGCTATTTTAGGCCTATAGTTGTAAAGTTTTGCATAGTTGTTGTTGGCTATTTGGGAGCTGATCCGAGCCCCGATAGTTGTTCCATTTTGGAATACTAGTTCGGAGGAGGGTTTGGGACCTCTTTAAGGAATCAATTCCGCAAAATTTGGAGCGGGTCCCACGTTTCTCAATTTTGACTCCAAAATTAGTCCATCTCTGATTTTGATGATTTTAGTGGCTAAACGACCATATTAATGATGTGACTCTATTTTTGGCAGTGTGGCAGCAGTCTGAGGCCATTCGGAAGGGAAAAGCTTCGGCAGAGTGACTTGGAGCGTGCGTGATCAGCCTTCTGGTAGGTTACGACTTCCCTTCTTCCTAGATTGAGCTTGAATGTTTGATTACTTGCCGACTTGTGTGAATCTGGGTTGGGTGATTAGTACTTCTATTCTTCTTCTCTGATTTTCTTTGTTTAGAGTTGATTTCTGGGCTGTTCGGGGTAAGTATCATGCCATAGTGTGGGGTTGCTGGCTTGAGTTATCACTTGTTTGTTGTGGGTTACTTGTTGGGTAGTTATCTATTGTTACCTGCGTGGGTTCGGGATACTAGCTTGCATTCTGTTGAGTTCCTTGATTATTTTCTGACCTTAGAATAGGTTAGGAGAGTATTGCTTTAGTCCTATGCACCTGTTTGACTTGAGTTTGTATCTGACATCATTTCGGATTGACTAGGTCCTTGTAGACTTGTATAGCAGACTTGAGTCTGATAGTATGAGCCTTAGTTTAGGCGTTTTCATGGCTTTCGGATCTTTCGATTCTTTCTCTCTTATTTCTGTGATTATGGGGTGCTGCTGGAAGATTTAGCAATGGTGCCGATTGTCGATCGGGTTGAGATAGGCTGGGAGCCTTCGATTGATATCCTTGTTGGGGCGGCATCCCACGGTGTCTAGCCTTATTTTGTATTGGTTGGTGGTGGCTTTATCCGGTTTGAGGTTGTTAGCTCCAGCCTGCAGCTGACGTTACCCGGTTAGCATACGACATTTCTAGCGCAAAACTGTCAGGGGTAGGCTGCTAGCTCTGGTCTGCAGCTGACGTTACACAGTAGAGTCCGTTATTTTCAGCTCGAGACCGTTGAGTGAGAGGTGGGGTTTCTGATCCGAGGTTGATGTTACACAGTTAGAGTCCGTTATTTCCAGCTCGTGATTGATGATTTGGCTGGGCCCAGGTATTTTCGAGACTGATGTTACACAGTTAGAGTCCGTTATTTCCAGGTCATGACTGATGATTGGGCGGGGCCCAGTTATTATCTTTTGGGTACGAAACCCATGGGTGTTAAGGCTTGTGGAGTTGGTTCCTTGTTTCCGTAGCATAGTTCTCTGTGAGCACCTATCAGGCTTATGGAGGTCCGTTCGCAATCTTATTTGTCTGCGCTTGAGTGTGCCTAGTGGGTCTTATGAGGGGCCCAGTTGGGTTTAGTGTGCTATTCTTAGCTTTGCTTTACGCCTTCTCTTTTCCTGTTCTATTGACCTCTGTTGTGTTTGATTCTATGTGGTTTGCTTTTCTTTACCTTTATTGCTCAGTCGGCCTATGATGCCTATTGGGTACTTGTTGTTTAGGTACGCATGCTACACTCTGCATCTGTTTTTGTGATGCAGGTCTGAGCACCAGTTCTCAGCGTTGCGTTTGAGCCTGCAACTATTTGTCCAGGAGACGAGGGTGACCACATGGCATTCTGGGATTACCTGTCTCCTTCTGTATTTATACATTGACTAGTCTTTTGCTTTTGAGACAGTTTGTTTCTGTGGTCCACTTTTGGGACTTGTACTCTTGTTAGTAGGTCTGTACTTATGAGTTCCAGGTTTTGGGAGATGTCTTGTATATATAGTTTGGTTTCGCTTCAGCCTTCTTTATTCAATGCTTCCGCTTAGTTGAGGTTAGTTTCCACCCTTAGTCGCATTACTGTTCAGTTCTGGGATAGGGTTTTGGCTGGCCTATTGGTGCGGTGGTAGGCACCATCATGACTCGAGAAATTGGGTCGCGACAAGTTGGTATTAGAGCCCCAGGTTAGTTGGTCTCACTTGTATAGAGCTAACATCTAGTAGAGTCCAGCGGATCCACGCAGAGACATCCGTGACCTATCTTGGGAGGCTACAGGGTTTCTGTAGAAGGTTTTCTTGTTTTGATTTCTGTTCATGCGTCGTGTCTGATTGGTTTCATGAAATCTCACTATCTTCACTCTGTTGCAGGATGGCTCGCATGTGGAATAGTGGTCGACCCCGAGGTCGAGGTGGTGTTACGGCAGTAGACCGCGATAGAGTGAGTACTTTGGAATCAGAGTTGGAGACTCGTGAGAGAAGATTCCTCCCCAGCCGATGGGGCCGGGACGAGCCCAGCCACCGCCCGCACTACCTGCCGCCCCTGATCTACAGGGCATGCTCACCCAGATGCTAGCTGCTATCGGGGGTATGCAACAGCAATAGCAGCATCAGAAGCCGACCCCAGCACCACTCCCAAAGTCAGTTCTTGTATAGCAGGGCCTGCCTGCGGTAGCGGCTCCAGAGGTTCATTAGCCACCAGCACCAGCCGTGGTTTCGCCGGACCCTTTGGAAGGGGTTATGCCACTCCGAGAGTAGAAGATGCTCGGGGTGTTTCTCAGGCTGTCACCACCGAGATTTTCAAGGGCTGCATGGGAGGATGCCCGTGAGTTTATCACTACTTTCTAGAAGCGATTGCAGACTTTGGGCCTAGTGGAGTCGAGTGGAGCAGACTTTACGGCATATCAGTTAGACGGACCGTCCAGACAGTGGTGGTGTTCCTTTATTGAGACCAGGCCCGCTGGGTCACCACCGCTATCATGGACGGAGTTTTCAGAGGCTTTTCTAGCCTGATTTATTCAACAGAGCATTAGGGATCAGCTTCGGGATGAGTTCTCGAGGTTGGAGCAAGGCTCCATGACAGTATTTGAGTACGAGGCCAGGTTTCTGGAGTTGTCCCATCATGCTACCATGATTCTGCCTACAGACGAGGAGCGGGTCCGATGCTATGTTAGAGGTTTGAGGCTGCAGTTGAGGATTGAGTCGCAGTCTATGTTATCAGTGGACCTTTCTATTCTAAGTGTGGTGGACCACGACCGCACTATTGAGCAGCTCCGTCGCGAGGCCCATAGGGACAGCGGCAAGAGAGCTAGGCCAGGTGATAACTTCAGCGGGACCCATCGTAGGTCGAGGGATACCCGAGATCGGGGACATCAGAGGTTCTAGTCAGATCAGTCTCGTCGCCCGTTCCAGGCTTCATTACAAATTTCAGAGGGTGACCAGCACCGTCAGAGTGGACATAGTGCCGGTCCGAGTAAGGGCCGAGGTGGTTTCCAGACAGGTTCATCAGGTCGGGTTGGACGGCCTTCAGCAGTGGGCAGATTGTCGCAAGGTTGCTTCACTTGTGGGGAGCTTGGTCATTGGGCTAGGGAGTGCTCTATCACCAGATCAGCTTTACCAGCTCCTCAGGTGGCGTGACCGGTTTCAGCAGTAGCACTTCCAACTAGGGGAGAAGGTCAGAAGCAGGGTGCTTGGGGAGGTTCTCGGGGAGGCAGGATAGGTGACTTAGTGGATGCGCGAGGTAGAGGTGCCTAGGGCCATTTCTATGTAGCTCCAGCGAGAGCAGAGGCCGAGGCATCTAATGATGTGATCACAAGTATGGTTCTTTTATGCCATCAGTACGCTTCAACCTTATTTGATCCTAGTTCTACTTATTCATATGTGTCTGCTTTTTCTGTGCCTCGTTTGGGAGTGAGTCATGAGCCCTTTTTTGTGCCTTTGTGTGTTTCGACCCCAGTAGGGGATTCTTTAGTAGTGGATTGGGTTTGTAGATCCTGTGTTGTGACTATTCGTGGGTAGGACACTCTAGTTGATCTTGTTGTACTATGTATGGTGGATTTTGATGTGATTCTGGGCATGGATTGGCTATCCTCTCACCGGACCATCTTGGATTGCTATACCAGACCGTTACTTTAGCCATGCCTGGTATTCTGCCGGTGGTGTGGCAGGGCTCTTGCAGTCGCACACCAGTTAGGGTGATTTCTTGTATTCAGGCCCAGAGGCTTGTGGATAGCGGATGTTTGGCATATTTGGCGTATGTTAGAGATGTTAGTACGGAAGGCCCTAAAGTTGATTATGTGCCTATTGTCTGAGAGTTTTCTGATGTGTTTCCTACCGACCTTCCTGCCCTACCCCCAGAGCGAGATATTGACTTTGCAATTGAGTTACACCCGGGTACCCATCCTATTTCTATTCCTCCTACCGTATGACACCTGCAGAGCTCAATGTTTAGCTTCAGGACCTCTTGGGTAAGGGGTTCATTCATCCTAGTGTATCTCCTTGGGGTGCCCCAGTCCTGTTTGTGAAGAAGAAGGATGGTACCATGTGGATATGTATTCACTACAGGCAGCTGAATAAGGTGACGGTGAGGAACCGTTACCCCATGCCTCATATTGATGATCTATTTGACCAGCTTCATGGTGCTGTAGTGTTTTTGAAGATTGACTTAAGATCTGGCCACCATCAGTTGAGGGTTAGAGCAGCGGACATCCCTAAAACAGCATTTAGGTCTCGTTACGGCCATTATGAGTTCCTAGTGATGTCTTTTGGGTTGACTAATGCCCCTGCCACTTTCATGGACTTGATGACTCATGTATTCAGGCCGTATCTGGACTCCTTCATCATAGTGTTTATTGATGACATCTTGGTATACTCGCGGAGCCATGGTGAGCATGAGCAACATCTGAGGATAGTGCTCCAGACATTGAGAGATCATCGTCTTTATGCCAAGTTCTCAAAGTGAGAGTTCTGGCTTGAGTCTGTAGCATTCTTGGGGCACGTGGTGTCAAAGGATGACATTATGGTAGATCTGGCGAAGATTGAGACTATCTGTGATTGGGCTAGCCCCACTTCTGTTTTTGAGGTTCGAAGCTTCGTTGGATTGGTAGGGTAGTACAGGGGCTTTGTTGAGGGATTCACCACTATAGCAGCACCTCTGACTCAGTTGACTCGCCAGGATGTTCCCTTTGTGTGGTCGGAGGAGTGTGAGAGGAGCTTTCTGAGGCTTAAAGAGTTGCTTACCACCGCTCCTATATTGACTCTTCCAGTTGAGGGTGAGGGTTTCACAATTTATTGCGATGCATCCGGCATTTGTTTGGGTTGTGTTCTGATGCAGCAGGGCCGGGTTATTGCTTATGCGTTGAGGCAGCTTAAGCTGCATGAGCGCAACTACCCCACTCATGATTTGGAGTTGGCAGCGGTAGTTTTCGTGCTTAAGATCTTGATGCATTACCTTTATGGAGTTCATTGTGAGATCTATACAGATCATTGGAGCCTTCAGTACATTATGTGCCAGATGGATCTTAATTCAAGGCAGCGTCGTTGGATTGAGCTCCTAAAGGACTATGACCTCTCTATTCTCTACCACCCGGGCAAGGCGAATGTAGTAGCAGATGCCTTGAGTCGGAGGGCAGGGAGTATGGGTATTCTAGCCTTCCTTTCTATTTCGGAGCGACCTTTGGCTATGGACATTCAGTCTTTAGCCAATCAGATGATCAGGCTTGATATTTTGGATTCCACCGGGTGTTAGCTTATCTAGGGGTTCAATCATCTCTCCGTGATAAGATACGTAGTCGTCTGTTTGAGGATGAGGCGTTGGTGGCACTCAGAGGCAGGGTTTTTGTAGGTGTTGCCGGACAGGTTACCCTAGATTCAGATGGGGCTTTGAGGTTTGCTAGCCGTTTGTGTGTTCCTAGAGTTGGTGATTTGATCCAGTTGATCCCTAGTGAGGCCCATGATTCCAGATATTCTATCCATCCGGGCACATCTAAGATGTATAGGGGTTTGAGGCAGCACTACTGGTGGAGCGGTATGAAGATGGACATCTCAGACTATGTGTCCCATTGCTTGTTTTGCTAGCAGGTGAAGGTCGAGCATTTGAGGCCTGGTGGAGAGTTGCAGAGATTACCCATTCCTGAGTTGAAGTGGGAGCGCATCACTATGAACTTCGTTGTGAGGCTACCACGGAGTTCTAGAGGTGTTGACAGCATTTGGGTCATCGTAGATCGATTGACCAAGTCAGCACACTTCATCCCAGTTCATTCTTCCTTTAGTACTGAGAGGTTAGCTCGTATCTACATTCTAGAGATAGTCCATTTACATGGTGTGCCTGTTTCTATTATTTCAGATCGGGGTTCATAGTTCACTTCCAACTTTTGGAGAGTACTTCAAGAGGAGTTGGGTACCCATGTCGATCTTAGCACAACTTCTCACCTGCAGGCCGATGGCTAGTCAGAGCGTACTATTTAGGTTTTTGAGGATATGCTGCGGGCCTGTGTTATGGATTTTGGAGGCCAGTGGGATCAGTTCTTGCATTTGGCAGAGTTTGCATAAAACAACATCTACCATTCCAGTATTCAGATGGCCCCGTTTGAGGCCTTATATGGTAGGTGTTGTCGCACTCCAGTTGGTTGGTTTTAGTCTACGGAGCCTAGGCCGAGGAGTACAGACCTATTTCAGGAGACCTTGGAGCATGTGAGGTTGATTCAGGATAGGCTCAGGACGGCTCAGGGTAGCCAGCAGATCTATGCAAATCGCAGGCATCGACCGTTGAGATTTGCTGTGGGAGATAGAGTATTCCTCCGAGTATCACTTATGAAGGGCGTGACAAGATTCGGGAGGTCGGGCAAGCTTAGCCCCAGGTATATTGGGCCTTTTGACATTTTGAGGGCAGTTGGTGAGGTGGCCTATGAGTTAGATTTACCTCCACCATTCTCAGCTATTCATCCAGTTTTCCATGTTTCGATACTGCACCGGTGTGTTCCAAATAAGTCTCATGTACTCCAGTATGATGACGTTGAGTTGAATGATCACCTGACCTATATTGAGGAGCCAGTTGCTATTTTGGCAAGAGATGTGAGGCAACTGAGGTCGAGAGGCATTCCTGTCGTTAAGGTCCATTGGAGGCACCGTCCAGTTGAGGAGGCTACCTGAGAGACCGAACGGGAGATGCGGGAGCAGTTCCCTAGCTTATTTGAGCCCTCAGGTACTTCTTGACTCTTACTTTTGAGAACGAAAGTTCTTTTAGTAGTGGATGTTGTAATGGCCCTTCGGTCATTTGTGTGTTTGTGCCTCTTTTCTGTCTGTTAGAGATTTCCTGTAGCTACCCCAAGTCATTTATGACTTGCAGAACCTGTAGGTTCGGTCGCCTGGTCGTTCGTTTGGGTTTTATGCCTGTTTTCCTATTCTGGAGCTTTTTAACCTTGAAAAGTTGATTTCAGTTATAACTCCAGGTAAAAGACCTTAGATTTGAATTTTGACAGTTCCATTAGCTCCGGAGCGGCCAAATTAGGCTAGAGGCATGGTTGGCCTGAGTCCCGGGGTTTTCGGTGTGATTCTAGGGCCAGATAGCTCTTTTGCCTTCGAAATTTGGCTTAAAGTTGACTTTAGTCAACATTCTTTGTAAACGAGCTCGGATGAGAATTTTGACAGCGCGGTTAGTGGTTTGCTCTGCGTTAGCGGAGGTCTATGGAGTGGGGGTTATCTTTTTCTCCGCATTCGCGGATAAGGCTCCGCGTTTGCGGAGGTCTGGAGAGCCTGGGGGAGTCTCCTTTTTGCGTTTCAGATAGGATTTCGCGTTCGCAGGCCCCTGGCCGGATTCGCGGAGCATTCCCTGTTTCCCCTCCGCATTCGCAGAGGTATGCGTGCCTGGCAGTGTATATAAGTGAGGTCGAGGCTCATTTGATGAAATCTTGAAAATTTCATAATTCCCTTATATTATATCGATTTCTTGTGATTCGAAGTCCCAGGTGTTTAGATTCTAGTTGGCAGTGTGGGTCTTGGCTCGATTTGCGTTGGGAGTTCCTCATTTTCCGTGAATTCAAGGCGTAAGTTGCTATCTTAGGCCTATAGTTGTAAAGTTTTGCATTGTTGTTGTTTGCTATTTTTGAGCTGATCCGAGCCCCGATAGGTGTTCCATTTTAGAATACTAGTTCGGGGAATGGTTTGGAACCTCTTCACAGAGTCAATTCTGAAAAATCCAATACGGGTCCCACGTTTCCTGATTTTGACTCCAAAATTGATCTATCTCCAAATTTGATGATTTTAGTGTCTAAACAACCATATTGACGCTGTGACTCTATTTTTGGTAGCGTGACATCACTCTGAGGCCGTTCGGAAGGGAAAAGCTCTGGCAGAGTGACTTGGAGCATGCGTGATCGGCCTTCTAGTAGGTTACAACTTTCCTTCTTCCTAGATTGAGCTTGAATGTGTGATTACTTGTCGACTTATGTGAATCTGGGTAGGGTGATTAGTACTTATGTTCTTCCTCTCCGATTTTCTTCGTTTAGAGTTGATTTCTGAGCTGTTTGGGGTTAGTATCATGCTGTAGTGTGGGGTTGCTGGCTTGGGTTATCGTGGGTTTGTTATGGGTTACTTGTTGGGTGGTTATCTATTGTTGCATCCATGGGTTTGGGATACTTGCTTGCATTCTGTTGAGTTCCGTGATTATTTTCCAACCATAGAATAGGTTAGGAGAGTATTGCCTTAGTCCTATGCACCTGTTTTACTTGAGTATGTATCCGATGTCATTTCGGATGGTCTAGGTCATTGTAGACTGGTATAGCAGACTTGGGTCTGATAGTATGAGCCTTAGTTTAGGCGTTTTTGTGGCTTTCAGATCTTTCGATTCTTTCTCTCTTATTTCTGTGATTCCGGGGTGCTGCCTGAAGATTTAGCGATGGTGTCGATTGTCGATTGTCGGTTGGGTTGTGATAGGCTGGGAGCCTTCTATTGATATCCTCGTGGGGGTGGCGTCCCGCGGTGTCTAACCTTGTGTTGTATTGGTTTGTGGTGGCTTTATCCGATTTGAAGTTGTTAGCTCCAGCCCGCAGCTGACATTACCCGGTTAGCATCCGGTATTTCCAACGCGAGGCTGTCGGGGGTAGGCTGCTAGCTCCGGTCAGCAGCTGACATTACACAAATGCAGTTTGTTCTTTCCACCGTGAGACCGTTGCGCGTAGGCTACTAGTCCCAGCTCGCAGCTAGCGTTACCCGGTTAGAGCCTGTGATTCCAGTGCTAGACTGTTGAGCATAGGCTACTAGTCCCAGCTCGCAGCTAGCGTTACCCGGTTGGAGCCTGTGATTCCAGCGCTAGACTGTTGAGCGTAGGCTGTTTAGCTCCAGTTCGAGGCTGACGTTACACGGTTAGAGTCTGTTATTTCCAGGTCGAGACTGTTGAGCTAGAGTTTTGGTGTCCGGTCCGAGGCTGATGTTACATGGTTAGAGTTTGTTATTTCTAGCTCGTGACTGATGATTGGGCTGGGCCCAGGTATTTCCGAGGCTGATGTTACACGGTTAGAGTCCATTATTTCCAGCTCGTGACTGATGGTTGGGCGGGGCCCAAGTATTATCTTTTGGGTTCGGAACCCATGGATGTTAAGGCATGTGGAGTTGTGTTCCTTGTTTCCATAGTGTAGTTCTATGTGTTCATCTGTTGGTCTTATGGGGGTCCATTCGGGTTCTTGTTTGTCTGTGCTTGAGTGTACCTAGCGGGTCTTATGAGGGGCCCAGTTGGGTTTAGTGTGTTATTCTTAGCTTTGCTTTCCGCCTTCTCTTTTTTCCTGTTTTATAGACCTCTGTTGTGTTTGATTCTATCTTGTGTGCTCATCTTTACCTTTCTTTTTAAGTCGGCGTACGATGCCTACTGGGTACCTATTGTTTTGGTACTCATGCTACACTCTGCAACTATTTTCGTGATGCAGGTCCGAGCACCAGTTCTCAGCGTTGAGTTAGAGCCTGCAGCTGTCTGTCTAGGAGACGAGGGTGAGCACATGGCGTTCTAGGTTACCTGCCTCCTTCTGTATTTATACTTTGACTAGTCTTTTGCTTTCGAGACAGTTTGTTTCTGTTATCCACTTTTTGGACTTGTACTCTTATTAGTAGTTCTGTATTTGTAACTTTCAGGTTCTGGGACATGTCTTGTATATATAGTTTGGTTTCACTTCAGCCTTTTTTATGTGTTGTATTTGATGCTTCTGCTTAGTTGAGGTTAGTTTCCACCCTTAGTCCCATTACTGTTCAGTTCCGGGATAGGGTTTCGGCTAGCCTACTGGTGGGGTGGTAGGCGCCATGATGACTCGAGAAATTGGGTCGTGACATAGGGTGTCTAACCCGAAGCCTCAAGGAGAAAATTGTAGAAGGTATTCATTGTCTAATTATGCTAATGTTGAAAGAAGCATGAGGGTAAATGCCTAGCCAGTTCCAATACATGTTTTGGTTGTGGCAAGACGGATCATAAGATTAGGGATTGTCCCTTCGTTGCTAATAATGGAGGATATAACTGTCGACGGGTTCAACCTTATCCTCCAACAGGTTCTAGTGGAAATCAGAAGCAAAACAGATTCTATGCACTCCAACCTCGTCATGAGCAAGAGGTCTCTCTTGATGTGGTTACCGGTATGTTGAAAGTCTTTAATCTTGATGGTTATGCATTGCTTGATTCTGGTGCAACCTTGTCTTCTGTGACACCATATATGGCTATGAGGTTTGGTGTTCATTCGGATGTGTTGACAGACCCTTTATTCATCTCTACTCCTATTGGTAAATCTATTGTGGCTAAGAGAGTCTATAGAAATTCTCCCATCTCCTTATCCCAAAGAGTCACTCATGTTGACCTTGTAGAGCTTAATATGCTAGATTTTGATGTTATTTTTGGGATGATTGACAACATTGATGTTATGTTTCTATTGATTGTAGAACCCGAGTAGTCAAGTTCAAGCTCCCTAATGAACAAATCCTAGAGTGGAAAGGGGGGAAATTCTATGCTTAAGGGTCGGTTTGTTTCTTGTCTTAAAGCTAGAACGATGATTTCTAAAGGTTTCATATACCATCTTGTTTGTGTTAGAGATATGGATTCTAAAACCCCTATCTTTGAGTCGGTCCCCATTATTAATGAGTTTCAGAAAGTGTTTCCCGATGATTTACCCGGTGTTCCTCCCGAAAGAGAAATGGACTTTGGTATTGACCTTCTCCCAGATATGCAACCTATTTCTATTCCTCCTTACCGAATGGCCCCGATAGAACTTAAGGAATTAAAGGAGGAACTTAAAGACATGTTGGATAAGTGTTTCATTAGACCGAGTATCTCTTCATAGGGTGTTCCAGTTTTGTTTGTTTGAAAGAGGATGGTTCGCTTCGCATGTGTATCGACTACTGTTAATTGAATAAGGTTTCCATTAAGAATAAGTATCCTCTTCCAAGGATAGATGATTTGTTTGACAAACTTAAAGGAGCAAGTTACTTCTCAAAGATTGACCTTCGGTCGGGCTATCACCAATTGAGGGCGAAAGAAGGTGACATTTCAAAGATGGCTTTCCGGACTAGATATGGTCATTACGAATTCTTGTTAATATCATTTGGTTTGACAAATGCTTTGGCCGCATTTATGGATTTGATGAATAGGGTATTTAGACAATACCTAAATATGTTTGTGATTGTGTTCATCGATGATATTATGATTTTCTCTGGGAGCAAGGATGAGCATACCAATCATTTGAGGATTGTGTTGCAAGTCCTCAAGGACCAACAACTCTTTGCAAAGTTTAGTAAATGTGAGTTTTCGCTGAGATCCGTGGCTTTCCTTTGTCACAATGTTTCCGGTAAGGGTATTGAGGTAGATCCTAAAAGGACGTATTTGGTTAAGCATTGGCCTAGACCTCTATTCTCTTCGGATAGTTCAAGTTTTTTGGGTTTGGATGGTTATTTTAGAAGGTTTGTTGAGCGGTTTACTTCGATTGCCTCTCCATTGACGGCATTGACCCAAAAGAAGGTTAAGTTCGTATGGTCTGAAGCGTGTGAAAAGAGTTTCCACGAATTGACAGATAGACTTACCTCCACTCCGATGTTGACGTTACCAGAAGGGTACGATGGGTTTGTGGTTTATTGTGATGCTTCAAGGGTTGGACTAGGGTGTGTTCTTATGCAAGATTTAAAGGTTATTACTTATGCATCACGAAAACTTAAAATCCATGATAGGAACTGTCCTACCAAAAACTTAGAACTAGCAACAGTCGTGTTTGCCTTAAAGATTTGGAGGCATTACCTATATGTTGTTTATGTGGATGTCTTTACCGATCTAAAAAGCTAGCAATGTGTGTTCAAGCAAAAGGATTTGAATCTTCGCCAAAGGAGGTGGCTTGAGTTACTAAAAGATTACGACATGAGTATCCTTTATCACCCTGGTAAGGCAAATTTGGTGGCGGATTCCCTTAGTCGACTGCCTATGGGTAGTGTTGCTCATGTTGAGGAAAATAAGATGGAATTGGTTTGAGGTATTCATCAGTTGGCTCGATTTGGTGTTTGGTTGGTTGACTCCACTAATGGTGGTGTTACAGTTCATAATGGCTCAAAATTGTCTTTTGTAACAGATGTAAAGTCAAAGAAAGGTCTTGACCCGATCTTGATGGAATTGAAGGAAACGGTGCTTAAAAAGTCTATTAAGGCTTTCTGCCAAGGGGGAGATGGTGTGCTTCAGTATCAAGGTCGTTTGTGTGTTTCCAATGTTGATAATTTGAGGGAGAAAATTTTATAAGAAGCCCATAGTTCTCGATATTCCATACACCCGGGAGTCACCTAGATGTACCGTGACTTGTAGGAGGTCTATTTGTGGAATGGGATGAAGAAGGACATTGCAAAATTTTTGGCTAAGTGTCCCAATTGTCAACAAGTGAAAGTTGAGCATCAAAAGCAAGGTGGTTTGTCCCAAGATATTAGCATTCCTACTTGGAAGTGGGAAGATCAGAACGACGAAATCAGCTCATTTCATTCTCGTCAAGGATTCCTACTCAGCGGAAGACTATGCTAAGTTGTATCTCAAAGAGATGGTTAGGTTTCATGGAGTGCCCCTATCCATTATATCCGATAGTGGTATGCAATTGACTTCACAATTTTGAAAATCTTTCCAAAAGGGCCTTAGTTCCCGTGTTAAGCTTAGTACGACCTTTCATCCTCAAACCGATGGGCAAGCGGAGCGTACTATCCAAACTTTGGAAGATATGTCGAGAGCTTGTGTGAATGACTTCAAGAGTAATTGGGATGATCATTTGCCTTTGATTGAGTTTGCTTATAATAATAGCTACCATTCGAGTATTGGCATGGCTCCGTTTGAGGCTCTTTATGGTAGGAGGTGTAGATTTCCTATAGGTTGGTTTGAAGTTGGTGAAGTTGCTTTCATAGGTCTCGAATTGGTACATGAGGCTATGGAGAAAGTTTTGCTTATTAGAGAAAGGTTTAAAACAGCTCAAAGTCGACAAAAGTCCTATGCCGATGTTAGAAGAAGAGATCTAGAATTTGATGTGAATGATTAGGTCTACTTTAAAATCTCACTCATGAAGGGTGCAATGAGTTTTGGAAAGAAAGGAAAGCTTAGTCCCCGTTATGTGGGCCCATATTAAATTTTGAGGCATATTGGTAAAGTTTCTTATGAACGTGAATTGTCTAATGATTTAACATCGATTCATCCGGTTTTCCATATCTCCTTATTGAAGATATGTGTTGGTGATTTGACATCCATAGGACCATTGGAGAGTCTTGGTGTAAAGGAGAGTCTTTCTTTCGAAGAGGTTCCGATTGAGATTTTGGACCGGCATGCTTGGAAGTCGAGAAATAAAGAAGTTTCTTCCGTAAAGGTTCTTTGGAGGAATCCGTTAGTTGAGGGTGCTACTTTGGAGGCCGAGGCCGATATGATGTCCCGTTATCCTCATGTCTTTCCCTCCAACTCTACTCTAGTTTGAGGTATGTAATTTCTAATGGTTCACTATTTTGGTCTCATGTGTCTTAAATATTCCCATGATTTCTCATTTATGCATGTTCATGAAAAGGTTAATTTTTGAGAAATAAGTTAACTATATTGATTTCTTCATGATTATGTCCATTTGAGTATGAGTTGCATTTAGATTTTATGAAATGATTCTTTGGACATGTTTTAGCTTGGAGTTGATGTTTTCTCCTCGGATATGTGCATTTATATTATTGCATTCATGTTGGGCTATTAGATCTAGTTTCTACTATCCTTATGATGCCAGGATTCCCATTTGAGGACGAATGTTCCCAAGGGGGAGATATTGTAACACCTCAGATTTGAAAAGACGGAAAATTTCAAGTTTTTAAAACTGGTGCCATCATTGATAAAAGCCATTTACGGATCGTAGGATAACTTACGCGCCGTAGGTGGGAACCGTAGGTGGCAGGCAAAATAATTTCAAAATGTCAAGTTTCAGAATCCTTTTTACGGTTCGATAGGACGGCCAATTATTGTTTCTACGGGTCGTAGATAAGTCATGTAGGTCACTCCCAGACTTAGTGAAATATTGAGGGTTAAAGCTGGAATCTACGATTGATATGTACGGCCCGTAAGTTGACCAATGGACCGTACATGGCAACCGTCATTGGAAGTCTAAAATTAATTAGTCTCTCAACTTTTCTATGGTTGGCAAGGACGGTCCGTAACCGTAGGTCAGAGTCCGACAATTATTTTTAAGGGTTTTTTGGTCTTTTCCGAAATTGAGTCATACCTAATCTAAGTCGGTCTAGTCCTAATCCTAGACCCTATACAAGTTCTCTAAGCCTAAAAACTACCCATTCTAAATCACTCTTCAAATTTCCCCATATCCATCAAAAGATTTCCCAAAATATTTCTCTCTCTAAAGCTTGAAGAAGAAGGCTAGGGATTAAAGTCATGTCCACAAAATTTCCATATATTGTGGTTTTTGAACTCTAAGGTATGATAGTTTTCACCTATGGAGTCCTTTCCTCCATAGGGTTCCTAAATTCCCCAATTTTCACAAGTTAGAATCTCCAATTGAAATTAGAATTTTCTTCTATCTTATGGGTTCTTTCCAATTATGATTTAATTGATTGGGTTATGCCTTTTTATGCATGAATTGAGATAATTGAATGATTTTAAGATGATATTATATGACCACTTGCATGATTTATGATTTCTAAGCTATGATTCCATGATAAAGTTTATGAATGATCAAAAGATGAAATTTATGAAGATACACATGTTCCTTTATGAAATTGATGATAATTAAGTTGCTTTTAGAGTGAAGCATTGTTGTTGTTGTTGTGAAATGATTTTCTCACATGAAGGATTCATAGGAGGTTTAAAGATTTTTCTCAACTAAACTTTGAACCAAGAACTAGGAGCTATTCTAATGAACATTAACTTGGATTGGCTACTTGATGTGCCTTCCATGGATGAAATGACAAGTGGTGATTACTGATGTCCCCTAATGATAAGACAAGAGGCGATTATCCATGTCTTCTAATGATAAGATAAGTTAAGATTTATGATTAATCCGTGGGAATTATGCTTATCACCGAGTGGACAAGTGGCAATTACCCATGTCTCATAAACTATATGCTACCAAAGGTTTGTCTTAAATAGACATTAGCTAGTGAATCCACTTAAGCTAGAAGTTATTGTTCTTACCTTGGGAAGTAAGGACACCTCTTTTCGGTGTGGGGTAAACACCGAATTCCATGTTGTAGCTCACATGGTCTATGTCGGTTAAGGCTCATTTCCCATAATAATGAAATAAGGTTACTTCTAAAGGTATCTCGAATGTGCTCTAAAGATGTTTAGCTTGCATTGACCATGATTATGATTTACGTTTTCTAACATGTTCTTTTTTTTATGATGTAGCTCTATCATTGCATGTCAGTAAGGTTCCTTATCACATGATTTTCATGATTTTGTGCATTGATATTATACTTGATACATTCCATGCACTAATGCATACTTTTACCTACATTGTCTCAAATGTAGGATCCGACTCTTCTCGCTCCATTCATGGCAAGTGCTTGTTTTAGAGAGCCTCGAAGACTTGTTGAGTCCTCACACTTCGAGGACAATGCCACGTTTATCTTTTGATGTCACTTTACTTTTGAATTTGTATGGGTTACGTCTCAAAATTAATTCTATTGATGCATTAGATGGCTTTAAGACTATGTTAGACTTCCACTATACTATTGCCATCTCTTGATATACAAATGCCTTCCGAACTCTTTAATATTATAATCTTGTATGATGTATGTTAAGTGGATTGTATAGGGCCTCTCGGGGCTTATACGCCATGTCACGTCTAGGGGATACTTTAGGTTGTGATACATTGATAAGCCAATTTTTTTAGACAAATGAGGTGTCGAGGACATGCTCCTTTCCTACTTTGAAAAATTATAGGCATCATGGATGTGCTATGTTATTACTTGATTAGCTGGTGTGTCATCACCCTTTTATGCATTAGTTTTGATATTTGTATCTGTAGCACCATGACTATGAAGATTCAGTACCACGACTCATATTTGTATACATGGAAGTCCTAGCTCAGGAAAAGCCAGAGTATACATACTTCTTGTTTCCCTTATGGGTCACTCTGGCCCTGTGACTCATTGAATAGGAAGAGGGAGGCGCATGGGTCTTACTTCACTATAGGATAGGATAAAAGGTGTATATGCTTGGTAACAGATAGCACTATGGAGATCTATTGCATAACATTCATTCATGTTCATTGCCTATCACCAGTATAATTGGTTATTGTTAGCACCTGTCGGTCTTATAAAGGGCTTCTAGGGTTATGTTTGGTACTTGTACCTTTCAGGATTATGGGCGGTTGATTAGGTTATTGTTTGATTATATTCATATATTCTTGTGTTGTACTGATAGTTGGAAAGGTGTGTGGCCTAGACTCTTCTTGATATTAGTACTCCCTATTTTGGTTAGTTGATTCTGTAGTATGATCCCATCATGAGTAGATTAGTGGGTTTGCAACTCTCGATATTTTCTTTGACTTAGTCTCTTACTATGTGTATCATATTCCTTCACTCATATTTCATGTACTATCATGCTATATCTCCTAATTAGAAACTTTTATTGTACTTTTCTTATTTACGTTTTGATTGTACTTACATTGTCTTTGGAGCTTAGTCTACCTATGCCTATTGAGTACCTATTTTTAGTACTCATATTACACTTCTGCATTGTGCAGATAATAGTACGAGTTCTCGCCATTGATTTGGATCTCGTACGGAGAATCTTTTGGGACTCAGAGACTGGAATGAGCTCCTGACATTCAGAGTTGTCCATATCATTCTATGTTGGCTAGGACAAATCTTTATTTTTCTTTCGGAGACAATTTTGTACTTATTGTATTTGGAAAATCTTGGTACTCATATTTTTTACTAGATACTTGTTTATTGACTAATGTCAGGTCTTGGGGTGGTCTTGCTGTCATGACCCAAGGTACCCCCTAGACGTGACATGGCGTACAAGACCCCGAAAGGCCTTATATAAGCCACTTAGCAAGCATAGACAAGAAGAGTATATAAAAACAAGTTCAAGTCATAAGAGTTTAATAAAATGAAGCGGAAATCTACATAGTCTCAATCCATCTATTACATCATGGAGTGACGGGAACGTAACCCACACATCACATACAAAAGTCTAGAATTGAAAGACATAAATGAAATGAAAGAGTCTCAGTCCTCGAAGCATGAGGACTCACCAATCTTAAAGAATCCTTCAACTAGGCTCTAGCCACGAATAGATGGAGAAGAATCATCACGCCCTACGTTAATAAATCAATGTAGGCAAGATTATGCGTTAGTACAATCAAATACCAAGTATGATAGCAATGCATAAAATCATTTAAGCATGCATAAAGGGACATTTTCATGACATGCAATAACCAAGCTAAAACATGAAAAAAGGTTAGAAACATAAGTCATAAACCATGGTCAAAGCAAGCTAAACATCTTTACATCACTTGTGAAATATCTTAAAATCACTTTAGTTCTTTATTGTGGGAAGTAGCCTTAATCGACATGTAAGACCATGTGAGCTATCAACATGCAATCCGGTGTCTAACTCCACACCGATAGGTCCATCCTACTTGCCAAGGTAGGACCCTTTACTTAACATATAGCTTACGTGGATCCACTAGCTAGTGTCTATCATAGACCATCATCCTATGGGGGCACATAGGAAAGGGATAAAGAGATTACTACTAGATACCCGACCTCTACATATGGGAGAGCTTCCATCTCAATATCCTCTCGGTGCTAAGCATAAATCCCATGGAATAGTAATAATTCTTATTCATCTTATTATCCATGGAAATGTGCAAATAGAGTTAGCATTTCAAGCTTACATCATTTAGAATAACTCCTTAATCTTTTATTCAACTTTAGTTGAGAAACCCTTTAAAAAAGTTATGAATCTTTTATGTGAGAAAAATCCTTTCACATTTCATAGTTTGAGTAATATGCGAGAAATCCTTTCACAACTCAACAACAACATCATTCATGCTTCAATCTCAAAGAAATTCATAAATCATCATAATTTTCATCATGGGACATGCATACTTTCGTAAAACCCATCTTTTGATCATTCATAATTCATCATGAAATCATAGCTTTTAGAAATCGTAAATCATGCATGGGTTCATATAAACTTCATAAAATTCATCTTCTTCACCATTCAACCCATCAACAAACCTAATTTCAAAATTTGGGGAAATCACATGGGTTCATGGGGATTTATCTTAATTCATAAAATTCAACTCAATTCATGCTTCATAGTTCATAAAACAATCAATTAAATCAACATTGAAAATAACCTATGGCATAGAAGAAAAACCCTAACTTTAATGGAGGATTTCTAACTTGTAAAATAGAGAATTTTGTAACTCTATGGAGGAAACGACTCCATATATGAAAACTATCATACTTTAGTTTTCAATTTCCTTAAGCAATTGATGAAAAAAACATGATTTCTTGAACCCTAGCTTTCCCTCTTCTTCTTCTTGTTCTTTTTCTTCTAACTTCTAGAGAGAGAAATATTTGAGAGAGGAGAGTTTGGAAAACTTGTAAAGTGATTTTGAAGGGTAGATTTTTGGATTAAAAAGGCTTATATACTGTTAGGAGTTGAAGGGAACCGACCTAGTTAAGTAAATTAGTCTTTGGGTGAATCCGAAACTGCCTTACCAATGACTTGACCTACGGTTGTTAGGTCAACCTACTGCCCGTAGGTGACCAACCGTAGGTCATTCTGTCTAAGCCCAAAAATTTAATTAATTTTCTCCCCCAACCAGTAGGACCTAAGACTCCTTCCCATACTTGACCTACGGTTGGTAGGTCAACCAACGATTGGTAGGTAAGTTGTGGGTCACAAAACTTTTAAAAATTTGAAATTTTTCGTTCTTTCCGAATCCGGGGTATTACACTTGTTGTGTATATATTTGATTATTTCTTTTCTTCGTATTATTATTGTTCCCTACTTATTTTTTGTATTCTTTTGTGTGATAGCTCGTTGATTCTAGTTCAGAGTTATGGGACAGGTGTAACACCTCGGAAATGGGAAAATTAAAAAAAAGGAAAATTTCTTTTTCGGCATTAGTGTAGTAACTACAAGTCCTTCCTACGGACCATAGAATGTTCTACAAACCGTAGGAAGGAAGTCACAGACCCTGAAGTTGAGTTTTGAGATGTTAAGTCCTAGTAAGTGAACCTACGACTTGATCAGATGAGCCATAGGAACTTGGACAATCCATAGATGGCACACGTATGATGGATTCAATGATTTGATTTAGGGCCTCAGGTCTGCAGAATGGTTTGACATTTCGTAGTTGGTTCTAGAGGTCATAGAAAGGGTCTCGTAGAAGGCATCCAGAATTAGTGGAATTTCAGACATGAACTTGGGTTTTACGGATGGGTCTACCGACCGTAGGAAGTTCCACTGACCGTAGAAATGTTTTGAGGAAATTTTTAAAATTATTTATTCCTGTAACATGACCTACGGTTGGCCAGTACGAGTTGTAGAAACTTCTACAAACCTTAGGTCTAAACCGTAGATCACTTCTAATAGTTATTCCTTAAGGGTATTTAGGTCTTTTCTTATGCATTTAATACCTATAGTATGCCATTTTGACCATAATTCCAAGCCCTATAACTACCTTTCTATTCCTAAAACTTACCCAACTCTGTCATTCTCTCAAAACCCCAAATCCCATCAACATTCATCCTTACAAAATTCATTCAAGATCAAGGAACCTAGTTTTTAAGCTTCAAGTCTTCTTTTTCCTCCATTTCTTTTGCGCTTTGTGTAGCAAGGTATGTGGGAATTCACCAATGGATTCCATTAATCCATTGGGTGACAAAAGATCTCCATTTTCCAATTAAATTTTCCCAATTATCTAGGGATTTAGGAAATCTTCATGGGTTCTATTTAGTTATGATTCAATTGTTTGATTGTGATCCTATTATGCATGATTTGATTCAATTACATGTTTTCCAATTGATTCCATATGAACTCATGGATTATTCATAATTTTTACTATGAACTTATGATGAAAAGCTATGAACTTATGAGTGATGATTTATTAAAGTTATGCATGATTTATGAAAAAAGATGTTTTTCTAAAGTAAGGTTGCTTTTGTGATAAGCATCAATAAAATTGTGAAAGGTTTTCTCACATATTATGTAATCATGGTTGTCAAAGGTTTCTCATATATGTATGACTCATGATTTAAAGGAGCTACTCTATGATGACTTAAGATTGAATAGGTAATTTAATTGTGCTTTTCAAGTATAATGATACGAATATGAATATGACTATTTTCGTTGGGATTTTATTTAGCAATGAGAAAACTTTGATGTGGAGGCTCATATATGGTAGTCTCTAGTAGTAACTTCTAGTTAATAACTACGTGCCCCCGTAGGATGGTCTTAAGCGACTTAGCTAGTAGATCCACCTAAGCTTGAATCATGGTCCTTACCTTGGCAAGTAGGACATCCTTTTTTAGTGTGGGAGCATGACACCAGATTCCCTGTTATAGCTCACATGATCTACATCAATTAATGGTAAATATCCCACAAAATGAACTAAGTTACCTTCAAAGGTTTTTATGAAAGCTTTTGAATGACTTTTAATCTGCATTGACCATGATCACAATTTATGATTCATCTTTAAAGGTTTTACGATGTTTTTAGCTTGGTCATGCATATCATGCTTAAATGACCCCTTTGTGATCACGTTTATGTTTCTATGCATTTTCCTCATACTTATACATTCTATGTGCAAATGCATAACTTGTTCCTACAATGTCTAATAATGTAGGGTCCGATGATCTCTCTCCTACCGCTCGTGGATAACTTTGGGTTTCTTAGCTATTGGATTTGGTAAGTCCTTATACTCTGATGATGAGACCACAAAGACTTTATTTTCTATGTCTTTACTTTCAAACCATTGTATGTCATGCATGGATTACGTCCGATCAATAATTTGATGTATTAGATTGGCTTGTGAAGACTATGATTAGACTTTCGCTTTTATGTCAAACTCTTTGATATGAGACTTCCTACTAATTTTTTTGTATTTTCTATTATATTGTGTTGTATGCATATAAAGTGGCTTTTATAGGGACTTTTGAGGTATTATATGCCATGTCACGTCCAGGGTGTACTTTGGGCCGTGACAAACTTGGTATTCAAAGCACAAAGTTTTCGAAAAGGTTCTAGGATGTCTGAAAAACCACGTTGAGTATAGTTTTGTTCATAAGTGTGAAGCACACCACATTTATGAATAAAATGCTACAAAGCATTTAGGAAACTTCACTTCTTTCACTACTCTAAAGTCGTGCCATAGAGTCTATCTCGATAGAGGTCCTTCTCCTAAATCTTATCCTATGCTTTTCAGGATATGGCCCCTCGAAGAGTATATGTGAGAAGGAATATAGGCGAAAATATGGAGTCCGAGGTTCCTCAAGTGCCATGACCTAGGGTAGCCCCTAGATGTAACATGACGTACAAGACCCCGAGAGGCCTCACACAAGCCCTTAGCATACATAACATACTAGATAATAGAGAAAAGAATTAAAAAAAGAGCATTATATAACAAAACAACGGAAGTCTTCAACTTATGTCTCAAGCTATCTAACATAATAGAATAGAAATGAAGGTTTGGGACGCAGCCCAGTACAATATCAAAAAGCATAGCGGAAAGCATGAAAAAGTAACAAGATTAGGTCCTCGGACATAGGAGGCCTCACCAAGTCTTCACTATCACTGGAACTGACTAGCCACGAGTGGGATGAGAAAAACCGCCAAGTCCTACATCAATAGAATCAATGTAGGCAAAAGTATGCGCTAGTACAATCAAGTACCAAGTATGATAGCAATGTATAAAGGGCATATAAATCATGCTAGAATGACATGCAATCATGACATGTAATGGCCAAGCTAAAACATGATAGAACATAAGAAACATGAAGCATAGAACATGGCCAAGACAAGCTATTCATCTTTCCTTTACTTTACTTTAAACCATCATCATGAGAACACTTGTTCATTAACTTGTGGGGAAATAGCCTTAACCGACATATAAGACCATGTAAGCTATCAACATGGAATCCGGTGTCTACCCCACACCGAAAAGGGGTGTCCTACTTGCCAAGGTAAGACCATGAACTGCTCAGATCGTGTCTATCATAGACCATCACCCTATGGTGGCACATAGGTTATGGGACATGGGTAATCGCCACTTGTCCACTCGGTACTTAGCATATTTCCCACGGAATTATCATAGTTCATTTATCTTAGGTAGACATGGGTAATCGCCTCTTGTCTACATTAGGGAACATGGGTAATCGCTGCTTGTCCCTTCATAGAATAGCTCCTTAAGAACATGGGTAATCACCACTTGTTCTTCTATTAATCATGATTTCATTTTTAGTAGACATGGGTATTCGCCTCTTGTCTACATTAGGGAACATGGGTAATCGCCGCTTGTCCCTTCATAGAATAGTTCATAAATCATGGATTCAAGCTTAGTTGAGCAAACCTTTCAACAAGTTATGAATCATTTCGTGTGAGAAAACCTTTCACACTCATAGGTTGAGCATTACATGAGAAACCCTTTCACAACTCAACAAATGCACTAACATATCATAAACTTCATAAAACATGCACGAGTTCACAGGCTTCATATCTGCATAGCTCATCATGCTCTTAACTCATAAATCATGGGTTCATAAGCTTCTCCTCAAAACATGCAATTCAATGCAAGCTAATACTTAGAAAGCTATAAATCAAGGCAATTTAGTCATAATTGAGGGAACCCACATAATAGAGGAAAATCATAGATTTTGATTCAACATGCATCTTTTCATAAAATATCCTCTTTTCATCATTCATAGTCTTACATGAAATTCATAGCTTGATAATCATAATCCTTAACTCACTTCACAAAGAGTTCATGCAATTCATCTTTTCTCAATCAACCCACAATCATAAACATAATCATAAATTGGGGGATACTTAGCATAAGCTTATGGGATTCATCAAGTTACATGTAAACCATGCTAAATCGTGCACTAGCGTACTTTACCACGCTAGATCGTGCACTATCAACCATAACATCAACAATGAAAAGCATAATTAAGAACCCATAAGAATTTGTCAAACCCTAACTCTCTTGGGCAAGACTATACCTTGAAAACCTTAAGGAAAAGAGGACCCATTGGAGGAAAGACTCCAAATGGTAAATACTATCATACCTTAAAGCCAATGCCTTGAAATAAAAGGGGATTGGTGACCTTGATGAGAACCCTAGCTCTCTTCTTCTCCTTCTTGTTCTTCTAGAGAGAGGAATATTTGGAAGATGAGAGTTGGAACATGAAGGGATTAGGGCTTAGAAAATATAAATAGGGCCAAGGCTAAGGGGCAAAATCGTCTATTATGAGGAATAAACACTTAGGGAAAAAGTCCAAAAAGCCCTTAAATAAACTGTCGAGGCCAATCGATGGTCAGGACCTACGGTCCGTACATCCACTGACGGACCGTCCTGCTCTTCTGTCAATTGATTCAAAAAGTTTGTTTTGGACTGAAAATTTGGCTAAGTCTGGAAGGCATCTACAGAACCCATCTACGGCCCGTCAACCGAACTACGAACCGTCCTGCTATTCCGTAGGTCAAGGTTTAGAAACTCAAAAATCATAAAGCTGGCAGGGTCATCGACGGTTACCATCTATGGCCCGTCACTCCACCTACGGTCCGTAGATGGCCTCCGTCGTCACTAGTACCAGAAAAATTTTAAAACTGCATTTTCTTTCTTTTCAAAAACTGGGGTGTTACATCAAGCCTTAGTTGATCCTTTGGTCAAGCTATTCACTAATGTAGAATTCTGAGTTGCTTTCCAAGTGTTAACTCAAGCTATGACGGCCCAAGCTAATAAAGAAGTTGTGTCCCCATGAATCCAGTTGTGGGTACGATGGCGATAATAAGGATGAGAGACTTTACTAGGATGAATCCTCTGGAGTTTCATGGGTAAAAAGTTGATGAGAATCCTCAAGAGTTCATAGATAAGGTGTATAAGATAGTTGAAATCATGTATGTGTCAATGGCGGAGAAAGTGGAATTGGCCGCTTATCAACTCAAGGGTGTTGCTCAAGTTTTGTTTGAACAATGGAAAGGTGAGAGGTCTATTGATGCGGGTCCTCTTGATTGAGAGAAATTCAAAGGAGCCTTTCTTGATCATTTCTTTCCCCTTGAGATGAGAGAGGCAAAAGTACTTAAGTTTATTAACCTTCTTCAAAGTAATATGAGTGTGAAGGATTATGATTTGAAGTTTACTCAATTGGCTAAGCATGCTCCAACTATGGTTGCCAACTCGAGAGCAAGAATGAGTAAGTTTATGTCAGGTGCTTCTTACATGGTTGTCAAAAAGTTCAAAACTGCCATGCTAAGCAAGAAAATGGATATATCTAGATTGATGGTTCATACACAACCAATTGAGGAAGAGAAACTCAAAGAGAGGGCAAGAGAGTAAAAGAGGGCTCGTGTAGGTGATGGTGACTTTTCTCATTCTATGCCTTGTGGAGAAGGTCATTCTAATTTAAGCAAAGGTTTTTCAATCAAGGTTCTTCCAATACCCCAACATCTAAGTTCAACAAAGATAGGGTGTTTAACCCTAAGCCTCAAGGAGGTAGTGGTAATAGGTCTTCAATGAATACTTGCACAAGGTGTGGCAAGAAACATGATAACAAATACTTGGCCGGTACCAATAGTTATTTTGGTTGTGGGAAAAGTGGACATAAGATAAAGGATTGTCCGATGAGCAAAGAAAAGCATGGTGGACAAGTTCATCCTAGTGGATCAGGTGCTATGAAGCAAAACAAGTTTTATGCTCTTCAGACTCGTCAGGATCACGAGGGTTCTTTATATGTTGTGATTGGTATGTTAAAAGTCTTTTATTTTAATATGCATGCTTTGCTTGATCCGAGTGCTACGTTGTAATTTGTTACTCCTAATGTGGCTATGAGATTTGATGTTAGTCGTGAAATCCTTTCTAATCCATTTTATGTCTCTACTCCTGTCGGTGATTCTATTGTTGCAAAATGAGTTTATCAAAATTGCCCTATTTTTGTTTCTCATAAATTCACTCATGTTGATCCTGTAGAACTTGATATGCTAGATTTTGATGTTATTCTTGGGATGGATTGGCTTCTTGCATGTTTTGCTTCTGAAGACTTTAGGACCTGATTTGTTACATTTAAGGTTCCAAATGAACCTATCATCTTATGGGAAGGGGGAAATTATGCTCTTATTAGTCAGTTTATATCTTGCTTAAAAGCTAGGAAAATGATTTCTATGGGTTACATTTATCATCTTGTTAGAGCTAGGGATATTGATTTTGAAATCCCTACTCTTGATTCAGTCCTGATTGTAAATAAGTTTCTGGAAGTGTTTCCCGATGATCTTCCTAGTATTCCTCCCGAAAGGGAAATAGACTTCAATATTGACCTTATTCCAGATACACAACCTATCTCTACTCTTCCTTATCGTATAGCCTGGCAGAACTTAAGGAGTTAAAGGATCAATTGAGGAATTTTCTAGAGAAGGGTTTTATTAGACTGAGTATATCTATGTGGGGTGCTTCAGTATTATTTGTTCAAAATAAGGTTCCCTCCGAATGTGCACTAACTATCGTCAATTGAATAAGGTTACAATAACAAGTAAGTATCCTATTCCAAGGATTGATGACTTGTTCGATCAACTTCAAGGAGTGGCTTTCTTATCTAAAATTGACCATCGCTCGGGTTATCACCAATTGAGGGTAAGGGAAGATGACACTCAAAAAATGACTTTTCAAACTAAGTATGGTCATTATGAGTTTTTGTAATTTCTTTTGGTTTGACTAATGCTAGGTGGCATTCATGGATTTGATGAATAAGGTCTTTAAGCGATATCTTGACATGTTTGTAATTGTGTTTATCGATGATATCTTGATTTACTCACGGAGTGAGGATGAACATGTTGAGCATTTGAGGATTGTGTTGCAAATTCTCAGGGATAGGGAATTGTATGCTAAGTTTAGTAAATGTGAGTTTTGGTGAAGGTATGTTGATTTCATTAGCCATATTGTCTTCAGTGAAGGTATTTAAGTTTATCCTATGAAAAGTGAGGAGGTTAAGAATTGGCCTACACTTTTTTCTACTTTAGATATTTGTAGTTTCTTTTGTTTGGCCGGTTACTATAGAAGGTTAGTGGAAGTATTTTCTTCTATCGCTTCGCCTTTGACAACATTGACTCAAAAGAAGGTGAGCTTCTTATGGTCGGAAGCTTGTGAGAAGAGTTCGCAAGAGTTGAAGGATAGACTCACTTCAACCCCTTTTTTTACTTTACCAGAAGTATTGGATGGTTTTTTGGTGTATTATGATGCTTCTCGAATTTGTCTTGGATGTGTCTTGATGCAACATGGGAAAGTTATAGCTTATGCTTCAAGAAAATTATCCAACACATGATTTGGAGTTAGCAGCGGTAGTGTTTGCTCTAATGATTTAGAGGCATTACTTATATGGTGTTCACATAGATGTATTTACAGATCACAAGAGTTTGAAGTATGTGTTCACTCAAAAGGATTTGAATCTTTGCCAAAGAAAGTGGCTCAAGTTATTGAAGGATTACGACATGAGTGTCCTCTATCATCCCAAAAAACTAAATGTGGTGGTGGATCTTTTTAGTCGGCTATCAATAGGTAGTGTTGCTCATGTTTAGGATGATAAGAAAGAGTTAGTTTGTGATGTTCATAGATTGGCCCGATTGGGTGTTTGCTTGGTTGATTCTAATGAAGGTGGTGTGATTGTCTAGAACGGTTTTGAATTATCTATTGTATCATATGTGAAGGCTAAGCAAGATCTTGATACGGTGTTAGTTAATTTGAAGAAGTCAGTTTCTAAAAAATCCATTGAGGATTTCTCCCAAGGAAAAGATGGTGTCCTTCGATATCAAGGTCCATATGTTCCCAATGTCGATGAGTTGAGAAAATAGATTTTGATAGAAGCCCACAGTTCTTGATATTCTATTCACCCGAAATCAACCAAGATGTACCGTGATTTGAGAGAGCCTATTGATGGAATGGGATAGAGAAGGATATTGCAAAATTTATAGCTAAGTGTCCAAATTGTCAACAATTGAATGTTGAGTATCAGAAACCCAGTGGTTTGGCTCAAGATATTAGTATTCCTACTTGGAAGTGGGAAGATTTAAATATGGATTTCATTATGGGTTTGCCTCGTACTCGTAGCCAATTTGACTCGATTTGAGTTATTATGGACTGAATGAAAAAGTTGACACACTTTCTTCCCGTAAAGATTTAATTTTCAGCTGAAGAGTATGCCAAGCTTTATATTCGACAAATGGTGAGGTTGTATGGAGTGCCCTTTTCCAAGCCTTATATTCGAGAAATGGTGAGGTTATATGGAGTGCCCTTATTCATTCTCTCCAATCGTGTACTCAATTTACATCTCAATTTTGGAGGTCGTTTTACAAAGGTCTTGGTACTCAAGTAAAACGTAGTACAACTTTTCATTCTCAAACTGATGGGCAAGCCAAATGTACTTTTTAGACTTTTGAAGATATGTTGGGGGCTTGTGTGATTGATTTCAAGGGTAATTGAGATGATCATTGCCCTTGATCGAATTTTCTTATAATAATAGCTATTATTCTAGAATTGGGATGGCACAGTTTTAGGCTCTCTATGGTAGGAGGTGTAGGCTTGTTTGAAGTTGGTGAGGTCACTTTGATCGGGCCCAAGGTTGTGCATGAGGCTATGAAAAATGTTTGACTTATATGAGAGAGGTTGAAAATGTCTCAAAGTTGACAAAATTTGTATACCCATGCTAGAAGAAGAGGAGCTTGAATTTAATGTTGATGATTGAGATTAGATGAAAATCTCACCAGTGAAGTGTGCTATTAGGTTTCGAAAGAAGGGGAAACTAAGTCCCCGGTATGTGGGCACATATCAGATTTTGAGGCGTATTGGCAAGGGTGCTTATGAATTGGAGTTACCTAGTGATTTAACATTAGTATATCAAGTATTCCATGTCTCTTTGTTAAAAAAGTGTATTCGAGATCCGACGTCCATTGTACCTTTGGAATCTTTGGGGGTTATGGAAAGTATATATTATGAAGAGATTCTGGTTGAGATTTTAGACCGAAAAGTTCAAAAATTGAGAAATAAAGAAGTTGCTTCCGTGAGGGTTCTATGGAGGAATCAATTAGTTGAGGGTGCTATTTGGGAGGCCAAAACAGATATGATGTCCCGGTATCCTCATTTCTTTCCCTCCGCTCCTATTCTAGCTTAAGGTATTAGTTCCTCGTGGTTCATTCATTCGGATTCATGCGTTTTGGTCATTCTCATGTTTTCATATTCATGCATGTTCATGAAAAACTTGATTTTGATGTTATGATTTAGCTTGGAGTGATTTCTCCTTATTTATGTGCATTATGATGAAATTTGCATTCATGTTGGGTTGTTAGTTTCTCTCCTACTCTATTCATGCTAGCTTGAGTCCCAATCGAGGACAAATGTCCCTAAGGGGGAGATATTGTAATACATCAGAAATTTGAAATTTAAAAAGAAAAAGAAAAGTTTAGCTTTGGCACTCGTGTAGTGAAGAGACTCATCTTTGTCATTCGTTAAAAGTTTGGCTTGTCTATGCCATTTTCGTTTGAGCAAAGGCTCATCTGTCCCATTATTTGTTACCATAAATGGCATAGGTGAGCGAAACATTTAACAAATAACATTGATGAACCTTTTCTCAAAGTTTGATGCCATATTTTATCCTTTTTTAAAAAATGATTTAATTAATGAAGTGGCCGAATCATAATTTACCACGTGTAAACAATAGTTTGGCAAAATCAAAATTGTTTTTCGTTAACAAATATTTGCATGGGTCAGCGTTTTATCAGACAAAAATTGGCATAGATTAGCTAAACTTTTAATGGATGGTATAGATGAGCCTTTTTCTCAAACTTCGATGACATATTTGAGTCATCTTAAACAAAAATATAACTTATATTAATGTTGCACAGGGCCAGTCAAGATATCTGGATCATGGTTGAAGTGTCTTTACAAGTCCCAACTTGTCTCGGGTCATCAATTGGGAAATTTAAACCATGCGGGATCATTACATTGCAGCCTCCCCCCAACCTCCTTTACTAGGGCCAATCCAGTCTGGTTTGGAATCAGTTCAGTCTAGTCAGATTTAGGATCAACCAGGCTCAATTAACATGATTCTCAATAGCATAGACTCATGTAATCTTGATGAAATGATTTCTTCACTTCTAGTTTGTTAGTTCCATAAGGTTCTATTTAATTTTCAGTGCCATAACCTCCTCCATCACTACAAAAAAATGAAATGATATTAGCCACAAACTTTGTGGCTAATCAATCACCAAATAACTAGTAGCTAACACAATATATTGATAAGGCATGGATAATCTAATTTGGCAACACGACTTCAATATGATGCCAAATGATTACACCAAGAAGCACTTGAAGAGCTAATTATTGCAGCGAATTGTATCCTTTAACAATTTTATTATAGGTTGTCTTATCTTTTTTAACTTATATATATCACTATACGACATATTTAGCGGAATGTTTATCAATAATAATCAACCTTGTCCCATACAATATGGAAAAAGTAAGAACTTGAAAAAAGAAAAACACTAGATAGTTCAACATCTAACGACAACTTAAATTTTCATGCTCGGCACATAAAATGATTATAATGATAGTAATGATCATGAGAAATAGTCTTGGTTGGTCATTCTATCCTTTTGATGGGACTCCTCTCCATTTTTATCGTCTCCATCTCCCAAGTTTCAAAGACACTCATTACGAATAATGGATGTGCTCATTTAAATTTGAATTGTTCGTGCCCTTTATATTGGTCAGACTAAACCATCAATTACTACTATGTTTGGGTTATATAGCTCGATGTTGTTTACAATGAAGAGTAGAGTACGAAGTAGCTAATTAAGGTATGACTAAGGAGACTTCGAGAAATATAAATTTCTAGAGACAAAAATATAAACTATTCTAGAAGCTCACGAAATGTTTTAATTCAGAAACAAAAGTATAAAAGACTAAAATCTATCAATATTGCATATTCTTTCAACTGGGAAGAGGCTTTCAGCATAAATATAAATGTCATCGAACACTTTACTAAAGGTCCTTGAATTTCAAAATTTCTCTATCTCTTTTCCATACATCATAACAGAAATAGACCACAAATTAATGTGACTCAAACCTATTGGTAAATAAAATCTCCCCATCACAAGAGCTGCAAAATGTTGGTCGTTTAAATTCTGGACTTCTCCGTTGTTGAAGAATTTTAATGATGTGCTTCTCCCATTGTTCTTTTTCTAAAATCTACAGATCCATATTGTTTATGCAGTAAAAACTTTTCCTCTCTAGGACTACAATTAGCCATTCACTTTCATTATGTTACTAATTTCTTGACACATGCATTGCACTTGTATCCAAAAAAAATTATCGTAAAAGCTTTAAATACATCTTAAAAATATATAAAAATATATATGTAATAAAGGTCCAAATAAATTTATACTTTCAATATTATGTTAGCATGTTATATGTAATGACCCTCGATGTAATTTCCATGATAATTCCTTCTATTTATCCTTTAAAGAATATTTATAGAAACTCAAAGTAATTTATGACTTGCTGAGAGTTACAGTTCAGTCACGTGGTCATTTGTTTAGTTTTTACGCGAAATTCATGTTTTGGAGCTTTTGAACCTTAAATGGTTGATTCTAATCTAGAGTTAAGGAGGCGAACCTCAAAATCAAATTCTTATGGTTCCATCTGCTCCGTAAAGGTCATTTTCAGATAGTGGCATGATTGACATGACTTCCAAGGCTTTTGGTGTTAGTTTGTCAAATTAGGTGCTTAAGCTTTTAAGTTTTGGCTTAAGTTTGACCTTGGTAAACAAGCCCGGATAAGAATTTCATCAGTGTGGTTAGCTTTGGAATGTCGAGCTTGGTCTAGAATGACATTTCGTGTGGATCCCGAGGCTTCTAGGCTAATTCCGAGCCCTCTTGTAGATTTTGGCTTAAAATAGAGTTTAATTGTGGGACCCACTTTTTTAGACGACATTGGATGTATATTTTGACTGCTCCATTTAATAAAAAATATCCAATTATATAGGGTAGCATATCTCATTTGCATCCACGGGTTCAGAATGAATTTTTAACACCCTGTCGGAGATTTTCAGTTGCACAAAACCAGCCTATATGAATTAGCTGGTATAGGAAAAAAATGGCCTTCACGTTCGAGGGCCTTAGGTTTCATTCATGGAGCCCATGAAACTTGGTGGCTGCACTCGCGGGGCCCTAGGAACATTCACTGGGTCCTTGCAGCATTTGCAGGACCCCAGTTCTCTTTTGGCCTAGATCGCGGGTCCTTGTCGGAAGAGAGGTCCACGTTCGCAGGCCCTGCCACGTTTGCAAAGAAGGATCTAGTGTGGTCTTTTAAATAGAACCAGACTCATATAAACTCTTTCATTCAAACTTCAAATAGCAATTGTGGTAGCTCTGGTTATCGAAATCAGGTGATTCAAAACTTGGGTTCTATGGTATTATTAGTGCTATGTTTGTGTATGATCGAGAATCATCGTAGGTTCTTTGTTTGAGGTATTTTTTATGAATTTGAGACTGCTACGTTTCTTGATTTATTCCTTGTATAGATCAAGACTTGTAGCTTGATTCTTTAATCATTCCATACTAGGAAGAATTGCAGGAAATCGTTCGATAACAATTCTTCGTATTTCTTTCTTAATGATATCCGATGATCAAGACCAGTTCTATGAAATTGTTTCACAAGCTAGTTTCCACTGTTCTGATCCCCGATTGTGTCCCAATTGGGAACACAAGTTCAGGGGACTATTTAGGACACCTTGATGGCGTCATTTCTGGAATTTCCATCGTGGGTCCCATTATTCCCTTTTAGATTATTAAATTTGTCTGTTTCTCTTTTTAAGTTGTTTTAGTGTCTAAATAACTGTATTAACATTGTGATTCTATTTTTGATACTATGGAAGCATTCTGAGGGCATCTTAATGAAAAGGAAATGCTTTGAAAAAATGATTTTGAGCACTTGCGGTTAGCCTAAAGGTAGATTACAGATTTCCTTCCCCTAGATTGAGCTTGAATGTATAATTTGAGTGAAGTGGGGGTGGGTACCTCTAGTTGATCATGCTACATTACTTAGAAAATATCTTTTAGGCTTAATTCGGGATTAGAAGCAAGTAGTGGGGTTAATCAATAATCCTTATCTTGTGGTTAGCCTTGTTTGATATTGATGTTGTATATTGGAGCATGTTTTGCCTTAGTCTAGGCTTAGCCTAGTGTTTTTCATAGACTTGCGATATTGGAGCCTTTGGGCCTTGTTTCTACTCTGACGTTGATTTGGATGGTTTAGTTCTTTCTAGACTAGTAAAGCAGACTTGAGTATGATAGAATGAGCCTTAGTTTAGGTATTGACTCAGCCTTGATAACCTTCTATCCACTCTTCCTCTTTCTACGGCCTCGGGTTCCATATTTGAGGTTTCGAGCATTGCTGGGTGACTTGGGACTAGAGTTTGTTCGAGATTTGACGGTTGTATTGATTCCTTTGGAGTTGACATTATTCTAGGTTGGTTTTGATGATGGTTGATGTGAAATCCTTTTGCTGCCCTTCTAGTCATGGACCAAATGTTTAATTATGTTGCCCATTATCCTTTATAATGTTGATCACTATTTATTCAGAGATTAAAGTTCTAGTGTTATCTTTTATGAAGTCAAAACACTATTTACTCGAGCCTTACGCCCCTCGAAGTTTCTTCTGTGGCAAGAGGTTCAGGTTCTATACACTTTAGTTAGGCGGCCCTTATCGGTTACTTGGAGGTAAAACTATTGGCTACAACTTGATGCCCGTAGGAGTTTCATCCGTTTTAGAAGGTCTTGGCTCTGTACTCTTTAGCTAGGCGGATGATATTGGTTACATGGAGGTCACACTACTAGCTATGGCCTGAAACCCCTGGGAGTTTCATATGCAGTGAGAGGTTCGGGCTCTGTACTCTTTATTTGGTAGGCCCTTATTGGTTACTAGGAGGTCACACTACTAGCTATGGCCTGAAACTCCTAGGAGTTTCATCTGTGGTGAGAGGTTCGAGCTCTGTATTCTTTAGTTGGGAGGCCCTTATTGATTACGAGGAGGTTACTTGCGGTTAGAGGCTCAACTTATGCTTTCTTTTTATATCGACCCATGGTATTTTATTCTTAATAGATTTAGCTATTCTATTTACCTGTCGGGATTATGGGGTCAATTTGGATTTTAATTAAACTTGCACAGGAGTGTACCTTCTTGGATTATTGGGGTCTGGTTAGGTTTAACTTAGTTTTACTTAGTTCTTTCTGTTGTAATACGCTGGTGTGCTTTTCTTTAAATTCCACTCTGACTTCTATTTGTGTCTACATTCTATCATTTCATACTATCTTTTCATTTGCTACTTAGCAACCTTTGATGCTTATTGAGTACCTATTTTTTTGGTACTCATGCTACACTCTGCATCTGCTTAGTGATGCAGGTCCGATCATCAATTATTAGCGATGATCGTTCAATCCAATTGCATAATTTAATCAAAGGTGAGGGTGAGCACTTGGTGTCCTGGACATACTAGTCTCCTTCAATATTTTGTATAGCTAGTTTTTTGCATTCAGAGACAAGCTTTGTATATTAGTCCACTTTTGGTACATTTACTTTTTTGTTTTAGACATCTCTGTACTTTTGACTTCCAAGTTCTTTGAGGGATCTATTGTATATATTTTTTGTTTTCTTCTGCTTATTGTCCAGTTCTGTTGTTAAATTATTGCTTCTATTTTGTTTCTACCCTTATATCCATTACTTATCATTTTGAGCTATGGAATGGCTTACCTATTGGTGGGTTATAATAGGTGCTATCATGACCTGAGAAATGGGGTCATAAGAGTTAATATCAAAGCCAAAGGTTCACTGGTCTCACTTGTACAATGTTAATATCTAGTAGAGTCCTACAGATCAGTGCGAAGATGTTCGTATCCTATAATTGGGAGGCTATATGGTGTCATTAGGAATGTTCTCTCTTTTGTATCGCTTTCGTGCAGCGCGTGTATTATTGGTTTCATGAAATTTCCCTTGTTTCACTGTTTTGCATGATGGCTCGTACGTGCTGCGCAGCGAACAATGTTTGGGGTCGACCTCCCCAGATGGCTAGGGCTATAGCACCAGCCCTTGATAGAGAAAAGGATCTCAAGCCTACAACGGACCCTCTAGTAGCACATGCCTGTCCAACCTTAAATTAGACCTTAGATGTGACATGGTGAATAGGATCCCAAAAGACCCTAATCATGCCTCTTGACATAAGGATGAGTAACAAAGTACAATTTAAGAGATATAAGTGATATAAGTCTAAAATCATATGATGACATCGAAAGTAACAACAAAGTACATAAAAGATACGCGGAATACTACTAAGTCTGACAGAAGCCTTTCTTACATCATAAGAGTTTTTTGGACGTAACCATACACAACGTACAAGTCTTGAAATAAAAATGACCATAAAAGAAATAGAAATTTCTATGGTTTTGCCCTGAAACCATGAGGACTCACCAATCCATGTGAAAATTTTACGCAATCTCGATCTAAGCACATCCAAGAAGAGAAGAGTCAGACCCTATATTATAAGACAATATAGGCACAAGTATGCATTAGTACATTGAATATACTAAGTATGGGGAAATGCATAAAAAATATAGGCATGATAACGTGATATCCTTAAACATGATATGCAAGACCAAGTAAAACCTAGTAAGAGCCTTTAATGAGAAACCATAAATCATAAACAAGGTCAATTCATACATAAAATCATTTGAGAAGCTTTTATAAAACCTTTAAGGAAACATAGTACATTTGTAGGATATTTACCGTAAAACGACAATAAAACCATGTGAGTTATAATATGATATTCAGCATGAACCTCACACCAAAAAAGGGAAACTACTTTCCAAGGTAGAATTCCGTCACATTTATAATTGTTATCATGGATCCACTAGCTAGGTCATTAAAGACAATCCTACGCGGTACGTAGTTTGGGACAAGGGAATTGCAACTAAAGACCAAACTTCTACTAGCAGTAAGGCATCCATTCCAAAGTCCTCTTGGTGTTAAGTAAATCTCAATGGAAAAAACATAATCACATTCATATCAACATACTTGGAAAAGCACAATTAAGACAACCAATCCAATTATAAGTTCTTATTAGTGTAGCTCCTTTCCAATCATGATTTCATAAACTTGCATATTAGGTACTTACCTTCCTAATCATCTAAATCATGATTTCATTCATATGTGAGAAAATCTTTCACAAATCATTGATAATTTTCTCTAAAATAATCCATAGTTCATAAATCATCCTTTTCATAAAACATGCATAACTTTCATAATCAATTTTTATTATGTAAATTCATGAATTCATAAACATTTTTCATAATTCAAGTTCATAAAATAGGCATAGGCACATGTCCCTATGAAATCAATTAAAATTCATGTAATTGAACCAAATCATGTATAATAAGATTGATATTAAACAATTGAATCATAATAAATAGGACCCATGGAGATTTCCATGAAACCCTAGATAATTGTGTGGAATTGAATTGGAGATTTAGAGTTTCCTTTGGGACCCAATGGGTTAAACTAATCCATTGGTGAATTCTCATATATCTTGATAATCAAAGTCCTAAAAATGCAAAGAGAATGAGTCCTTGATGCTTGAAACCCTAGCTCTTCACCATGGAGCTTGAGAGAGAATTTTGGAAAAGAAGAATTAAAGTGTTTGGGAGAATTGAGTGAATGAAGGGATTGGGTTTTCTTTTGAAGAGTAAAAACGGTTATAGTGGTAGTTATAGGGCAAAAACAATGTAGTTTTGGCGTTAATTGGGTAGGAAAATACAAAAACATCCTTAATTAAAAATTGTCAAATGACTATAAAGTTCTTACCTATGGTTTATAGGACTTCTTACGGATTGTACTGATCAACCATAAACTCAACTACTCAAACCCAATGTTCAGTCAACTCTCCACGAATCCTTTCTATGAGTCGTCATCCACTCTACGATTCGTAGACCTCTTCCGTAGAGTCAAATTTAAGGTCCAAAATTTCATCAATTTTAGATCACTTCTATGGATCCCTCCTACGACCCGTAGACCTTATCACGATTTGTATAATCCTTTAGCATACTTGAGGCCTCAAACCCATTCTCTGAATCACCCTTCGGGCACTTCCTACAGCTGGTAGATGACCCTACGATTCGTCTTGTTCTCCCTAGGTCATATATTAGACACTTGACATTTTCCAAAACTCAACTTAGTTCCTACGACTTCCTTCCTACGGCCCGTAGGACTTCCTATGGTCTGTAGATATCTTTCATAGGACACTGCCTCTGTGACAAAAATGCAACTTTTCCTTTCCAACTCAACTTCCAATTTGTGAGGTGTTACATTATCTCCTCCTTGGGAACATCCATCCTCGAATGGGACTCAAGCTAGCATGAATAGAGTAAGAGAGAAACTAACAACCCAACATGAAAGAAAATCTCATCAAAATGCACATAAACAAGGAAAAATTACTCCAAGCTAAATCATAACATAAAAATAATGTTTTTCATCAACATGCATGTATATGGAAATAGGAAAATAACTAAGACGCATGAATCCATAAGAATGAACCATGAGGAACTAATACCTCAAGATAGAATAGGAGTGGAAGAAAATATATGAGCATACTCGGACATCAAATGGGTTTCAGCTTCCCAAGTAGCACACTCAACTAATTTATTCCTCCAAAGAACTTTCATGGAAGAAACTTTTTTATTTCTCAACTTTTGAACTTGATAGTGTAAAATCTCAATGGAAATATTTTCATATGAAAGACTTCCCTTAACTCCAAAACTTTCCAATGGAACTATAGACGTCGGATCTCCAACACACTTTTTCAACAAAGAGACATGGAATACCTGTTGTATTGATTCTAAGTCATTAGGTTACTTTAATTTATAAGAAATTTTCCCAATACGTCTCAAAATATGATATGGGCCCACATATCAAGGACTAAGCTTCCCTTTCTTTCCAAACCTTATCACACCCTTCATGGATGAAAATTTCAAGTAAATCCAATCATCAACATCACATTAAAGGTCTCTTCTTCTAACATCGGCATAATACTTTTGTCGACTTTGAGCCGTTTTCAACCTTTCATGAATAAGTCAAACATTTTGCATAGCCTTATATACAAACTTTGGCCCTATCAATGTGACCTCACGAACTTCAAATCAACCAATAGGAGACCTACACCTCCTACAAAAAAGAGCCTCAAATGGAGCTATTTTGATACTCGAGTGGTTACTATTATTATAAGCAAACTCAATCAAAGGAGAATGATCATCTTAATTACCCTTGAAGTCACTCACACAAGCTCTCAACATATCTTGGAAAGCCTGAATAATACACTCGTCTTATCTATCGGTCTATGTATGAAAAGTCATGCTAAGCTTTACTTGAGTACTAAGACCCTTTTGGAACAACATCCAAAACTGAGATGTAAACGGAGTACCACGATCAGAGATGATATATAAGGGCACTCCATGCAACCTCACCATTTCCTGAATATAAAGCTTGGCATACACTTTGGCTGAAAATAAAGTCTTTATGAGAAAGTGAGCTGACTTCGTCATTCGGTCCAGAATGATCTAAATCAAATCAAACTAATGATGAGTACAAGGTAAACCTGTAATAAAGTCCGTATTAAAATCTTCCCATTTCCATGTTGGAATGCAAATCTTGACCCAAAACAACTGATTTTTGATGCTCAACTTTCTCTTATTGACATTTAGGACACTTAGCCACAAATTACACAATATCCTTCTTCATCCCATTCTACCAAAAGACCTCTTGCAAATTGCGGTACATCTTTGTGGCTCCCCCGTGAATACAATACCTAGAACTGTGAGCTTCTATCAAAATCAAATTTCTCAACTCATCAACATTCAGAATACATAACTGGCATTAGTATCGAAGGACACTATCTCCCCATTGGGAAAAAGACTCAATGGCTTTTTCAAAAATTGACTTCTTGAAATATACCATAACTGGATCTAGATCTTTCTTAGCCTTCATATGTAATAAAAGAGACAATTCTTAATAATCACACTGCCTTCATTAGAATCGAACAAGTGAACAGCTAATCGGGCCAATCTATGAAAATCATGAACCAGCTCTTTCTTTCAATTCTTAACAAGAGAAAAGCTACCCATCAATAGTTGACTAAGAGAACCTTCCACCATGTTTTCTTTGCATGTATGATAAAGGACACTCATGTCATAATCTTTAATAACTCAAGCCATCACCTTTGGCGAATATTTATGTCCTTTTGGGTGAACACGTACTTCAAGCTCTTATGGTCAGTAAACAAATCCACATTCGTATAGGTAATGCCTCCAAATCTTTACAGGAACTACTACAACCGCTAACACCAAATCATGAGTTAGATAGTTCTTTTTATGTACCTTCAATTTCCTTGAAGCATAAGCTATGACATTCCCATGTTGCATCAAAATGCAACCAAGACCAATCCGAGAAGTATAACAATATATCACGAAACCGTCTGACCCTTTCGATAATGTCAATATGGGGATGAAGTGTGTCTATACTCTAACTCTTGGAAAATATTCTCACGAGCTTCCAACCATAGGAATTTCACCTTCTTTTGAGTCAATGTCATCAAAGGTGAAGCAATGGATGAAAACCCTTCCACAAACCTTCTATAGTGACCGAAAAACCAAAGAAATTATAAATATTTGGAGCGGACAAAGGTCTAGGTCAATTCTTAACCACCTCGGTCTTCTTAGGATAAACTTGAATACCTTGATCGGAGACAATATGGTGAAGGAAGGCAATAGAACTCAACCAAAACTCGCATTTGCTAAACTTAGCATACAATTCCTGATCTTTGAGAATTTATAACACAATCCTCAAATGCTCAACATTCTCATCTTCACTCCATGAGTAAATCAACATATCATTAATAAAAACAATCACGAACATGTTAAGATAGTTCTTGAAGGCCCTATTGACGAGTAGCAGATTTACACTCATTTGAGAGGCCTATTTAGTTCAACAATTAGGGTCCTCAATGCCTAATTATGTCCTATTCTAATGATATTTAGATGATTTGTGGCTATGAAGGCTAAGGGGCAAGGCAAGAATAAATATTTGAAAAACGGTCAAAAACATTAAAAAAGAGTAGAAAATACCAACATGATGATAGCCTAAAGAAATGGCGAATCGTCCAAATGGCTGAACTATGCCAAAACAAACAAATGTAAGGTACAAGTGTTAAAATCAATGGGCAAAAAAGAGATGAATCGGCAATCCGCCAAATGTGAAATGGTGAATATATTGTCCCTCGCCGAATGTGCTTGTACTCGGAAAAAAGTGACGGCTTAAAAGGCGAACAAAGGTGATATTTTGCGATCTACCGAACATGAAAGGCATAATCCATCGAGTCCATTGACCAAGGTTCACACACCCGAATCCTAGAACCAACAATAAGTGAGCTGAATGATATGAATGGTGATCCACTGAGTTAGTTCGGCGAGCTTCACTAATATCACCGAATGGGATGTAGAAGAATCTTTTAGAAAAGTATAAATAGTTGGGAAGCGAGAGAAAGTGAATCTATCTTATCTTTTATCAGTTATTACTCTTAGAACTCTTAGAGACATAAAATTTTGAGTATTGTTCTTAAATTGGAGTTTTACTAGTACCCTTGTAATAAGAACTTGTCGAGTGAAATCAAAGTGGATAATGATTTTAATTGTTTAATTTCGTTACATTCATGGATGTTATCATGAAAGGTATAATATCTGCACTTTTTGTGATGGGTGGCTAAAACCCCAATCTCTAGGGGGTGTAATTATAGGGTTGGGTGTTGATATAAATGAGAGAGTATGTTGTATTGCTTTATTTTTCTTGCTGTTTGCCATGGATTTGAGCTGTTAGCATGTGATTAATTTAGGGGTTAAGGTAGTCAACTTTATCTTACCTCATATCTCTAGTTGGTGCTCTAAAGAGACCAATAGGAGTGGGTAATTGTCTCAATGTTTGCAATCTAGCTGAATCTAGATGCAAAAGCAAAGTAATGGGTTGGTTTCTGAATCACATAAATAAGACCGAAAGGAAATTTTATGAACTGATGCTATAAGATCAAAAGAAGATTAGCATTATTGAAGATGACCCAACTTATCCACGGTTGGTAAGTGTTACCGAGCAATGCAATTATACCCCTAATTGGCATTAATACACACCTCTACACGCGTAGATTTGATTGCTAATGTCTAAACTCTATTTTACTAAGTTTGTCGCTCATATTTGATACTGAAACTATATGATAAATTTTTGTAGAATGATCAACCCAATTACCTCATTGCTACATTAGATTAGTTGCATCTTAATTCATTTATTAGATTCTTAACCTTACACTACTACTTGTGGAATTCAACCCTGACTCTTAGTTGGGTAATTTTTATTAACAATGATCGTTTACTCTTTGGATTTTTTTAAAGAGTAGTTGGGCTTTATCGCCTATTCATCAAGTCCATGAACGTCGCTGGGGCATTAATCAAACCAAAAAACATCATCAAAAACTCATAGTGACCATATCAAGTTCGAAAAGCCATCTTTGAAATGTCATTTTCCTTTAACCTTAATAGATGATAACCCGATCAAAGGTCAATCTTAGAGAAGAAGCTTGCACCTTGAATTTGATCAAACAAATCACCAATCCTTGGAATAGGATGCTTATTCTTTATGGTAATCTTATTCAATTGCCAATAGTCAATGTACATTTGGAGGCAACCTTCTTTCGAGAAAACAACACCGGAGCACCCCTTAGAGAGATACTTGTCTTATAAAACCCTTATCTAGAAAATCCTTCAACTCATCCTCTAATTCCTTAAGTTCTTTCAGGGCCTTACGGTAAGGAGGAATAGAGATAGGCTGCATATATGGGAGAAGGCCAATATCAAATTCTATTTCCCTTTCTCGAGGAATATCGGGAAGATCATCGGGAAACATTTCAAGAAACTCATTTACAATTTGAACTAACTCAAGAGTAGGGGTTTCGAAATATGTTTCCCTAACCCGAACAAGATGATAAATGCAACTCTTACAAATTAATTTCCTAGACATTAGGAAAGATAGAAATTGACCCTTAGGCGTGGAATTTCCCCCTTTCCATTCTAAGAGAGGTTCGTTCGGAACCTAATATTTTACCAATCGGGTCCTATAATCTACGGAAACATAACAAGAATGAACACAATTCCTTCAAATGATAACACATATCAAGCTCTACAAGATCAACATGAGTGACTCTATGAGAAACAGAAATTGAGAAATTTCTATAAACTCGTTTAGCAACAATAGAATCACCAACCAACATAGAGACATAAAATGGATTAGAAAGGATTTCTAGATCAACATCAAATCTCATGGCCGCATAAGGAGTAACAAAATACATGGTGGCACCCAGACCAAGAAAAGCATATACATCAAGAGGAAAGACTTTCAACATACCGGTCACAAAATCCAGAGAACCCTCTTGATCATGTTGAGTCTAAAGAGCATAGACATATTCTGACTAGAAATACCCTAACAAGAACTACTAGGCTGAGCTCGCCTACCATCCTTTCCTTTAGTAGCTTGCAACAGACTATCCATCATCTTGTGACAGCTCTTCCTACAATCGAAGCAAACATCCGTACCGACAAAGGACTTTCCTGAGTGATTCTTGCCACACATTTGGCAAGTGGGAATAGCAGATCCACATCCACTACTTCCTTGTGGCTTAAGGTTAAACACCTTATTTCTTTTAAAATTATGATCCGGACCATTTGAAGAACCTTGACCATAGAACCTTTGCTGGAATGGAAAACGACCATATCCGCTGGACCTACAATGAAAAACGTCACCATCACCAGTCCTTATCCTTTCTAATCCCTAGATTTCTCTTTTAGCTTTTATTGTTCCATTTGTTGGAATGTACCATTAAGCGAGAGATATCCATCTCTTTGATCAAAATGAAAGTACGACGCTCCTTGACCACCATTTAAGACACACCCGACACAAACTTGCTCTTCCTTACCCTAGAATCGACAACTATAGTCGGAGGATACATAGACAATTGAGTGAACTTCAAAGCATCCTCTTTCACGCTCATATTTTGTTGATGAAGATTAATGAACTCAAGAACCTTTGCCTCTCTCATCTCAAAAGGAATGAAACGATCAAGAAAAGCCCCTTTAAATTTCTCCTAATCAAGAGGACCTACATCAATATCTCTCTCTTCCTTCCATTAGTTGAACCAAACTTGAGCAACACCCTTATTTTTATAAGTAGACAATTCTACATTCTCTACTGTTGACAATCCTATAATTTCCACTATCTTATAAATCTCATCAATGAACACTTGAGGATCCTTATCAACTTTCGGCCCATGAAACTAAGGAGAATCATCCTAGTGAAGTCCCTCACCTATATCATAGCCCTACCCACATTTGGGTTCACGAGAGCAATGAACTTTATTAGCTTGGGCCATCATAGATTGAGCCAACATTTGGAAAGCGGCTCAAAATTCAGCATGAGTCACTTGCTCAACCAAAGGATCGCTTGGCACTTAAGAAGCCTCAAGCTCCATATTCTATGTTGTGTTAGTTCTTTGAGGAGGCATATTCTAAAATGCATTGGACAAGAGTTAGGAGAAAGACCTTTCTAGAGATAAATTCTATGGCACGATTTAGAGTAGTGAAAAAAGTAGTTTTTTTTAACGCCTTGTAGCCTCCTATTGATAAGTGTGGCGTGCTTCACACTCATGAATAAGGCATTACTCGACGCAGTTTGTCAAACATCCTAGGACCTTTTCTAAAACTTTATGCTTTGAATACGAAGTTTGTCACCACTTAAAGTACACCCTAGATGTGACATGACGAATAAGATCATAGAGATCCTAAACAAACCTCTTGACATAAGCATGATGTAATAAAGTACAATTTAAGGGTTATAATCGATATAAGTCTCAAATCATATGATGACATGGAAAGTATCAACAGAGTATATAAAAGATACACAGAATACTACTAATTCTGACATAAGCCTTTCTAACATCATAAGATTGATAAGGATGTAACCCATACACCATGTACAAGTCTAAAACAAAAGTGACCATAGAAGCAATAAAAGTGTCTATGGCCTTGCTCCCGAACCATGAGAACTCACAAATCCAAGTGACCAAGTTGAGCAATCTAAGCACATCTAGGAGGAGAAGCGTCAGACCATATATTATAAGACAATACTGTCACAAGTATGCATTAGTACATTAAATGTAAAAAGTATGAGGAAATACATAAAAATATAGGCATGATAACATGATGAGCTTAAACATGATATGCAAGATCTCGTAAAACGTAGTAAGGGCCTTTAAAGAGAAATCATAAATCATAAAAAAGATCAATGCATACTTTAAATCATTCGAGAAGCTTTCATAAATCCTTTGAAGGAAATATAGTTTATTTGTGAGATATTTACTATTAATCGACAATATGACCATGTGAGCTATATAATAGAATCTGGCATGACCTTCACATCGAAAAGGGGAAACTACTTGCCAAGGTAGAATTCTGTCACATTCATAACTGCTATCGTGGATCCACTAGCTAGGTCATTTAAGACAATCCTACGGGGCACATAATTTGGGAAAAGAGAATTGCAACTAAAGACAAAACCTCTACAAGAAGTAAGGCCTTCATCAAAAAGTCCTCTCATTTATAAGTAAATCACAATGGAAAAGAGATAAACACATTCATATCAAAATACTAGGAAAGACACAATTAAGACTACCAATCCAATCATAAGTTCCGGGAATCGACTCAAGAGTAGGGGTTTCGAAATCCACATCCCTCACCCTAACAAGATGATATATATACCCCTTAGAAATCATCTTTCTAGCTTTAAGACATGACACAAATTGACCTTTAGGCATAGAATTTCCCCCTTTCCACTATAGGATAGGCTCATTTGGAAATTGAAACTTTACCACTCGGGTCCTACAATCAATAGAAGCGTAACAAGAATGCAACCAATCCATTCCAAGAATAACATCAAAATCTAACATATCAAGCTCTATAAGATCAACATGAGTTACTCTATGGGATAAGTAGACTGGACAATTTCTATAGACTCTCTTAGCCACAATAGATTCACCAATAGGAATAGAGACACAAAAGGGATCTAACAATACATCCGGAAGAACACCAAACCTCATTGCCACATATGGCGTCACAAAAGATAAGGTAGCACCGGGATCAAGCAAAGCATAAAGATCAAAGTGAAAGACTTTCAACATACCGGTAACCATATCGGGGGAACCCTCTTATTCATGGTGAGCTTGAAGTGCATAAAATAAATTTTTCTTGGGAGCATTTGAACCCGAACCACTAGGTGGAGCTTGCTTACCTTCTCTTCCCTTAACCATGAGAGATGGAAAATCCCTTATCTTATGACCGCTCTTACCACAACCAAAGCAACCATCAGTACCGGCTAAGCACTTTCCCTCATGTTTCCTCCCACACTTAGCACAAGTAGCCAATGAGAATCCACCACCATTTCCTCCTTGAGTATTAGTGTTAGGCACCCTATCTTTATTGAACTTAGGAGGAGCATTGGAGGAACCTTGACTGGAGAACCTTTGTCGAGACTTAAAACGACCATGTCCATCGAACCTTGAATGTGAGAAATTAACATCACCGGTCTTAGCCCTCTTTGCCTCCCTCGACCTTTCCTTAAGATTCTCCTCTTCTATTTGTTGAGCATGAACCATGGGACGAGAAATATCCATGTCATTGACAAGCATGGCGGTACGACATTCCTTGACCACTATTTCGGACACTCTCGAAACGAACGTACTCATCCTTGCCCTAGGATCGGCAACCATAGTAGGAGCATATCGAGACAATTTTGTAAACTTCAAAGCATACTCCTTCACACTCATGCACCCTTGCCTCTCTCATCTCAAGGGGAAAGAACCTATCAGGAAAAGCAACCTTCAACTTCTCCAGATCAAGAGGACCCGCATCAACCGCCCTCTCATTCTTCCATTGCTCAAACCACATGCACTTGAGCCACACCCTTAAGTTGAAAAGCGGCAAACTCCGCCTTTTCCTGCTGCATCACACCCATGATCATTAGCACCTTGTACACCTCATCAATGAACTCTTGAGGACCTTCCTCAACCTTAGATCCATGAAACTCCGGAGGCTTCATTCTAGTGAAGTCCCTCACTCTAGATGTTGTCGTACCCACATTTGGGTTCATGGGAACCACAACCTCCCTATTGGCTCGAGCCATTATGGCTTGATCCAACACTTAAAAAGCATCCCTAAACTCCGCATTAGTCACTTGTTCGGCAAAAGGGTCTGCCAAACTTGAGGATCTTTAGGAGGAGCTTCTCCTTCCACATTCTCTCCAGCATTTCTTCTAGCATGAGCTTTTCGAGTAGCCATATCTTGAAAAACATAGGATAGGGATTAGGAGAGAGACATATAGAGTTACACTCTATCGCATGACTTAAGAGTAATGAAAGAAATGGAGTTTCCTAATCATCTTATAACCTCTCATTCATAAATGTGGTGCGCTTCACACTTGTGAACAAGACTCTACTCGACGTGGCTTATGAGACTTCCTCAGACCTTTATAAAACCTTGTGCTCTGAATACCAAGTTTTTCATGACCCAAGGTACCCCCTAGACGTGACATGGCTTACAAGACCCCGAAAGGCCTCATACAAGCCACTTAGCAAGCATAATACAAGATAATAACAATTTAATAATTGAAACGACAATTCATCATCAAAAGAGTTTAAGAAAATAGCGGAAGTCTACATATAGTCTCAAGAGTCATCTAACATAGGAAATGAAAGAACATTGGAACGTAACCCATACAAAGTCTTTAAAAGAAGGTAAATGACATGAAAGTAAATGTGTCTACGTCCTCGAACATATGAGAGTACTCACCAAATTCTTCAAGATCTTTACTATCACGATCTAGCCACGAGAAGATGGAGATGAGCCAGACCCTACACTTGTAAGAAAGTGTAGTTAAGAGTATGCGTTAGTAAAAAAATGTACCAAGTATGATAACAATGCAAAAACATTTAAACATGCTAAAAGGGACATTTTCATATCATGCAATGATCAAGCTAAAACATGAGAAAAGGGTTAGAAATCATAAGTTATAAATCATGATCAATGAAAGCAAAACATCTTTACTTTACTTGAGAAATACCTTAAAAGTCACTTTAGTTCATTATTGTGGGAAGTAGCCTTAACCGACATGTACGACCATGTGAGCTATCAACATGGAATTTAGTGTCTACCCAACACCAAAAAGAGGTGTCTTACTTGCCAATGTAAGACCATGACCTTCTAGCTTACGTGTATCCACTAGCTAATGTCTATCTAGACAATCATCCTATGGTGGCACATAGTTTATCGGATGAGAGATTGCTTTTGGAAACCCGACCTCTACTATGGGAGAGCTTCCACTAGAAACCCAGCCTCTATTACAGGAGAACTTCCATCTCTATATCCTCTCAGTACTAAGAATAAATCCCACTGAAAAGTCATGATTCTTATTCATCTTATTATCCATGGAAAGGTACAATTAGAGTTACCAATCCAAGCTAAAGTTCATTAGTATTGATGTTTCATCTTCCATTGACTAGTCAAAGCTTACGTCATTTTGAATAGCACCTTAATCTTTGATTCAACTTTAGTTGAGAAAACCTTTCAACAAGTTATGAATCCTTTATGTGAGAAAATCCTTTCACATTCATGGGTTGAGTAATAAGTGAGAAATCCTTTCACAACTCAACAACCACATCAATTATGCTTTAATCTCAAAGCAATTCATAAATCATCATAATTTCCATCATTGAACATGCATACATTCATAAAAACCATCTCTTGATCATTCATAATTCATCATGAAATCATAGCTTTAGGAAACATAAATCATGCATGGGTTCATAAGAACTTCATAAAATTCATCTTCTTCACAATTCAACCCATCAAGATAGCCAAATTTTGAAATTGGGGAAATCACACTGGTTCATGGAGATTCATCTTAATTCATGAAATTCAACTCAAGTCATGCTTCATATTTCATAAAACAATCAATTAAATCAACATGAACCCATGGCATAGAAGAAAACCCTAACTTCAATGGAGGATTTCTAACTTGTCAAATAGAGAATTTTAAGGACTCTATGGAGGAAAGGGCTCCATAGATGAAGATTATCATACCTTGAGGTTCAAAGTCCTTAGTCAATTGATGAATGGAAGCTTGATTTTTTGAACCCTAACTTGACCACTTCTTCATCTCCTTCAAGCTTTTCTAGAGAGAGAATTATTTGGGAGAGGTTTTGAGAGTAATTGAAAAGTGATTAGGGAAAAGGGTAGATTTTAGGCTTAAAAAGGTTTATATAGTGTTAGGGACAGTAGGGATCGACCTAATTAAGTAAATAAGTCATTGGGGGAAAAGACCGAAAGATCCAATAAAAAAATTCTCGGAACCCTTCACCCACAGTTGGTAAGTCCACCTACTGACCGTAGGTTAGGTCGTTGGTCATCCCTTAACATTTGTTTCAATTTTCCCCCCCTAGGCATTAGCACCTACGACCCCCACCCCCACTTGACCTACGTTTCGTAGATCCACCAATGGGCAGTAGGTCAAGTCGTGGGTCACCACATTTTTAAAAATTGAAGTTTTTCATTCTTTTCGAATCTGGGGTGTTACACTCAACATATAAGAGATATCTGAATACAAAGACTCATCAGCGAAAATACTAATGTCTGACATTTCCTCTAAACATAAGTGAGTTTCTACGACAAGCCCTAGCTTATCCAAACAATTTAATACTGAAAAGTTAAGTTTGAAATGAACATAGAACTCATAAGTTGCATGTACCCAAACCATGAGAACTCGCCAAAGTAATGCAAAGTTGATCAGAGTCCAATACTAACCATGGCCAGAAGAAGGTGCGTCAAAACCTATATTATGAAATAATATAGGTAGAAAAGTATGTGGTCAGTAGTACTCAGAATATAGTAAATATGGGGAAATGCATCAACATGACCTAATAATATGATAAATCTTAAAATATGAAAATGCAATGACCAAGTAAACATAACATGAAAACTGATAATCAAATTTTTAGAACATAGTACAAGGTCATGTAATATTCTGAAAGTCATATATGGAGTTAAGAGTGCTACTTCCACTTAAGAATGTATCCTACTTTCCAAGGTAAGGACCATAATCATGAGCTAAGGTGGATCAACTAGCTCAAGTCAATTGTGACAAAGTTTTAAGGGGGCACATAGTTCTACGACTTTAAAATTCGCCACTAGTCCAACTCGGTGCTAAGTAATCTACCAATGGAAAACATGCATATTCATATTTATAGAAATGGTAAGAATCTGGTAATACAAAATAATTCATCGAAAATCTGATAATCATAGGAGTAGCTCCTTATAATAATGATTTCACAACATAAATCTAAGTGACACTTATCTGAAGCATCTAAATCATGAAAATCATATAAACTGAATGATACATTATTTGAAAGCATCCTTGATTCATGTAATTTTTCATAACATAATGCATGCATATTCAAATAGCTTAAGCATGATCATAAAATACTTGCATAGTATGAGTTCATGAAAATATTATTAAAATATTTAATTATGATCAAATCATGCATAATAACATTAACCATGAAAAATCAACTTAAATTCAATGAAACCCATAAGAAATCATGAAAATCTAGAATTTGGTAAGAATCATAATTTTAGAAATTAACGTTTCTTTGGGACTCAATGGGTGAAAAAGTATCCATTGATGAAGTTCTCACATACCTTGATAAAAATCCTAGGTGAATTTCTTCAATGGAGACTTCAGATACTTATGCCCTAGATTGCTTGAGGAAGAACACTTGAGAGAGAGGGATTTGGAATTTGAGTGAGTGAGGGTGAATGGGGAGGTTAGGGGCCTTACGAATCATTTATACTCTCCAAAATAGGTCTACAATGACGCAGTAGACGAATTAAAAGAGTAGGAAAAGACACAACTACCCCTGAGAAGTTACTGTCGAACAGTTTCTATGAACCCATATTTTGTACTGTCTCTAACATAAACCATGTGCCACTATGTATGACTCTTAAATCATTACACGAGACATAGAAACAAATCTTAGGATAAGTATGAGGAATAAGTCTAAGTGTCAGGTCTTGAACACGAACCACCATGTATGGCTCAATTATCTTTTTATGGCCCAAAAAGTCCCTTTGTAGAAATCAAGTAATTAAATCACATGTTTCTGAAGGTCAAGTCCACGAGACAAACTAGGACTCATAATTCAATCTACGAGTCTTATTGTTGGCTCATAATGTAACATCTCATAATTTGGTAAGTTTAATTGGAAAGGAAAACTTTAGAAATTGTTCCCTGGTATAGTTCATACGAACCTACGTACCTACTAAATGTACAAGATCCTACGGTCTATAGGAAGGCAGTCGTAGAAGTGGGTGAGGAATTTAGAAAAAATTACAACTCCCAGAAGAATTCCGACAGACAATCTGGACGGTCTGTAAATGGTTATAGGGCCTATAGGAAGTAGTCATAGGTGGAGATCTAGACTTGGTAAACTTTTGATCAACCTTGGGTTCTACGGTTTGGAGCTACAGCCTGTAAAAGGACCTATAGACCATAAGAAGTTCTCACGGAAAGTGAATAGAATTTAGACCTCTAGTACTTCGTTCCACGGATAACCACTACGGTCTGTAGCAGTTTATACGGACCGTAGGTTGATTCATTGGGTTCCTTCGGCAGTTTTTATTCAGGGCTATTTAGGTGTTTTCCTACCCTTTTAACACCAAAACTAGATCATTTCTAGAACATACTAAGGAACTATAAATGATTTTACCCTTCAAAATCCCTCATTCCCTCTCATTCACTCAAAACCCCCGAAAGCTCCTAAGTCATCTTCTTCGAATTCTCCCCAAGGATCTTCAAGGAAAGCTAGAGTTCTTAAAGTCTCCCTGTCCAATTCCAAAGCATGGATTCATTAAGGTTTGTGGAAATTTCATCAATGGATTCTCTTTCATCCATTGAGTCACGAAGATTTCTCCAATCCTCTTTAAAGAATTCTCCCAAATTCTAGGGTTTTGCATGCTTTCTTATAGGTTCAATCTTTCATGATGAATTTCATTATAATTGATCTTATTATGCACGATTTGATTAAAATTAAATGTTTTCAATGATTTTAATATGAACCAATGCCATTTTCCTATGTTATGATTATGAACTATGCTATGAAATTATGCTAGCATCATGAAATTGAGAAATTTATGAATTAAGGAGGCTTTTAGATAAAGTATCACCATGTTTATGAAAAAGGTTGCTTCAAAGTAAAGTATTCTCATAATGAAAGATGATCATGATTTATATTCTTTGATATAAGTGTCTTTCAGAATATATTTTGAAATTATGATTTTGAAGAAAGCTATTCTATAAAATGAAGTTTATGATTAGATTGGTATTACTAGATTCTTATATTTCCAAGCATTATGATTATGATATTATTATACTTATTTCCGTTAGGAGTTTACTTAGCACCGAGAGGACTTTGGGATTAAGGTTCTCCCATAAGTAGAGGTCGAATCTCTAGAAGCAGTTCCCTTGTCCCATAACTATGTGCACCCGTAGGACATGGTCACGATTTTACATATCTAGTGGATCCAACTAAGCATAAGTATAAGGTACTTACCTTGGCAAGTAGAACAATCTCTTTCCGATGTGGAAAAGACACCGGATTCCATGTTATATATCACATGGTCTATGTTGGTTATTGATAAGCATCCCACTAAAGGTAAGAATTTTCTTTAAAGAAGTTTATGCTTTTCTCAAGATGATGATTTAAGTTTATGTCATGATTTTCAAATGTTGCATTGACCTTTTCTCATGATTTACAATTTTAGTTTATCAAGATTGATATGTTTTACTTGGTCATGAATCATTTTATTTTTTATACTTATCACGTTTCAAGTTATATTTATACATTTTCCCCATATTCAATACATTCAAAGTATTCATGCATATATTTATTGTGCCTATATTATTTCATAATATAGGGTCTAACATTTCTTTATCCAACCGTGGTTAGATCAAATTGATACAACGTTGCTAAGTAATTTGTCAGTCCTCATGTTTCGGGGACCGTGCCACTACCTATCTTTTACTTCTTTCATGTTATTTCAGTTACAGACTTCTTTTAGGAGCTAGAGATTTGTCCTAGTCACACCTATGATATAGTGTCTTGTTGTAAGACTTAGTATGATTTCACATCTATGGTCTTTGTACTCCGATATTAGTATCAATGTTGGGTTGAGGTTTTTAGACTTACATTCCATTTATGCTTTATTCTCTTTTATTATTTATCTTAGTGTCATGCTTATGTCAAGTTGCTTATTTAGGGTCATTTGGGATCTTATTTGCCATATCACGTCTAAGGGGTAGCTTAGGTCATGACAAACTTGGTATTCATAGCATCAAGTTATAGAGGTTCTAGGAGTCTCATAAGCCGCATCAAGTAGAGTCTTGTTCATAAGTGTGAAGCACGCTACATTTAAGAATAGGAGGCTACAAGCCATTTTGAATACATCACTTCTTTCATTACTCACAAGTTGTGCGATAGAGTTAAACTCTATAAGGGTATTTCTCCTAACACTTGTTTTATGCATTTTAGAATATGCCTCTAAGAAGAGCTCCGTTGAGAATAAATTCTAATTACAATGTGGAACCCGAAGTTCGTCAAGCTCTGATTGATCCTTTTGCTAAGCACGTATCACATGCAAAGTTTAGGGTTGCTTTCAATGTTTTGGCCCAAGCCATGAACGCATAAGCTAATAGGAAGGTTGTAGCTCCCATGAACCCAATTGTAGGTAAGACAGTAAAAAGGGTGAGAGACTTGAGAAGGATGAATCCTCTCGAATTTCATGGTTCAAATGTGGATGAGGATCCACAAGAGTTCATTGAGGGAATCGATAAGATTGTGGATATTATGGGTCTGACTCCAGTGGATAAAGTAGATTTGGCCACTTACTAATTGATAGTGGTTGCTCATGTTTGGTATGATCAATGGATAGGAGAAATGACATTAGATGCGAGTCCCTGGAATGGGACAAGTTCAAAGGGACATTTTTTTAATAGGTTCTTTCTCCTTGAGATGAGGAAAGCTAAAGGGCAAAAGTTCATAAATTTGAGGAAAGGCAACACGAGTGTGAAGGAGTACTCATTGAAGTTCACTCAATTGTCCATCTACAATTGTTGCCAACTCTAGGACATGAATGAGTAAGTTTGTTTCAGGTGCATCTAAATTGTTGGTCAAAGAATGTTTAACAACCATGTTTTAAAAAGAAGGCTAGAGATTCAAAGAGGGAAAGGATGGATGGTGGTGATTTCTCTCACTCTATGTCTGGTTGAAATGGACGTTCTTAGCTTTGGCAAAAGCTATCCGGAGTGAATCCATCTAATGATATGGTTAAAAATTTCAACAAGGATAAGGTGTTTAGCCCTAAGCCTCAAGGAGGTGGTTCTAGTGGATCTTCCTTCCACGCTTGCCAAAAGTGTGGCAAGAGCCATCCAGGAAGATGTTCAGCAGGTACCGATGGTTTCTGTAGTTGTGGTTAGAGTGGTCATAGGTTGTGGGATTGCCCTTCCCTTGTTGCCAAGGATAGAGATGGTCATCAGGTTTAACCTTGTACTTTTTCTGGTTGCCCAACTCAGCAAGGTGTTTCTTCTAGTTTGGGTTGTGATCCTTGTCAGAACAGATTCTATGCTCTTTAGACTCTATAGTATCATGAGAGTTCTCTGGATGTGGTGACTGGTATGTTACAAGTCTTTTAGTTTGATATTTATGCATTGCTTGATCCAAGTGCTACATTGTCTTTTATGACTTCATATGTGGCTATGGAGTTTGATGTTAGTCCCAAAATTCTATTAGAACCTTTTTCAAACTCTACTCCTTTTGGTGACTCCATATTACTAGACGGGTCTATAGAAATTGCCTAGTTTCAGTTTCTCATAGAGTCACTCCAGTTGATCTAGTAGATGTAGACATAGACATCACAAACTTTGATATCATTTTTGGGATAGTTTGGCTTCATTCTTCTTATGCTTTTACACATTCTTAGACCCAATTTTTCATATTTCAGGTTCTGACTGAACCTATCTTAGAATTGAAGGGTGGAAATTCAGCGCATATAGGTCGGTTTATCTCTTGTCTAAAGGCTAGGAAAATGATTTCTAAAGAATGAATCTATCATCTTGTTTGGGTTATGGATATGGATTTTGAAACCCCTACTCCTGAGTCAATTCCAATTTTTAATGTGGTCCTGAAAGTGTTTCTCAATGATCTTCTAGTTTTTCATCCCAAAAGGAAAATAGACTTCGGTATTGACCTACTTCTTGACACGCAACCTATATCTATTCCCCCTTACTGTATGACTCTAGTAGAATTTAATTAGTTAAAGGATCAGTTGATGGATTTGTTGGATAATGGTTTTATCAGACTGAGTATCTCACCATGGGGTACTCCGGTGTTGCTTGTTTGGAAGAAAGATGATTCACTTGATATGTGCATTAACTACTGGCAATTGAATAAGGTCACAATGGAAAATAAGTATCTTATTACGAGGATAGATGACTAGTTTGATCAACTTTAAGGTGCTGGTTTCTTCTAAGTGATTCACCTTTGATTGGGGTATCATCAATTAAGGTTAAGGGAAAGTGCCATTTTGAAGATGGCTTTTTGAACTCGATATGGTCACTTTGAATTTTTGGTGATACCATTCAGCTTGACTAATCCATTGATAGCTTTCATAGATCCTATGAATAGAGTGTTCAAGTAATATCTTGACATATTTGTGATCGTGTTTATTGATGATATTTTGATTTATTCACGAAGTGAGAATGAACAAGTTGATCACCTAAGGATAGTTTTGCAAATCCTTAAGGATCATCAACTGTTTGCTATGTTTAGTTAGTGTGAGTTTTGGTTAAGGTCCGTTGCTTTCCTTGTCCATATTATTTCCGGTGAAGGAATTAAGGTAGATCTTAAGAAGAGTGAGGTAGTTAAGAACTGGCCTAGACTTCTTTCCCATTCAGATATTCAGAGTTTCTTAGGTTTGGCCAGTTACTATAGAAGGTTTGTGGAAGGATTTTCCTCTATTGATTCACCTTTGACTATGTTGACTAAAAAAAAAGGTTAAATTGCAATGGTCAGAAGCTTGTGAGAAGATATTTCAAGATTTGAGGGATAGACTCACTTCAGCCTTAATTTTGACAGTATTAGAAGGATCCAATGGGTATGTGGTTTTTGGTGATGTATCACAGATTGGTCTTGGTTATGTATTGATGCAACATGGTAAAGTAATTGCTTATGCCTCGAGGTAATTAAAGGTGCATGAAGAAAATTATCTGACTCATGATTTACAGTTAAGTCGCGTTGGTTGTTGCTTTAAAGATTTTGAGACATTATCTCTATGGTGTTTATGTGGATGTATTTACTGATCATAAGAGTTTTCAATATGTGTTTAGAAAAACAAATTTAAATTTTCACCAAAGGAGGTGGCTTGAATTGTTTAAAGATTATGATATGAGTGTTCTTTATCATCCGGGTAAGGAAAACGTGGTTATCGATGCTCATAGCCAATTGTCAATGAGTAGTGTTGCTCACATTGAGGATTGTAAGAAGGAGTTAGCTTATGAAGTTCATAGACTAGTTCGATTGGATGTTCTCTTGGTTGACTCTTAGGATGGTGGTATCATTGTGTAGAATGGTTCAGAATCGTCTCTTGTTTCAAATGTGAAAGCTAAGCAAGATCTTGATCCGACTATGGTTGAGTTGAAGAAAGCGGTTTTCAAAAAGGTCATTGAGGCTTTCTCCCAAGAGGGAGATTATGAGCTTCATTACCAAGGTAGGTCATGTGTAATGAATATTGATGAGTTGAGGCAATAGATTTTATTGGAAGCTCAAAGTTCTCGGTATTATATTTACCTAGGAGACACCAAGATGTACTGTGATTTGCGGGAAATTTGTGAAATGACATAAAGAGGTATATTACAATTTTTTTTCTAACTGTCCAAATTATCAACAAGTGAAAGTTGACCATAGAAACTTGTAGGTTTGGCTTAAGACATTAGCATCCATACTTGGAAGTGGGAAGATTTGGATATCGACTTCATTACGGGTTTACCTCGTACTCATCGACATAATGATTCTATTTGGATTATTGTTGATCGAATGACTAAGTTAGCTCATTTTCTTCACGTGAAGATGTCATTTTTAGAAAAGCACTATGCTAGACTCTATATTTGAGAAATGGTGAAGTTGCATGGAGTACCTTTACCCAATAATTTTTACAAAGGTACTTAGTTTATTGCTTGATTTTGGAGGTCGCTTGAGTAAGGTCTTGGTATTCAAGTGAAGCTTAGTACTACTTTTCATCCTCAGAGGGTCAAGCCAAGCGTACTATTCAGACTTTGAAGGATTTGTTGAGGGCTTGTGTGATTGACTTCAAGTGTAATTGCGATGATCTTTTGCCTTTGATTGAGCTTGCTTATAATAATAGTTATCACACAAGTATCCAAATGGCTCCATTTGGGGATCTGTATGATAGGAGTTGTAGGTTTCCTATTGGTTGCTTTGAACTTGGTGAGGTCACTTTGCTAGGGCCCAAGTAGGTTCATGAGGCTATTGAAAAGGTTCAACTCATTAGAGAAAGGTTGAAAATGACTCAAAGTTGACAAAAGTCTTATGCCAATGTTAGGAGAAGGGAGCTTCAATTAGATGTTTGTGATTGGGTTAACTTTAAAATCTCACCTATAAAGGGTGTGATGAGATTTTGTAAGAAAGGGAAGCGTAGTCCACGTTACGTAGGCCCATACCAAATTTTGAGCCATTTTTGTAAGGTAGCCTATGAGTTGGATTTTCCTTTCGATTTGGCATCGATGTATGTGGTGTTTCATGTTTCATTGTTAAAGAAGTGTGTTGGTTATCATAGTTCCATTGTTCCATTGGAGAGTGTTGGTGTTAAGGAAAGTCTTTCTTAGTAAGAGGTTCCAATTTGAATCTTTGATCGTCAAGTGCGGGAGTTAAGAAACAAAGAAGTTGCTTCTCTGAAAGTTCTATGGAAGAATCAATTAGTTGAGAGTGCTACTTGAGAGGCCAAAGCTGATGTGATGCCAAAGTATCCTCAACTCTTTCCCTCTGTTCCCATTTTAGCTTGAGGTATTAAGCTTCTCATGTTTACTCTTTCGGATTCATGCATTTTCGTTATTCTCTTGTTTCTATATGCATTCATCTTCATGAAAACTTGATTTTGAGTTTATGTTTAGTGGAATTGGAAAGGAAAAGTTCAGAAATTGTTTACTGGTGCAGTTCTTACGAGCCCACCTATGGACCATTAAAGGTCCTACAGCCCAAAGGAATGCACTCGTAGAAGTGGGTGAGGAATTTGGAAAAAAATACATCTCCCAAAATAATTCCTACGAACAACCTGGACAGTCCGTAGATGTTTATACGAGCCATAGGAAATGGTCGTAGGTGGACATCAAGAATTTTAAAATTTTGATCGACCTTGGGTTCTATGGTTTTTACCTACAACCCGTAGATAGACCTACGGAGCATAGGAAGTACTTGTGGAAGGAGAATCGAATTTAGAACTCACGTACTTATTTCCACAGATGATCAGTGAGGTCCATAGAAATTTAAAGGACCATAGGTCGCTCCGTAGAGTTCCTCCGACAATTTTTATTCTGGGCTATTTGGGTCTTTTCCAACCCTTTTAACACCTAAACTATGTCGTTTCTAGAACATTTTAAGGTCCTATAACTCATTTTACCCTTCAAAATCCTCCATTCCCTCTCATTTACTTAAAACCACCAAAAGCTCCTAAGTCATCTTCTCCAAATTCTCCCTAAGGATGTTCAAGGAAAGCTAGGGTTCTTCAAGTCTCCTTCTTCAATTACAAAGCTTGGATTCATTAAGGATTCTAGAAGTTCATCAATAGATTCTCATACATTCATTGAGTCCCAAAGATTTCTCAAATGCTATTTTAAGAATTCACCCAAATTCTAGGGTTTTGCATGCTTTCTCATGGGTTCAATTGTTCATGGCAAATTTCAATATAATTGATCTTATATTGCATGAATTGATTCAAATTACACGTTTTCAATGATTTTCATATGAACCTATGACATATGCCTATGAACAATGTCATGAAATTCTGCGTGTATCATAAAATTGAGGAATTTATGAATCAAGGAGGCTTTTAGATACCATGTTTATGAAAAATGCTGCTTCAAAGTGAAGTATTCTCATTACTAAATATAATCATGAATTAGATGCTTTGAGATAAGTGTCTTTATTAATATGTTAAGAAATCATGATTTAGAAAGGAGCAGTTATGTTATACAATGTTTATGATTGGATTGGTATTAATAGATTCTTACCTTTCCAAGTATTATGATTATAATATGATAATGCTTATTTTCATTGGGAGTTTACTTAGCAACGAGAGGACCTTGGGATGGAGGCTCTCCCGTTAGTAGAGGTCAGATCTCTAGAATCAATACCCTTGTCCCATAACTATGTGCCCCCGTGATAACGCTCATCTACACCTATCACAATTCAAGATGTAACTGGTCGTTAGGAATATAAACCCAACGAGGAGTTGAGGTCGATCCCACAAGGAATGACACAGAATATAGAATTCAAATACGAAGTACTAAAGTGATTTAGCCTTTTGTAGGGGTAAACAACATAATCGATGCATAAAGTAAATTTCCAAGTTTCAATTAGCGACAGGAGGATTTTTTAAATGATTGATTTAAGAAAAAATGAGCTAAAGAGAGATTTAACCAAAGAAGATTTTGACACCTTAGGGATGTGTGAGTGTTCAAATAAAAATTTCACTAAATGGATCAATACGAATTGCATAAAAAATTGTTGAAACATAATGGGTAGGTAAGATTACAACTATGATAGCTATTTCACAACCAACTACCATGCTTTCGATTGGGTTCTACAAAACCCCAACAGGAAATACAATACGAAACACAGTCTAGCACCGTAATCAAACCCATTTTAACAAGTTGAGTAGTACAGGTGAGAACTCGTACAACCATCAGTTAATAACTCCACTGAATTGCACCTTCAACAAGCATACAAAGAGATATAAACTAGAACTAAATTTTCAACTTCAATTCATATAATAAAAACATGAATTATTAACTGAACCCATTCCATTTCAACATTTAATTCAGCAACCCATAAGACCCATAAGCAAATTAGGCATTTGAACACATAATCACACCCCTAAGGCAATGGGGTTTTATCCAATCATAGTAACGATGAAGAGATAGTTGCCAAAAACATTAGCCATTGATTTTCCAAATCTCCAAGCAACAAGTACAATGAACTAAAATTTACCCAAAGTGCAATTCGGAAGTATTCAAAAGAATAGTTCACCAATTCAATTCAAGTGCAATGTACTTTCTAAGTTTGAGTTCAAGTTCTTCTCTCTCAGCTCTCTCGCCAATTCAATTCAAAATTTTTTATTTATACTATCCCAAAAACTCCACATGATTTGAATTTCAAGGTCATTCGACGGCTTTAGTCGGGCTAGCCCTTCCACTCGGCGAAGCGCCGAGTTGCTTGATCTCGCCTTTTAATTCTTGACTTCAATACTGATTTCATTTTGGAACATTAGGCGAGGTGCATCGGGCTCGCCGTCTTGATCGGTGACTCGCCGTCTGATCCCTCAGCTCGCCGACTTGACCTGCATTTACCCTTTGTTTGCTGGAACTTTAGGAGAGGTTGTATTCACTCAGCGACTCACCGAGTTGCCTTTGGCGAGCCTCAGCCTTCTTTTTTACTTTTAACTTTTGCATTCTTTTTGCTTCTTTTTGCGTTATATTGCCCTTTTCCCCATTCCAGGTCCTTCAGGCAACACACAAATGATGTAACATTAGTTACAGGTGCAGAATGGGCATTAAGTACACTAAATTGGCACAATTGAAGCTATAAATGAGTCAAATCTACCGACTCATCAACACCCCCAACTTAAACATTTGCTTGTCCTCATGTAAAATAAGAGATCAATGACTTAATAGGAATATCTACAAGTACTTCTGCTTGAGAACTCACATGAAAGTGCACAAAAGGATTAATCTAAGATAGGAGGATCAAATGCACACCAAAAGTATCAGATTCTGACTAGCCATTATCAGTTAAAGTCTATGCTCACAAATGCTTACTTAAAACGCAAACTTATGCCCACAAATATATTTGAATGTCCTAACATTAAGAAGGATTCCACTCCCTTGCCCAAGTTCAATTTGAGAATCGATATTTTGGAATCAATACAGTACTCACACTCTCAAAAGAGAAAGAGTTTGCACAACTTTGCTCATAGGCTTGCCAAAGTTTTCCATCCAACCATCACAAGGTTCATGTAAGATCACAGAGAACTTTAGAGGCTTGTAACGGGGCTGAGGTTCAAGGTATGGTCATATTTGGTTTAGTGTCTCTACCTTCATGAAGCATGGAAACCATTTCACTTCTCTTTTTCTCTCAATCACTTCAATTTCACAACTTATCTTTGAAGAACATAAATCATTTCTATGAACACCCCCTCTTTCATTTTTTTACTTCCATGAACAATGATACTATTTTATTCACACTTTTTTTTTGTTAGAGGGGTTCCACCTTTTTCACAATCAGTCTTTCAAAAGATAAAGATAACAAACCTCTAGCCCAGTTTCTCTCTTCATTCTCACCACAGTTGCTGACCCAAGGGCAAGAATGAGAAAATTTGTGCCGGGAGTGTCTGATATGTTGGTGAAAGAGTGTCGCACCGCCATGCTTGTGCATGACATGGATATATCTCGCCTCCTGGTTTATGCCGAACAAATTGAAAAAGAAAAGCTTAAGGAAAGGTCTAGGGAGACCAAGAGGGCTAGGACCGGAGATGGCAACTTTTTGCATGCAAGGTCCGATGGACATGGTAGTCATAGATTTCCACAAAGGTTCTCCGGCCTAGGCTCATCCAATGCTCCTCCGAAGTCCAACAATGATAGGGTGTCTAACCCCAAGTCTCAAGGAGGGTATAACGATGGTTCTTTATTGGCTTCTTGTGCAAAGTGTGGGAAAAAGCATGACGGTAGATGTCTAGCCGGTACGGATGGTTGTTATAATTGTGGAAAGAGTGGTCACAAGATGAGGGATTGTCCATCTCTCACGGCCAAGGGAAGAGAGAATAAGCTAGCTCCACCTAGAGGATCGGGTTTGAATGCTTAGAAGCAAAACTGATTTTATGCACTTCAGGCTCGTCATGAGTAAGAGAGCTCTCCCGATATGGTTACCGGTATGTTAAGAGTTTTCCATTTTGATGTTTATGCTTTGCTTGATCCCGGTGCTACCTTGTCTTTTGTGATACCATATGTGGCTATGAGGTTTGATGTTGTTTCGGATGTATTGCTAGACCCTTTTCGTGTCTCTACTCCGATTGGAGAATCTATCATGGCTAACAGAGTTTATAGAGATTGTTCCGTCTCCTTATCCCATAGAGTCACTCCTGTTGATCTTGTATAGCTTGATATGCTAGATTTTGATGTTATTCTTGGGATGGATTGGTTGCATGCTTGTTATGCCTCTATTGATTGCAGGACAAGAGTGGTCAAGTTTTAGTTCCCTAATGAGCCTATCCTAGAGTGGAAGGGGGGAAATTCTATGTTTCGAGGTCAATTTGTTTCTTATCAGAAAGCTAGAAAGATGATTTCTAAGGGGTGCATATAGCATCTTGTTAGGGTGAGGGATATAGATTCTGAGACCCCTACTCTTCAGTCGGTCCTCGTTGTTAATGAGTTTCCGGAAGTGTTTCCCGGTGACTTGCCCGATATTCCTCCCGAAAGGGAAATAGACTTCGGTATTGACCTTCTCCCAGATACGCAACCTATTTCTATTCCTCCTTATAGAATGGCTCCGACGGAACTTAAGGAACTAAAAGAGCAGTGGAAAGACTTGTTGGAAAAGGTTTTCATCTGGCCAAGTATTTCTCCATGGGGTGCTCCGATCTTGTTTGTAAGGAAGACAAATGGTTCACTCCGTATGTGCATCGACTATCGCCAATTGAACAAGGTTACCATTAAGAATAAGTATCCTCTACCAAGGATAGATGACTTGTTTGATCAACTTCAAGGAGCTAGTTATTTTTCTTAGATCGACTTTTTTTCGGGCTATCACCAATTAAGGGTGAAAGAAGTTTATATTCTGAAAACGGCCTTACGGACTAGGTATGGTCACTACGAGTTCTTGGTGATGTCGTTTGGGTTGACAAATGCTCCGGATGCATTTATGGACTTGATGAACAGAGTGTTTAAGCAATACCTTGGCATGTTTGTTTCTGAGTTTATTGACGACATTTTGATCTACTAAAAGAATGAGGGTGAACATGTTACTCATTTGAGGATTGTGTTGCAAGTCCTCAAGGACCAACGACTCTTTGCGAAGTTTAGTAAATGTGAGTTTTTGTTAAGGTCCGTGGCTTTTCTTGGTCACATTGTTTCTGGTAATGGCATTGAGGTAGATCCTAAGAAGACGGAAGCGGTTAAGAATTGGCCTAGACCTTTATCACCTTCGGATATCCGTAGTTTCTTGGGCTTAGCCGGTTATTATAGGAGGTTTGTTTAAGGGTTTTCATCTATTGCTTCTCCATGGACGGCTTTGACTCCAAGGAAGGTTAAATTCCCATGGTCCGAGACATGTGAGAGGAATTTCCAAGAGTTGAAGGATCGACTTACTTCGGCTCCGATATTAACTCTAACGGAAGGATCCGATGGTTTAGTGGTTTATTGTGATGCCTCAAAAATTGGTCTACGATGTGTTCTTATGCAAAATGGGAAGGTCATTCCTTATGCTTCAAGGCAACTTAAGGTGCACGAAAAGAACTATCCTACTCATGACTTGGAATTAGCGGCAGTTGTGTTTGCTTTGAAAATATGGTGACATTATTTGTATAGGGTACATGTAGATGTCTTCACCGACCATAAGAGTTTGCAATATGTATTTAAACAGAAATATTTGAATCTCCGCCAAAGAAGGTGGCTCGAGTTGTTAAAAGACAATGATATGAGTATACTCTATTACACCGGTGAGGCTAACGTGGTGGCGGATGCTTTTAGTCGATGATCTATGGGTAGTGTTGCTCATGTTGAGGATGGTAAGAAAGAGTTGGTTTGCAATGTCCATAGATTGGCTCGATTGGGTGTTAGATTGGTTGATTCTACTAAAGGTGGTGTTACGGTTCACAAGGATTTTGAATACTCTTTTGTGCATGATGTGAAAGCTAAGTAAGGTCTTGATCTTAATTTGGTTGAACTAAAGGAAGCGGTACTCAAGAAGTCCATTGAGGTTTTCTCCCAAGGGGGAGATGGTGTGCTTCGATATCTAGGTCGTTTGTGTGTTCCCAATGTAAAGGGTTTAAGAGAGCAAATTTTATCGGAAGCCCATAGTTCTCGATTTTGCATCCACCCAAAAGCTTCAAAAATGTACCGTGATTTGTGGGAAATTTATTGGTTGAACGGAATGAAGAAAGATGTTGCAGAGTTTGTGGCTAAGTGCCCTAATTGTCAACAAGTGAAAGTTTAGCATCAAAGGCTGGGAGGTTTGACCCAAGATATTAGTATTCCTACTTGGAAGTGGAAAGATGTGAATATGGATTTTATTGTGGGTTTGCCTCGCTCGAGGCGACAATATGATTCGATTTGGGTTGTTGTTGATAGAATGACGAAGTCAGCCCATTTCATTCCCGTCAAGACTTCTTATTCGGCGGAGGATTATGCTAAGTTGTATTTGAGGGAGATGGTTAGGCTGCATGGAGTGCCTTTATCCGTCATCTCCGATCGTGGTGCACAATTTACTTCTCAATTTTGGAAGTCATTCCAAAAAGGTCTTGGTACTAGTGTTAAGCTTAGTACGGCCTTTATCCCCAAACCGATGGGCAAGCGGAGCGTACTATTCAAACTTTGGAAGATATGATGAGAGCTTGTGTAATTGATTTCAAGGTTACTTGGGATGATCACTTGCCTTTAATTGAGTTTGCTTATAATAATAGCTACCATTCTAGTATTGGTATGGCTCCATTTGAGGCTCTCTATTGTAGGAGGTGTAGATCTCCTATAGGTTGGTTTGAAGTTGGTGAAGTTGCTTTGATAGGCCTGGAGTTGGTGTATGTGACTATGGAGAAAGTTTGACTTATTAGGAAAAGGTTGAAAACTGCCCAAAGTCGACAAAAGTCCTATGCCGATGTTAAAAGAAGAGAATTAGAATTCGATGTTAGTCCCCGTTATGTAGGCCCCTATAAGATTTTGAGACGTGTTGGTAGGGTCGCTTATGAGCTTGACTAGCCTAATGATTTGGCATCGGTGCATCCGGTTTCCCATGTCTCATTGATGAAAAAGTGTGTTGGTGATCCGACCTCTAAATTGCCATTAGAGAATCTTGGCATAAAGGATAGTCTTTCTTATGAAGAAGTTCCGGTTGAGGTTATAGACTGGCATGTCCGGAAGTTAAGAAATAAAGAAGTTGCTTCCGTAAAAGTTCTATGGTTGAATCAATTAGTTGAGGGTGTTACTTGGGAGGCCGAGGCCGATATGATGTCCCGATATGCTCATCTATTTCCTTCCTATCCTACTCTAGCTTGAGGTATCTTGATCCTCATGGTTCATTCTTTTGGTCTCATGTGTCATAGTTGATTTCCATGATTCCATGATTATGCATGTTTATGAAGAGTCTTATATGATTATGTGCATTTGAGTATGAGTTGCATAAAGTCTTCATAATATGATCGGTTAATCATGCTTTAGTTTGGAGTTGATGTTTCCTTCTCGGATATGTGTACTTATGTGATTGCATGCTAGGTTGGGTTGTTAATCCATTTCTATTACCCTTCTCATGATGTCTTGATTCTCATTCGAGGACGAATGTTCCCAAGGGGGAGATATTGTAACGCCCCAAGCTTTCAAAGAATTTTTAATTGCAGAACTCACCTAAAGACAGTGACCTACAGAGGCCACCTACGGGCCGTAGATGGATTGACAGGACGTAGGTGGGGACCGTCAATGGCACTGTGAACTTTTAGGATTTCCAAGTTTTTGAACCTTGACTTACGGAAAAACAGGACGGTTCGTAGTTCAGTTGACGAGCTATAGATAGGTTCCGCAGATGCCTTCCAGACTTAGCAAAATTTTTAGCCCAAAATGAACTTTCTGAATCAATTGACGGAAGTGCAGGACGGTCCTTCAAGTGATGTACGGACCGTAGATCCTGTCCATCGATTGGCCTCGATAGTTTTTAATTAAGGACTTTTTAGTCTTTTCTCTAATTGTTTACCTATTAAGCTAAGTCGGTTATACCCTTAATCTAAAATCTTTAAATACTTTCTAAGCCTAATTTCTTTCATTCTAACTCATTCCTAAACTCTCCTCTCAAAAATTTCTCTCTCTAAAAGAAACTCTCTCAACTCTCAAGGAAGAAGAAGAAGATAAGTCCTCCATTGAAGGTCACCCAGTTTCCTCCAATTTCTAGTGGGATTTGTTAAGGTATGATGGTATTGACCAATGGAGTTGTTTCCTTCATTGGGCCCTCCCTTTTCTTCAGGAATTTCAAGGTTCAATTACCTTATAGTAAGTTAGGGTTTGATCAATTGTTGTGGGTTCTTCTAGTATGAGTTCATTTACTGATTTAATGCTCTGTAGTGCACGATCTAGCGTGGGTAAAGTAATTTAGTGCACTATCTAGTGTGAATGACATGTCTAATTGTAAAGATTGCACGAACCCCCATATCCCCAGATAATTCTCCCCAATTTGATAATATATGCTTTGATTGTTGTGTTGAGCTATGATTTAATGAAATTTATGAATTCTCTATGAAATCAAGCTTGAATTATGAATGAATTGAGGATAATCTTATGAATTTAGCATGATCAAGTCAAAAGCATGATTTTCCTCTATTATGTGAGTTCCTTCAAGTATAGGTAAATTGTCCTAATTATGGCTTTCAAAGCATGAACTTGCATTGAATTGTATGAGATGAGTTGAACTTGCATGAACCCATATGAACTCTATGAACTATGAAATACGAGCATGATGAATTAAGGGTGCTTTGAGAGTAAAGTACCAAAGTTATGACATGGTGATGCTATGGTTGAGGTTGAGTAGTGAAAGGTTTTCTCACATAATTCTCCCACTATGATAAAAGAAGAATAAAAAAGCGATTACCCATGTTCTTAAGGAGCTATTCTAATGACATAAGCTTGGACAAGGTCCATGGAAGATGAAACGTCTATAAGCATGAATTTAGCTTGAATTGATTACCCTAGTTGTACCTTTTCATGTTTAATGATATAATATGTTAATGACTAATCCGTGGGAATTATGCTTAGCACCGAGTGGATATTGAGATGGAAACCCTCCCCTTTGTAGAGGCCAGGTTTTCTAGTGAAAGCTCTCCCGTTAGTAGAGGCCCGGTTTTCTAGATTGAGCTCTTCCATTAGTTGAGGCCAAGTCTCCTAAAGCAATCTCTATCCCCTAAAATATGTTGCCACCATAGGATGTTGAGTTTAAGTTGACATTAGCTAGTGGATCCACATAAGCTAAGAAGTTCATGGTCTTACCTTGGCAAGTATGACACCTTTTTTCGGTGTGGGGTAGACACCGGATTCCGTGTTGATAGCTCACATGTCGGTCAAGCCTATTCCCCACAAGTTAATGAACAAGTGTTCTCATGATGAAGTAAAGAAAAGAAAGAAAGATGATTTAGCTTGCTTTGGCCTTGATATATGATTTATGTTTCATGTTTCTCATGTTTACCATGTTTTTAGCTTTGCCATTGCATGTCATGATTATGTCTCTATCTCAAGAACGATTTATGTGTTTATGTGCATTGCTATCATACTTAGTACTTAATTGTGCTAACACATACTTTTGCCTACATTAACTTCTTTGGTGTAGGACGTGGCGATTCACCTTCAACTCGTGGCTAGAGCTTGATTAGAGAGTTGATAGAAGACTTGGTGAGTCATCATCCATCCGAGGACATAGCCTAGCTCTTATTTCTCTTTCATGTATTTCCTTTCAGTTTTGGATTGTATTGGGTTACGTCCTAACTTTACTTTCTATGAGAGATTGGCTTTGAGACATGAGATGTAGACTCCAGCTATTTCTTTTAGAAGCTTTGATTTGAAATTCCCTTTCGAACTTTTATTCTCTATTATCTTGTATGTAATGCATGCTAACGGCATGTATGAGGCCTCTAGAGGTCTTGTACGCCATGTCACATCTAGGGTGTACCTTGGGTCGTGACAAGATCCTTTGTCTATTATGATTTTGTTTATCTTCTTCTCTAGAACGTGACCTACCATATACAAAGGACAATTATATAGTGTTTCACCAAGCAGATGATCATTATCTATAAATGTGATTTTTTTATCACATGCGTGTACTTCTTTGGAAGAAGGTTCAACATATATTTCAGAAGATGAAGGAGACATCATTGATAAGATTTCTCTCGGTGTCTCTTCTTCGTCAGTCAGAGAAACCTTTGGTGAGGATTCACTGATTATTTCTTCTTTGTAAGTAAGAGACACCTTTGGTGAGGTTTAACTCACTGTTTCTTCTTTGTTAGCATTGAAACATGAAGCCTCGACATTGTCATGAGTAGACTTTATGTAGAAAAACCTTGGTAAGAATTCCTCTAGAATCACGGGACATCTGGGTTTCTGGTGGTGAGGCACTTCTACCTTTGCCCTCTTTGGACACTTGATTGATTTCTGCTTCTCCAGTTTCCTCACCATCTTCCATATAATTAGTTTCTCAGATAATTTTTTTCATAAGCTCGAATTGTTGTGTTCTTCACCAAGTCACAAGAATCCAGCCTTCATCATGATCTATATCAACTTGAGGTTTATCTTGCTCCAATGACTCTTCTTCATTCTTTTGTGAGATATATATTTGGACCGCATCAAGTGAGTCGAATATGATATAGATTTGGTTAGAACTAGTCTTCTCATCATCAAGGACAATCTTATTTTCTTTAACCAATCACATAACTCTATCCTTGAAGACAAAACATTTTTCAAGAGGGTGACTCACAAGTCTATCGTACTTGCAATAATTTTGGTCATCAGTCTTTCCAGCTTGATTAGGTTGCTTCATCTCTAGCAACTCAATGAGCTTTAACTCAAGCAACTCATCAAAAATCTCAAAAATGTCAGAATACAAGACGGGGTATTCCTTTTCTTGCATCTCCCTCATGTCGGCTTTTGATTCAAATTGGCTTGGAAAGTTGTTCTCACACTTTACTTCTTGATTTCCTTCATACTGAACTTCACAGGTGACACCTTGACATTTATGGATTCCTTGTTGTCATTTTTGGGCACAAATTTGCTCCATTTCTTTTGTTCCTACTTGTCTCTTCCGTTCTGAGGATCATGGACAAATGTCATATATTTTCCAGCAGAGGACATGCTCAACTCCATATCATGAGAGCGAGTAGCTAGCCCTTTGAAATATTTTTTCTTTATTCCTTGTAAGATGTAAAGAAACTCCCTGTGCATTCCTTCAATACACATTTCTATAGCAGAAACTTCACAAGCTTTTCTTTGCAATTTAGGCTTGCATTTCTCCATCGATTTATAAAATCTATAACTGGTTCATCCTTCCTTTGGTGAGTATTCCTTAGTTCTACCATGCTCACTGTTCAACTTGTGCTATAGATGTGATTAAAAAAATCATGCTTTAGTTGCTACTAACTATGTATAGAATTCAGCTCGAGATCTGTGTACCAATCAAAGGCATTTCCTTTTATAGAGCGGACGAACTGCTTGACAAGATGGTCTCCATAAGTTCTAGCATTATTACATCTCTCCACAAAGTGTGCAACATGTTGCTTCGGATTTCCTTTACCCTCAAACTGTTGAAATTTTGGAGGTTGATAACCGACAGGCATTTTGAAGTTATCATTTCTTACAGTGTATGGTTTGGCATACATATGAGAAGACTTGGTGGAGAATTCATACTTATCTTTGATTTTACCTTCAATGAACTCCTTCAAATGATCGAGTGATATCATTAATTCAGAAGAAATTGGCATCTCTTTTTCAAGTAGTGCTTGCTTCACAGGACTTGCTTCTCCATCTAAAAGTCCTTCCATCCTATTCATCAATTTATCAATTCGAGACTCTTGGTGCTGCACATGCTTTTTCAATCCTTCAACAAACTTCGTAAGATTTGCAAGTTGTTCCACAGTGGAAGAAGCAGTAGTTACCATTACTTGCATGATCACTAGGGATGTAGGAGAGTAGCAAGGATTGTCGCGCAAGTAGATTTTCAATAAACTCACATTATGTGATGCATGTGGAGATGATTCATTGGTTGAATCATAGTTCTCCTTTGTGGTAGAGTTCTTGGAACAAGATTGCTCAAGTAGAGCTAAGGTCTTCTTGATCGTTTCAGCAACACTGCTTCCTTCTTCTAAAGCATTTATGGAGGACCTTGATCATTTTGGAGTCGAAGATCAAAAAATAGAAGTTGATATAGATGACACTAGAAGTTTTTGTTGTCCTAGCATAGCGGCCTTGCTCCTTGTAATAGCTCCGAAACATTTAAAGATAACACCAAGGATTCCTTCAACTTCAATAGAGAATTTGGAGCTAGTGGCCTTAGAGGCTGTTGATTGAGAGTTGACCTTCTTTGAAGTCATCTCGATATTCTTCGATGCTGGAAAAGTTAAGATGAGTGGTAGAGATTGTCCCACTGGGCATGCCAGAATTTGTGTGCAACAAACTTTAAAGTGACAGAATATAAATTTCAATCACAAAAAAAATATGAAGAAACACAACTTTATTGATAAATAGTGTGGGTACAATTTTGTTCCTCCCTTGATTCTTCTCTCTCTTATGATTTCTCCATGATTCGAAGATCGTTAGTGACGTATTTCTTGAACTAGGATAATTGATTTTGATCTAATTATGAATATTTTATGAATTTATAGAATATTCAAGATGTCTTTTCAAGGAAATATAGTACCCTTTATATAGGCATGAACTAGGGTTTAGGGTTGAGTAGACTCCAAGAACCCTAATTGGAATTGAACGCACCATAAAGAGTCCTATTTTAAATTGAACACATCCGGTAGAGTCCCACAAAATTTTAATGTTTTCAAATACCCCCTGCTTCAAGGCTTGTCAGAGTATAGACCTGAAGAAACTCAAGACGAGGCTTCAAGTACTCATTCTTTCACCTTTGCAGTTTCAATTTTGTGACTTTAGATTTGCACATTTGATCTGTGAGAGAAGAGATGCAGGACAGATTTGGTCCCACTAGGCTTGGCAAAATTTGTAGACGGTAATATTTGCGTCGAGAAAACAGTAATCAAGAGCGAAAAAGTATCACAACAATCGTATTTATTAATTTCAAAGTGCGAGTGTTACAATCTCTATGATTTCTCTGATTCATCTTTTTTCAGAGATAGATTCAAGGGCTCTTGAGCTTAATCTTTAATTTGTCTTGAACTTGATCTTGGATTCAAGGGCTTTAAAGCTTGTTATTGAATCTTTGATGAACTTGAACTTGAACTTTATCTTGATTTTGACTTTTACTTGAATTCAAGGGCTTCAAGCTTGTTCTTGAATCTAATGGTCTTGATCTTGATTGTTCTTGAACTTGAATGCTTGAATTCTTAAACTTGTAGCTTATAGATAAATTTATGACGTTTGTACCACAAGCTTTCTGTAGCTTCTTGTTTAGAATTTTCAGTCCTTTTTCTGAATTATGAGGACCCCTATTTTTAGTTTTAGAATAGAGGAGTTGTGATTGAAAAAGGATTTCCTTCGGCCAATATGTAAAACCCCAAGCTTTCAAAGAATTTTTAATGCAGAACTCACTTGAAGACAGTGACCTACGGAAGCCACCTAAGGGCTGTAGATGGATTGACGAGCCGTAGTGGGGACCGTCAATGGCACTGTGAACTTTCAGGGTTTCCAAGTTTCTGAACTTTAACCTTTGGAATAGCAGGACTGTTCGTAGTTCAGTTGACGGGCCGTAGATGGGTTCCGTAGATATCTGCCTTCAAGACTTAGCCAAATTTTTAGCCCAAAATGAACTTTCTGAATTAATTGACGGAAGAGCAGGATGGTCCGTCAATTGATGTACGGACCGCAGATCTTGTCAGTCGATCGGCCCCGATAATTTTTAATCATGGGCTTTTTAGTCTTTTCCCTAATTGTTTACCTATTAAGCTAAGTCGGTTATACCCTTAATCTAAGACCTTTAAATACTTTCTAAGCCTAATTTCTTTCATTCTAACTCATTCCTAAACTCTCCTCTCAAATAATTCTCTCTCTAAAAGAAACTCTCTCAACTCTCATGGAAGAAGAAGAAAGCTTGAATCCTCCATTAAAGAACTTTAATCTTCTCCAATTTCTTGTGGATTACTTTGAGGTTTGATAGTGTTCACCATTAGGAGTCCTTTCCTCCAATGGGCCCTTCCTCTTCTTCATGATTTTCAAAGGTTTACTCTAACTCAATTGAATTAGAGTTTTGATCAATCATTGTGGGTTCTTCAATTATGATTTCAATTGTTGATTTTATGATTCCTAGTGCACGATCTAGCATGATAAAGTAACTTAGTGCACGAATTAGCGCTAATTATATGATTTGATGTAAAGATTGCATGAACCCCCATGATCCCAAGCTAATTCTCCCCAATTTGATAATTTATGCTTTGATTGTTGGGTTGAGCTATGATTTAATAAAGTTTATGAATTCTCTATGAAATCAAGCATGACTTATGAATGAATTGAGGATAATCTTATGAATTTAGCATGATCAAGTGAAAAGCATGATTTTCCTCTATTATGTGAGTTCCTTCAAGTATGGGTAAATTCTCCTAATTATGGCTTTCTAAGCATGAGCTTGCATTGAATTGCAGATATGAGTTGAACTTGCATGAAACCATATGAACTCTATGAACTATGAAATATGAGCATGATGAATTAAGGGTGCTTTGAGAGTAAAGTACCAAAGTTATGACATGATGATGCTATGGTTGAGTAGTGAAAGGTTTTCTCACGTAATTCTCCCACTATGATAAAAGAAGAACAAAGAGGTGATTACCCATGTTCTTAATGAGCTATTCTAATGACATAAGCTTGGACAAGGTCCATGGAAGATGAAACGTCTATAAGCATGATTTTAGCTTGAATTGGTAACCCTAGTTGTACCTTTTCATGTTTAATGATATAATATGGTAATGACTAATCCGTGGGAATTATGCTTAGCACCGAGTGGATATTGAGATGGAAGCCCTCCCGTTATTAGAGGCCGGGTCTTCTAGTGAAAGCTCTCCCGTTAGTAGAGGCCAGGTTTTCTAGATGGAGCTCTCCCGTTAGTTGAGGCCGAGTCTCCTAAAGGAATCTCTATCCCATAAACTATGTTGCCACAAAAGGATGTTGTCTTTAAGTATACATTAGCTAGTGGATCCACATAAGCTAAGAATTTCATGGTCTTACCCTGGAAAGTAGGACACCTCATTTCGGTGTGGGGTAGACACCAGATTCAATGATGTTAGGTCACATGGTCTTTCATGTCGGTTAAGGCTATTTCCCACAAGTTAATGAATAAGTGTTCTCATGATGAAGTAAAGAAAAGAAAGAAAGATGATTTAGCTTGCTTTGGCCTTGATATTTGCTTTATGTTTCATGTTTCTCACATTTATCATGATTTTAGCTTGGCCATTGCATTTCATGATTATGTCTCTATCTCTAGCACGATTTATGTGTTTACATGCATTGATTTCATACTTAGTACTTAATTGTGCTAACGCATACTATTGTGTACATTAACTTCTTTGGTGTAGGACGTGGCAATTCACCTTCCACTCGTGGCTAGAGGTTGATTAGAGAGTTGATAGAAAACTTGGTGAGTCCTCATCCATCCGAGGACATAGCCTAGTTGTTCTTATTTTCATGTCATTTCTTTTTAGTTTTTGGATTGTATTGGGTTACGTCCCAACTATACTTTCTATGATAGATTGGGTTTGAGACATTAGATGTATACTTTCGCTTTTTCTTTTAAAAGCTTTTGATATGAAATTCTCTTCCGAACTTTTATTCTCTATTATCTTGTATGTAATGTATGCTAAGTGGCTTGTATGAGGCCTCTCGGGGTTTCTATTATGTTTCGAGGTCAATTTGTTTCTTATCTAAAAGTTAGAATGATGATCTCTAAGGGGTGCATTTACCATCTTGTTAGGGTGAGGGATATAGATTCCGAGACCCCTACTCTTGAGTCAGTCCCCATTGGTAATGAGTTTTTGGAAGTGTTTCCCGATGACTTGCCCGGTATTCCTCCCAAAAGGGAAATAAATTTCGGTATTGACCTTCTCCCAGGTACGCAACCTATTTATATTACTCCTTGTAGAATGGCTCTGGCGGAACTTAAAGAACTAAAAGAGCAGTGGAAAGATTTGTTGGATAAGGGTTTCATCTAGCCAAGTATTTCTCCATGGGGTGCTCCGGTCTTCTTTGTAAGGAAGAAAGATGGTTCACTCCGTATGTGCATCGACTGTCGCCAATTGAACAAGATTACCATTAAGAATAAGTATCCTCTACCAAGGATAGATGACTTGTTTGATCAACTTCAAGGGGCTAGTTATTTCTCTAAGATCGACCTTCATTCGGGCTATCACCAATTAAGGGTGAAAAAAGATGATATTCCAAAAATGACTTTCCAGACTAGGTATGGTCACTACGAGTTCTTGGTTATGTCATTTGGGTTGACAAATGCTCCGGCCACATTCATGGACTTGATGAATAGGGTGTTTAAGCAATACCTTAACATGTTTGTGTTTGAGTTTATTGACGACATTTTGATCTACTCAAATAATGAGGGTGAACATGTTACTAATTTGAGGATTGTGTTGCAAGTCCTCAAGGACCAACAACTCTTTGCAAAGTTTAGTAAATGTGAGTTTTTGTTAAGGTCTGTTGGTTTTCTTGGTCACATTGTTTCTGGTAATGGCATTGAGGTAGATCCTAAGAAGACAGAAGCGGTTAATAATTGGCCTAGACCTTTATCACCTTCGGATATCCGTAATTTCTTGGGCTTAGCTGGGTATTATAGGAGGTTTGTTGAAGGGTTTTCATCTATTACTTCTCTATTGAAGGCTTTAACTCAAAAGAAGGTTAAATTCATATGGTCAGAGACATGTGAGAAATATGATTTAGCTTGCTTTGGCCTTGATATATGCTTTTTGTTTCATGTTTCTCAAGTTTATCATGTTTTTAGGTTGGCAATTGCGTGTCATGATTATGTCTCTATCTCTAGCATGATTTATGTGTTTATGTGCATTGCTATCATACTTAGTAGTTAATTGTTCTAACACATACTTTTGCCTACATTAACTTCTTTGGTGTAGGACATGGCGATTCACCTTCCACTCGTGGCTAGAGCTTGATTAGAGAGTTGATAGAAGACTTGGTGAGTCCTCATCCATCCGAGGACACAGCCTAGTTGTTCTTATTTTCATGTCATTTCTTTTCAGTTTTTGGATTGTATTGGGTTACGTCCCAACTATACTTTCTATGATAGATTGGCTTTGAGACATGTGATGTAGACTTCCGTTGTTTCTTTTAAAAGCTTTTGATATGAAATTCTCTTACGAATTTTTATTCTCTATTATCTTGTATGTAATGTATGCTAAGTGGCTTGTATGAGGCCTCTCGAGGTCTTGTACGCCAGGTCATATCTAGGGGGTACCTTGAGTCGTGACAAAAAAAGATTTAAGTTACATGGCATATGGGCTTTATGAAATGGGCTTGTCATTTTTGACACATGTCATGATCTTATTGGCTCCTTTTTTGAGTTGGGATGCCATGTCATTTGCCACGTGGAACCAAAATAGGCCTCTAGGATGAGATGACATTGGGCATAGCAAATTGGGCTCATCTATTGTAGTCCAAATCAATTAATTTGAACTTTAATTAAATCCATATTTATTGGACTTAAATAATTAATCCAATTATATTAATCCATAATATTTATTTGGACTAATATATTGATGAATTTAATATAATTCGAAACATTTTATAAATTTATATTTAATAAATTCAAAAGGATTACAATATGTTTGACCACATATTTCTCATCAGATTTTGAAATCATGTCTTCAATAGTTTTAAATTTTTCCAGTTATGGACTACTTTTTTAAGAAAAATTTCACTTACACCCGAAAAATATGTAAAAAATATTTCAAGCCAATTCTTGTCAAGGCAAGTTATACATTTAACTAATAAGTCAAAATAATTACATTCGCTAGCCAAACGTATAAAAACATCTATATTATTTTATTTTCACAACATACATTTCAATTACATCCTATAATAATATACAAAAATGTATATTTATTGAATATTATTTCGATAAAAAACTATACAACATAATTTCCCTTATTGAGGCAAGTTATGTATTTGACCTATCGAGCGGCCCAAATTCCAACCCACCAAAGTATAAACATATAAAAATATTTGTGCATTGAAAACCCTAGAAAACAATGATTTTGTTTTGTTTTGATTGATATAGAAAGAAGTTGCTATGGATATTTATGGAAAAATTAATGTTGCGATCAAAAGAGTGGAGTAGGAAGAATGGAAACGACATGAGATTGATTGGATGCCAGTAGGAAAATGAATGAAATCAATGATGGCCAACAACAAATGTGGTGCAAACTCTTCTTCTAGTGGTCGTTCTACTCAAGGAACTGCACAAGTTATGATATGGGCTTGGTTCTTTCATTTTTTTAGAATTCTTTTCTCACCAAATGGTGGTGTAGCCTTTATATTATGATGGTGGGGCTCCATTTATATCTTTCACGCTCCGATTGGTATGTGGGGGTATTGAGTCTCCCACATCGGTGTTGAGCTAGTTTTTAATGTTAAGTTTGACCCAATATTCATTTCTTTATCAATCCTTATAATATTTTTCATAAAAAAAGTGGTGTACATTTTGCATTTAATGTTGGAGGCAACATGTTCAGGTCGTCAGTTCAAACCGTCATGAAAAAAGAAAAATGAACAATGTGATTCACAGGTATTAAATGGCAACTCCTATTTGAGCTTGCGTGATAGCTTGATTTTACTAACATGAAAAAATAGTATTCACATATTTTTTGTTTCACATAAGATTTGAACATGAAATTTCATGATTATCCACCCACTTGATCATTTATTATTAGTTCGCATCCTTCGATGGAAAAAGTGTATATTTAAGTAAATAACAATGACATCATGCTAAGTAAAGAGATAGGTGGTAGTGGGAGTCCTTTAGATTGGTAAAAGAAGTCAAAAGATTATTAAATATTCAACATCTTCGTCTTTCTTATAGCAACTGTAATTGATTTATCGACAATCATAAACCATGATTGAGTAAAATCTAGCTATCAGGCAAGTTGCAATAGGAGTTGTCATTTTATACATGTGAATCACATTGTTCATCTTCCTTTTTCCGGACATTCTCAACTGAAGACCGGCACATGTTACCTCCAATGTTTAATGCAAAATGTAAACCACTTTTTGTTTTAAAAAAAACTTTACAAGGGTTAATAAAGAAATGAAAATTGAGTAAAACGTAACACTAAAAACTAGCACAAACCGATGTGGGAGACTCAACACCCCCACCTTCCAATTGGAGTGTGAACAATATAAATGGGGCCCAAACCTCATAAATATAAAATTCATGCCACCATATGATGATAAAAAAAAAATTCAAAATGAAAGAACCGAACTCACTTTATCATTTGTGCAGTTCCTTGAGTAGAGCGGCCACTAAAAGAAGCTTTTGCACCACGCTTGTTGTTGGCCATCATTTATTTTATTCATTGTCCCATCGGCATCTGATCAATTTCATCCCGTTCCCATTCTTCCTGCTCCACTTTTTTGATCGCAACATTCATTTTTCCATAAGCATGCATTGTAACTTCTTTCTATATCAATCAGAAACCAAAAAACTAATCGTTGTTTTATAAGGTTTTCAATACACAAATGATTTTTATATGTTTATACAATCAAATGCACAAAAAATCTGAAGAGTGAGAGAAGAAGAATCGCACCATTTTGCAAAACTATTTTTTTGCTTTTTTGTGTGTGAGAATTTTATTTCAAGAGAAATATGAGGATGATAGAATAGATTTTGTAAATCATTCACTATTTGGCTTTATTTTTCATAATTTGGGCTTTAGTGGGCTAGAATAAGGGCAGTCGTTCGTTCAAATATGTAACTTGCCTCAATAAGGGAAATGCATTGTATAGTTGTTTATTGAAATAATAGTCAATAAATATATATATTTTATATATTATTTAGGATGTACTTGAAATATATGTTGTCGATAAAAAATAATGTAGATTTTTTATACGTTTGGTTAGAAAATGTAATTATTTTGACTGACTAGTTAAATATGTAGCTTGCCTTGAGAAGAATAGGCTTGAAATATCTTTTACAAGTTTTGCGGGTGGAAGTGAAACTTCACTAAAAAAAAATAGTCAATAACTGGCAAAAATATTGAAGATAGAATTTCAAAATCTGATAAAATATATATGGTCAAACACTAGAGTCTATTGCATTTTATACCATTAACGTATGTTTTGTTTTTTTGATTTACACTCTAGCTATTTATATTTTTCTTTCTTGCATCCTAAGATTTTCAATTTTTTTCAAACCAATAAAACTATTCTTTTAATAAATTCTATATGAGGGAAAATAAGAATATAAATAACATAGCTTCAATAAATACAGAGGTATGGATATACTAATCCACACTATCAAAGTTGTGAGAGGGTATTGAGATGAGGGTGAAGAGGGGTGAGGATGGGTATGACTATCTCTGAGAAATAATTTGGATTCATGCCTGGGTGTTTGACTATTTCCACTCATCATTAAATGAGATTGTTGGAGAAGTATAGGGATAAGAAGAGGGACTTACACATAGTGTTTGTTGACTTTGAAAAGGCATATAATAATGTCCCCATGGAGGTCCTTGCGAGATGTTTGGAGTATAAAGGTGTACCTATGGTTTAAATTAGGGGTATTATGGACATGTATGAAAGATTCAAAACATAAGTTAGGACAGTGGGAAGTGACTCAGATCACTTGTCCGTCGTCGTGGGGTTGCACCATGGATTAGCCCTTATCTTGTTCCTTTTTGCCTTAGTGAAGAATATATTGACATGGCATATGTACGGGAGGTGATGAGGTGTATGTAATTTTTAGATTATATAGTATTGACTAATGATACATGTTGTGGAGTTAACGAGAGGATGGAAATTTGGAGAGAGGCCCTAGAATCTAAAGGTTTCAGGATAAGCAAGATTAAGACAGAGTACCTTGAGTGTAAGTTGAGAGACATTATGCATGAGGTTGAGGTGGAAGTGAAAATCGATACACTAGTTATTCCCAATAAAGAGAGCTTCAAGTAACTTGGGTCTATAATTCAAAGAGACGGAAAAGTTAACGATGATGTCGCACACCGCGTTGGAGCATGGTGGGATAAAAGGAGTCACATACCCTATCCACTGGAGAACACAACTACAATGAAGGAAGAATAAGAATCAGCAATGCAAATAAAAGAAGTAAAAGGAGTAAGGTATTAGAACATCACGAGTTATTTCAGTTATTAGTTATTTCTGTTATTACTTCTTAGTTTAGTTGTATGAATGGTTCAGCAATCCCTGTTTATTTTGGATCCTTTATTAGTTATTTTAGCAGTCATTCTCTATTAAGATTACCTTAGTTCAGTTTATTTAGGTGTCTTTCCTCGGTAATTTTATTTAACAGCTTTATGACTTCAGGAATAATATATCATTTTCCAACACTTATTCAGTTCTTGAGGTATCATGGCTCTTCATGCTCTAACGAGAAATATCCAAAAACAAATTTCCTTTCCTTCTCAGCAACAATGGCCCATCACAAGGGCAACAACAATGGAAAAAACCTCGAAGTTTTAAGTGTTTACAACACAACGGGCACAAACATTATCATTTAAAATAAAGCTTCCCAATTACCCATCAAAGTAAGTGGTGGTCACAACTTCACCACCTAGAAGGCCCAAATCCCCATTCTTATGTATTGGCAAAACCTCTTTGGTCATCTCTATGGGCCAACTCCTACCCATATCGCATGATTTCCCTCAACACAAACATGTCTCCCAATCCTGCCTTCCTAACTTGGTTCTGTTAGGATAAACAAATCCACAATGCTCTCATGGCTTCTGTCGAACCCACCATTGCCTCTTTAATTGATGTCGTTGACTCTTCTATATCATCCTGGGATGCTTTGCATACCACATATGGGAATAGATCTCAAATCCGGTTCTTTAGTTTGCGTGATCAACTTTCTTTTGTCACTAGGACTCTCTCTCCATAACTAAATATCTTAACACTATTCAGTCTTTTTTAGAGGTGTTAGCCACTACTGGGGCTCTTATGTCCAATCTTGAATGCATCTTTAAAATACCAAGAGGTTAAGGTCCTGATTTATATGAGATATCTACTGCCATTCGTGCACGTGATACGTCTATCTCCTATGAGAAATTTGCTGAAAAGCTACTAGACTATTGTAACACCTCGGATTTTAAAAAAAAAGAAATGGTTGTAGAGATTTTTGTCTACTGGTTCACGTCTACGAGACCAGTCTATGGTTCGTAGAGCTTTCTACGAGTCATAGAATAGTCTCGCAGAAAGGGAGAAAATAATTTTTGAATAATCAAGTCTCTGAACTTTTTTATGAGTGAATAAGACAGCTCATCAAATGTTCTATGAGTCGTAGATGGGTCTTATAGGTAGCTCCCAAAATTAGATAAATTTTAAAAGCTCAAGTTGTGTTCTACGGTTAGACTCTACGGACCGTAAAAGCATTCCATCAAAAGTTGGGTAATTTTAAAGTCCCAGTACTAGGTCTACGCTTTACCAATATGGATCGTAGAAAGTTCTACGGTCCATAGGTCTGACCCGTAGACCAGTTCGGTAGTTAAAATTCAGTGGCTCTTGGGTCTTTTCCTAAATGTTTTAAGCCTATGAAATGTCATTTTGGCCTTCATCCTATGCCTTATATAAAGGCTTTAAGTCCTAAATTTACCCATTTTAAACCCATTCTCCTATTTCCCCAAAACCTAACCAAATTCATTCTCCCAAATTCCCTCTCAACCTAAGGAATAAGAAGGAGCTTGGGTTTACTAAAACGTCTTTAATTCACTATTCATCTTTGGCTTTGAGTAGCAAGCTATGTGGGTATTCACCAATGGAGTCAATTTCTCCATTGGGTCCCCAAGGTTTCAAATTTTTTAATTCAATTTCAGTTGATCAAGTTAGGGTTTTATTCAATTTTTATGGGATCTCTTCAATTTATGATTTTTATTGATTAATCTCTATCTTCTAATGCATTAATTGAATTAACTACATGGATTTGAGTTGAATTTACATGAAACCATGCACGATCCATTATTTTAGATTATGAACCCATGATACAGCTTATGAACTATGAAATATGAACTGATGAAGATATGCATGCTTTTATGAAATTGATGTAAACAATTTGAGGATGTTTTTAGAGGATAGTATCAATGTTATTGTGAAAGGTTTTTTCACAAGCTACTATGATCATGATTGTGAAAGGTATTTCTCACATATGGATTCACATTGGTGAAAGGTTTTCTCACCCATGCTTGAATTGTATTCTAAAGAGCTATTCTATATTTTGATCTTAAGATGAGGGTTGGTATTGATCATTGCCTTTCCTATGTTATAATGATATTTGACTTTTATCTATTCCATTGAGATTTAGACTTAGAACCGACAGGATTTGAGGTGGAGGTTCAAATAGGGTAGTCTCTAGTAGCAACCTCTATTCCATAACTACGTGCCTCCGGAGGATTCTCTTAAATGACCTAACTAGTTGATCCACTTTAGAAAAAGATGATATGTACGGGTTCTATCTTAGCAAGTAGAATCCCCTTATTTTGGTATGAGGGATATACCAGATTCCATGATATGTCTCTCATGGTTTTATTGTCGATTAAAGCTAATATTTGTAACACCTCAGATTTGAGAAGAAGGAAAAAATTTAGATTATCTAAAACTGGTGTCTGTGTCTATGGATCCCCACCTACGGACCGTAGGAGCTCCTACTGGCTGTAAATGGCATCAGTAGGTAGTGGGGAAAAAATTTCAAAAATCAAGTTTCTAAACCACTTTGACAGTTCGCCAGGACGACCTGTCATTCCATGTACGAGTCGTAGATAGGTCTCGTAGGTCTCTCCTAGACTTAGTTAAATTTTAAAGCCTTAAGTTGGGATCTACGGTTGCCATGTACTGTCCGTCAATAGACCTATGAACCTTACATGCGTTCCGTCGATTGAAGGTAACAATTATTAGTTTCTGAATGTTTCTACGGTTGACCAGGATAGTGTGTAGTTGGAACTACGGACCGTTGGTCGAGTTTGACAGTTATTTTTAAGGGCTTTTTTGTCTTTTCCCTAATCATTTTATCCCTATACTACATCATTTTACCTCCTATCTAAGGCCCTATATAATGATTTTTAACCCCAAATTTACCCAATTCAATTCATTCTCCTAAATTCCCAAAAAGTTGATCAAGTTCATCCCCTCAAATATTTCTCTCTCTAAGGAAGAAGAAGAAGAGCTTGGGTTCCATTCAAGTCTCAATTTGCACCATTGATTGGGAGCTTTTTACTCCAAGGTACGATAGTATTCACCTATGGAGTCTTTTCCTGCATAAGGTTCCAAAATTCTCCAATTTTGTAAAGCTAGATTCTCCAATTGAAATTAGGGTTTTCTTCTATCTTATGGGTTCTTTCCAATTATGATCAAATTGATTGATTTGTTTCTATTTATGCAAGAATTGAGATAATTGAATGATTTTAAGATGAATTTATATGAACACATGCATGATTTATGATTCTTAAGTTATGATTACATGATAAAGTTATGAATGATCAAAAATTAATTTTATGAAGATATGCATGTTCCTTTATGAAATTGATGATGATTTAAATTGCTTTGAGAGTGAAGCATTGTTGTTGTTTTTGTTGTGAAAGGATTTCTCACATATTACTCAAAACATCATTGTGAAAGGATTTCTCACATATTACTCAAAACATCATTGTGAAAGGATTTCTCACATATTACTCAAAACATCATTGTGAAAGGATTTTCCCACATGAAGGATTGAAGGGGTTGAATGGTTTTTACAACTAAACTTTGAATCAAGAATTAGGAGCTATTCTAATGAACTCTAGCTTGGATTTGTATTTGATGTGCCCTTCCATGGATGATAAGACAAACAACGATTACCCATGCCCCATAATAATAAGACAAGAGGCAATTACCCATGTCTCCTAATGATAAGACAAGTTAAAATTTATGATTAATCCGTGGGAATTATGCTTAGCACCGAGTGGACAAGTGGTGATTATCCGTGTCCCATAAACTATGTGCCACCATAGGTTGTCTTAGATAGACATTAGCTAGTAGATCCACTTAAGCTAGAAGTTTATGGTTCTTACCTGGGAAAGTAAGGACATCTCTTTTTGGTGTTGGATAGACACCGGATTCCATCTTATAGCTCACATTGTCTATGTCGGTTAAGGCTCACTTCCAAAAATAATGAACTAAGGCTACTTCTAGAAGTATCTCAAACATGTTTAAATGATGTTTAGCTTACCTTGACTATGATCATTCTTATGTTTTCTAAAAAGTTATCTTATGAATTAGCTTGGTTATTGCATGTTATTTAAAGTCCTCTTTTTAGCATGATTTCATAATTCTTATGCATTGCTATCATACTTTGTAAATTCTATGTACTAAAGCATACTCTTTCCTACATTATTTCACAAATGTAGGATTCGACGCTTCTCCCTCCATTCATGGTTAGAGATTGTATTATAGAGTTGACGGCTTGGTGAGTCCTCCTACTTCAAGTCTGATCTCACATTTTTAGCTATATGTCATTTAACTTTTGAAAATTGTATGGGTTACATCCCAAATTAATTTTATCGATGTAGTAGATGGCTTATTGAGACTCATGCACAGGCTTCCGCTTTTAATCAACTCTTTCGTATGAAATGTCATAAACCTCTCTTTAACTCTATTTACTTGTATGATGTATGCTAAGTGGCTTGTGTAGGTCCTCTCGGGGTCCTATACGCCATGTCACATGGAGGGGCACTTTAGGTCATGACAAACTTGGTACTTAGAGCCCAAGGTTTAGAAAGGTCTTAGGAAGTCTCAAAACCCACGTCGAGAAGATTCTTGTTCATGAGTATGAAGCGCGCCACACTTATGAAGTAGAGGCTATAAGATGTTTAGGAAGTTACACTTCATTCATCATTCTAAAGTCCTGCGATATAGTTTAACTCTATATGTCTCTCCTACTCCCTATTCGATGTTTTCTGGAGATGGCCCCTTGAAGAGCATACATTAGAAGGAATGCGGGAGAGAATATGGAACGAGAAGCTCATCAAGTTCTGGTCGGTCCTTTGGCCGAGTAAGTGACTAATGTGGAGTTTAGAGCTGCTTTTCAAGTGTTGGCCCAAGCCATGACGGCTCAAGCCAATAAGGAGGCTGTGGCCCCCGTGAACCCAAATGTGGGTACGACGACATCTAGAGTGAGGGACTTCACTAGGATGAATCCTCTGGAGTTTCATGGTTCTGAGGTTGAGGAAGATCATTGAGTGTGACGGAGGTGGAAAGGGTGGAATTGGCCGCTTATGAACTTAAAGGTGTGGCTAATGTGTGGTTTGAACAATGATAGAGTGAGAGGACGGTTGATATGGGTTCTCTTAGTTGGGAAAAGTTTATGGTTGCTTTCCTTGATAGGCTCTATAACCTTGAGATAAGGGAGGCAAAGGTACTTGAGTTCATCAACATTCTTCAAGGAAACATGAGTGTGAAGGAATATTCTTTGAAGTTCACACAATTGTCTAGGTATGCTCCTACTATGGTTTCCGATCCTAGGGCAAGGATGAGTAAGTTTGTTTCGGGTGTGTCTGAAATGGTGGTCAAAAAATCTTTTACTGCTTTGCTTATCTATGATATGGACATTTCTCGTCTAATGGTTCATGCTCAAAAAATCACAGAGGAGAAACTAAAGGAGAAGTCTAGGGAGACAAACAGGGCTAGGACCGGTGATGGTGAATTTTCAAACTCAAGGCCCGGTGGACATGGTCATTCTAAGTTTCGACAAAGGTTCTCCGGTCAAGGTTTCTTCAATGCTTCGGCCCCTAATTTAAAAAAGGAAAGAGTGTCTAACCTAAGCCTCAAGGAGGAAATGGTAGTGGGCCTTCATTGTCTGCTTGTGCTACATATGGAAGAAAGCATGAGGGTAAATGTCTAGCCAGTTCTAATGCATGTTTTTGTTGTGGCAAGACAGATCACATGATAAGGGATTGTCCCTGCGTTGCTATGAATGAAGGAGGTAACCATCGACGGGCTCAACCATATCCTTTGTCAGGTTCGAGTGGGAGTCAATAGCCAAATTGATTATATGCACTTCAAGCTCATCATGAGCAAGAGGGCTATCCCGATGTAGTTATCGGTATGTTGAAAGTATTTAATCTTGATGTTTATGCTTTGATTGATCTCAGTGCTACCTTATCTTTTGTGACTCCATATGTGGCTATAAGGTTTGATATTCTTCCAGATATGTTGTTAGACCCTTTTTCTGTCTCTACCCCTATTAGTGAATCTATTGTGGCTAAGAGGGTCTATAGAAATTGTCTTGTCTCCTTATCTCATAGAGTCACTCATGTTGATCTTGTATAGCCTGATATGTTAGATTTCAATATTATTCTTGGGATGGATTCATGTTGTGATTCTATTAATTGTACAACTTGAGTGGTTAAGTTTCAGTTTCCAAATGAACTCCTTCTAGAGTTTAAGGGGGGAAATTATATGCTTAAGAGTCAGTTTGTTTCTTGTCTTAAAGCTAGAAAGATGATTTTTAAGGGTTGCATATACCATCTTGTTTGAGTTAGGGAAATGGATTTTTAAACCCCTATCTTTGAGTCGGTCCCCATTCTTAATGAGTTTTCAGAAGTGTTTCTCGATGATTTACTCGGTGTCCCTCCAAAAAAGACTTTGGCATTAACCTTCTCCCAGATACGCAATCTATATTTATTCCTCCTTACCCTATGGCTTCGATAGAACATAAGGAATTAAAATAACAATTGAATGATTTGTTGGATAAGGGTTTCATCCGATCGAGTATCTCTCCATGGGGTGCTCCAGTTTTGTTTGTTCGAAAGAAAGATGGTTCACTTTGTATGTGTATTGACTACTCTCAATTGAATAAGGTTACCATGAAGAATAAGTATCCACTTCCAAGAATAGATGATTTGTTTGATCAACTTCAAGGAGTGAGTTACTTCTCCAAGATTGACCTTTGGTCGGGTTAACACCAATTGAGGGTGAAGAAAGATGACATCTCGAAGATGACTTTTTGGGCTTGATATGGTCACTATGAATTCTTGATAATGTCATTTGGTTTGATAAATGCTCCTGCCGCATTCATGGATTTGATCAATAGGGTGTTTAGAAAACACCTATATATGTTTTTTATTGTGTTCATTGATGATATTTTGATTTACACAAGGAGTGAAGATGAGCATACCAATCATATGAGGATTGTGCTGCAAGTCCTCAAGGACCAACAACTCTTTGCAAAGTTTAGTAAATATGAGTTTTGGTTGAGATCCGTGGATTTTCTTGGTCACATTGTTTTCGGTAATCGTATTGAGGTAGATCCTAAGAAGATAGATGTGGTTAAGAGTTGGCCTAGACATCTATCCCCTTCAGATATTCAAAGTTTCTTGGGTTTGTCTGGTTACTATAAAAGGTTTTTTGAAGGGTTTTCTTCAATTGCCTCTCCATTGAAGGCATTGACCCAAAAAGAAATTTAACTTCATATGGTCCAAAGCGTATGCAAAGAGTTTTCAAGAATTGAAGGATAGACTCACCTCTGCTCAAGTGTTGACCTTTCTGGAAGGATACGATGGATTTTTAGTTTATTGTGATGCCTCCAGAGTTGGACTAGGTTGTGTTCTTATGAAAAATGGGAAAGTCATTGCTTATGCTTCATGACAACTTAAAATTCATGAAAAGAACTATCCTACCCATGATTTAGAACTAGCGGCAGTTGATAACGCTCAACCACACCTCTTACGATTCAAAGTGTGGGCGGTCGCTATGCAAGTATAAACCAAGCGAAAAGTTGGGGTCGATCCCACGAGGAACAATGTGCAAGGTGATTGAAGAAACAAAGAATTACTAGCTACTAGTTTGAATCCGAAATGAAAGATACAATTATAAAATGAGACGATTTAAAGTAACGAAATTAAGATAGGGGATAGAGGAGAACAAGGAACAAAGCTATATCAAACAAGATTACCAAAGGGATATGGGAATGGGAAATCAATCAATACCCTTACGATCCATTGCACATTAGCATCATACAATTTCAATTAATCATGGGTAAAATCATATATGCCTCGGACTCTAAATTATCTACCTAATTATATCAAACATAGGCAAATATTTCTCAAGTAGTTCTCACGAACCCAATCAAGTGGCAACACAAGCAATCTGATTGAAGGCAATGAAAGGATTTACTATTTCTAGAAACAATCCAACAAATGAGTTGTTAAACCTCAATTAATGCACCAATTAATCTTCCCAACCTCAATTGACTCTAACAAGCTCAATCAAAGTAAATAGGCAAGTCTAAGGAGTGATCAATTCCAATGGAAAGCAATTAAAGCAAGAAATCAATTCGATAATCAAAAACCCATTTCATAAATGATAAAGCATTGAACAAATTACAGAAGCATAAGATAGAAATCAAAAACCCAAATATTGATTATGTCTAACACAATATCCAAATCACTAACCAACAATTAACACCTAGAATTCAACAATACAAAGCAAAGAGTTGAAGAAAGGTGAAAAATAATTACAACCCAAGCTCACAATCTTCACTCTAATGGTGTTTGTTGAGGAATCTTGATCTCAAAGCTATGCCCAAGCTTCAATCCCTTAGTTCTTCTTCTCTATTCTCTATGTGATGAATGATCTCAATTATTTGAATTCCCCTCCCAAATGGCTGTGAATCAGTGTATATGGTGAATTAAGGTCCACATGTGAATTTCCAGAACTGCCCAGACGTCAATCACCATTCTTCTCCGCGTTCACGGAGGTAGTTTTGCATTCGCGGAGCTCAGTATAATTGTACTTCACGTACGCGGGGGACGTCCGCGTTTGCGGTACTTGACCTTAATGCACTCCGCATTCGCTGAGTTTTTCCGCATTTGTGCTTCATAGTTGGCTTGCACTTCGTGATCGTGCCTAGCTCTCCGCATTCGCGGAGAGCACTTCACGGCCTAATCCAATTTTTATGTTTTTAGCCCCATTTTGCTCCAACTTTCAGTTCTTTTCATCAAAGCTCCATTTTCACCAACATGTACCTAAACCAACCATATTCAAAAGAGAATTAGCCTATTTCTCTACTTAAGTACCCCAAAATCACAAGGAAAGGACTCCAAATGAGTGAAAATCACCCACTCATCAACACCCCCAGCTTAGAAACTTTGCTTGTCCTCAAGCAAAAAAAAATCATAAGCACAAGAGGCAAGAGGCAATCACAATAAGCACAACACACTTTCATTCCGAATAGAGATCATGATCATGACTTTGGTTGGTACTAACAAATAGTCCTCAAGAAAACTTTTCACAAAAACAACCCCTCATTTTCATGGAACATTTTTCAAAAACCAAGAATCATTAAGTGACAACATATTAAACTCAAGAAATGACTCAATTCTTTAGCCCTTCTTCATGCTCGCTTGATGCAATTAGGAATTTTCAAAATCACCATTCAAGCAACCTACATGCCCTCACAAGAAAAGAAATGTCCCAAAACACTCACAAGTATTCACAAACAAGGGACAAAAGCACAAACACTCACTCACAAAAGAACATCTCATGAACACAAATGCCAAACCATAGGCTTGCCCATATTTTCAATCAACAATGCCTCAACTTCATTTCGTTAGAAATCACAAAGGACTTTGTTAAGTTTGTAATGTAGGCTTATGGAAGGTAAGGATATCATTTAGGAATAAGTGACTACACCCTCCTTGAACTCTACTCAACAACTCAACATTTTCCAACCTTTCCACATTTTCTTCACTTTCCAAACCAATGCACATTTCACATTCTTTTTCTTCTTTTCACTCTACATGCCCCACATGCAACCATTTAAAACTTTTTGGAGGCTTCAAGACTCATTTATTCACTTTCTTTTTCACAACTTTCTTTTTCAAAACTTTTTCTTTCTTTGAGACATCTTTCCTCCTATATTTCTCTTCTTTTTTTTAAATCAAGCTCTTATGCAATAGGCATCCCTTCTATGAATTTCCCATAACACCCCCAACTTAGGTGTTTTAGCCTTGACTTTCACATCTTCAAGTTCAAGGTGGGAAAGGGTTCAAGAGAGATGTACATTTTCAAAATGGATAAGGCTTGTAATAAGGTTGCCAATAAAAGGATTTAGGCTTAAAGGGGACAACTAAGGATACATTTAGTGTAAAAGTGGGATTTTTAGGCTAAGTGGACTTCAAGAACAATCAAAGAAAGCCGAAGATCATTTTTCAAACCCAACTCAATTAAGAACAAAGTATCAAGACCAACCCGGAAAGTTCTAGGTGGCACAAGTGAACACAAGGCATTATTCAACAACTCACAACATATGGCATGCAAATCACACTAGATGGATCAAAATCGTATTTCCTTTTTAACAAACAAGTGGCAATGATAAATTAAACTACCAACGAATCAAAAGTCACAAAAAGAGTTACAAGAGTTGTCACAAAATCATTCAACAGATGCTCAAATTTTCAAAACGGAGGGGTATGTTCAAAAACACATTTTTCGCAAGAAAGACTATTCTTAGTACCAAACAAGCCATAATCTCCCAAAAAGATAACGACGAATTTACCCATAAGAAAGTCATCAACCAATCCATCATTGGGCAAACTAATACATCAATTTGGGAACGACTACTGAGACTTCACCAATAAAGAATAATGGCTACTCAGACTTCACCAACAATGGCTACTCAGACTTCACCAACAATGGCTATTCAGACTTCACCACACAACCAATCAACGCTTTACCCTTAAGAAATTTGCCACTCTATCCATCATAGGGCATCGCCAATCAACAACAACTACAAACAATAACAACATCTCAAGACAAAAGAAATACAATACAGAAACTATTAAAAGCAATCAAACTACTAAAACGAAAGTGACTAATCCAACACAATACATGAGTAAGCTCCAAAAGCCCGACAAGGGCACATCATCCATAAACAAAACAAACATCCAACAATATGATAAAAACAACTAACAAACAATCCCAAACATCCTAAACAAGAAATGCAGAACAGAAGTCATAAGGGAGGCACCCCCAACTAAAAATCGAACTGTGTCCTCACAATACAAAAATCAAAAGAGATAGAAGGGGTTCCCTGAAGTGCAATCACTCTGAGCTAGCATCATAGGGGAAGGACAGGTCGTCATCATCGGATGGACTGCTACCATATAGACTCCGGAGCTTTCCCATCATCTTGCTCAAAAATTAACTCTTCTACTTCACATGCTCTCGTAAAGTCTTCTAGTGCTGCTCAATCTCCCCTGCCTCCGACTCAGATGCTCCAATTTATCGGACATAGCCTTCCATGTAGCAGCTTCGGAGGCAATAGTAGGTGCAGATGCACCCTCAGATGTGGCTCCAGAAGGTCCGGTAGGGAAGCGAACAACTACCTCTCAGATCTGAGCGTCCATTCCCTGTATGTGAGAAGATATGTATCGCATCGTAGCAGGCCCAAACTAGAGGGGTACTGCAGAAGATGAAGCACCAGTCTCGGAAGTGGGCTCGGTGAACTACCCGAACTATGGGCCTAGCACATCGATCTTTCTCTTTTTGTGCCTGTCACCCTGTGCACCCCTCTTCTTCAGAAGGTAAATCTCAGTGCCTGGCTTCTTCTCCTCATCTGTCGCAAGTTTCGCTACTTCAGCACTGTAACATAGCTGAGTGATCAATGAAGGAAACATAAGACTCTTGGTCCTCCCCTGAGCTACCTCAATAATATGGTAAAAAATCAGCTGGCCCACATTCACCGCCAGCCCTGTCTAGTGTCACCTCGGTGTCATGTGTGGAGGGAATGAACCGAGCACATATAATTGAGAGCCAAGTCTTGGGCTCTACTGTAAACTCACGGGACTCCAACCACCTCTTCGTCTCGAACCACTCCGGAGGCTCACCATTGTGCAACTTACCAACAAGCCACTAGCCATCTAACTCCTTGTAGCGATCCAAATAAACACTGTTGTTGGTGTTCGAGAGGCCATAATAGGCATTAATCAAGGCTGGGCTAAAATGGACCTGTACACCTCAGACGGTAGTAACGGCGGCCTCATTAATATCAGTCTACAAGGCGTTTGCATAAAACTCAGCTACGATGGTGTAATTAACCTTGACAGGCTCAGCAGCAAACACCATCCATCCACTAGACTCAAGACGATTAAAGAAATCTGGCATCCCCTGTTAAAGGTTTTCCAAAAAGATCCCTTTCTCCTTCACAATATCTCGGCCCAGGTATTTATCATACTTCTAGGCACACTTAGCTGAAAGGAATCTAGTAGCATCAAAATAATCCTCATCAGGTGCAATTTCGGATGATTGAGGAATGTTGTCAGTCGACATTTTTAGCTCAAAGTACCTTGATTGTAGATTCTAGTTCAATGGTAGTAGATTAGGAGGCCATTTAGAAAGGGAAAGAATTTTGGGGAGATTTGGCATCTTAGAAACTGAAAGGAGGAAGGGGGGATTTATATGAAACTAATTTCAACCTTTGGCATTTCTGCCTTTTAACATACCCCGACCCTCTGTGTTCGTGGAGGGTTTGCCGCATTCGTGCCCTTATGGGATTCCTGGACCTCGACGTTCGTGGTGAAGAGGGGACGTTAGCGGGGGTTCTTACATTTTGACCTCCGCGTTTGTAGACTCCCTTCCGCGTTCGAGGAAGGTAATAGAGATCTGAACTCCTGACAGCATTCTGGAAATTTTGGCGATGGGTGGGTCCATTAGGTGACTCACCCATTGCAGTTTGGCGACCGTCAGCTTCCCAAAAGTGTTCCAACCCCCATTTTGAAGGTAGTTCAACCCCATACTTCAACCTGAAGTGCATTTTTTCATATAAACCTGTACAAAACACTTCCAAACACTTTGAAACCATGAGGATTAGTCAAAAATAAAATTCTAATCTAGCCTACAAATTAAAGAAAACTCAAAATTAATCGAATATTAAATTTTTAATACCGATGGGTTGCTCCCATTAAGCGCACAATTTAAGGTCGCGGTGCGATGCCCGGTGCATCACCCTTTATGTTTCCACTTCGAGGCGATGTACCTTCTCCCCAACTTCAAATCATTTTCTCGTCGAAGTATGTGGGGACTACCGGATAGCATCACACATTTCACTCGATCTCTCGACTTCGAAGATTTGAATTTCTTGCCCAACTTCACATCATTTTTTGTGTAGGAGCATTGAGAAAGAGTGATAGTGCCACTAGGCAATTTGAACATCGAACTTCATAACCTTTGGCCCTCAAGTGCATGACACCATCACTTTCCAATGTACTAGAGTTGCCATATATGATCTTTTTGGCTTTTTCTGGAAACTCTAGTATCATTGCCTTTATTTTTGCATCTTGAAATTTTATTGGTTTGGTTTGGTTGCAAATACCCAAGATCTCATCAATATTGAACAAAACCCCTTTTTCTTGACCGTCCAATTCCAATGCCTTACTCTTGACTACTTGACAAGGAGCCTTACGTACTCCAAATGTCTATCTCGCATTGGCCTTCAAATTAGCAATCTCAAACTCAAGTCGGATCATCTCATGGCACCTAGCTAGGTGCAAGTTGCGAAATTCATCCCTCATTTGGAACATTAGATCTCTTAGCCTCTCACCCTTTTCAAGTCGATGAGACAAGTACAAGAGCCAATCTTGACTCACAACACCCATCTCGTCATCTAAAGAGGCATCCAAATAAGTATTTCCAATATGAAGTCTCCCACAATAAGGCCATGGGTCATCAACATAGGGCTTGCACTCACCAAACATTGTTCCTTCACAAGAAGCCATAAAAACAAACAAAAACAAAATACAAACAAATATTCACAATTTGGATAGAAACTAGTAAACTATAAACTCTAAATCAATTCAGAACACCAAATTGTTCCCCGGCAGCGACGCCATTTTTGAAACGCTCAACCACACCTCTTACGATTCGAAGTGCGGGAATTCTCTATGCAAGTATAAACCCAACGAAGAGTTGGGGTCGATCCCACGAGGAACAATGTGCAAGGCGATTGAAGAAACAAAGAATTACTAGCTACTAGTTGAATCTGAATGATAGATACAATTATAAAATGAGAAAATTTCAAGTAACGAAACAAGGATAGGGGATAGAGGAGAACAAGGAACAAATCTATATCAAACAAGATTACCAAAGGGATTTGAGAATGGAAAATCAATCAATACCCATACGATCCATTGCACATTAGCATCATACAATTTCAATTAATCATGGGTAAAATCATATATGCCTCGGACTCTAAATTATCTACCTAATTCTATCGAACATAGGCAAATATTTTTCAACTAATTGTCGCAAACCCAATCAAGTGGCAACACAAGCAATCTGATTGAAGGCAATGCAAGGATTCACTATTTCTAGAAACAATCCAACAAATGAGTTGTTAAACCTCAATTAATGCACCAATTAATCTTCCTAACCTCAATTGACTGTAACAATCTCAATCAAATTAAATAGGTAAGTCCAAGGAGTGATCAATTCCAATGGAAATCAATTAAAGCAAGAAATCAATTGGATAATCAAAAACCCATTTCATAAATGATAAAGCATTCAACTAATTACAAAAGCACAAGATAGAAATCAAAAACCCAAATATTGATTATGTCTAACACAATATCCAAATCACTAATCAACAATTAACACCTAGAATTCAACAATACAAAGCAAAGAGTCGAAGAAAGGTGAAAAATAATTACAACTCAAGCTCACAATCTTCACTCTAATGGTGTTTGTTGAGAAATCTTGATCTCAAAGCTATGCCGAAGCCTTAATCCCGAAGTTCTTTTTCTCTATTTTTTGTGTGATGAATTATCTCAATTATCTGAATTCCCCTCCCAAATGGTTGTGAATCAGTGTATATGGTGAATTAGGGTAAAAATGTGAATTTTCAGAAATGCCTAGACGTGAGTCACCATTCTTCTCCGCGTTTGTGGAGCTCAGTATAATCATACTCTGCGTTCCCAGAGGACGTTGGCTTTCGCAGTACATGACCTTAATGCACTCCGCGTTCATGGAGGTTTTTCACGTTCACGCTTCATAGCTGGCATGCACTCCGCAGTCGCGCCTAGCTCTCCGCGTTCACGAAGAGCACTTCACTGCAAGATCCAATTTTCATGTTTCTAGCGCCATTTTGCTCTAATTTTCATTCGTTTTCCTCAAAGCTCCTTTTTCACCAACATGTACCTGAAACAACCATATTCAAAGGAGAATTAGCCTATTTCTCTTCTTAAGTACCACAAAATCACAAGAAAAGGACTCCAAATGAGTGAAAATCACCCACTCATCAGCAGTTGTATTCTCTTTGTAGATTTAGAGGCATTACTTATATGGTGTTCATGTTGACGTCTTCACCGATCACAAGAGTTTACAATATTTGTTCAAGGAAAAGGATCTAAACCTTTGCTAGAGGTGGTGACTAGAGTTTCTAAAGGATTTTGATATGAGTGTTATCTATCACCTCGGTAAGGCAAATGTGATGATAGATGCTCTTAATAGATTATCCGTGGGAATGGTTGCTCATGTTGAAGAAAATAAGAAGAATTGGTTCAAGATGTCCATCGATTGGCCCAATTGGGTGTTCGATTAGTTGATTCTACTAAAGGTGGTGTTAAGGTTCATAATGGCTCAGAATCGTCTTTTGTATCAGATGTAAAGGCGAAGCAAGGTCTTGACCCAATCTTTAGGGAGTTCAATAAAATTGTTCTTAAAAAGTCTGTAAAGGCTTTCTCCCAAGGGGAAATAGTGTACTCCGATATCAAGGTCGTTTATGTGTTCCGAATGTTAATAATTTGAGGGAGCTGATTTTATTGGAAGCCCATAGTTCTCGATATTCCATTCACTTGGGAGCCACCAAGATATAGCATGATTTGTGAGATGTCTATTGGTTGAATGAGATGAAGAAGAGTATTGCTGAAGTTGTGGCTAAGTGTCCTAATTGTCAACAAGTGAAAGTTGAGTATCAAAAGTCGGGAGGTTTGTCCCAAGATATCATCATTCCTACTTGAAAGTGGGAAGATTTGAACATGGACTTTATTGTGGGTTTACCCTGCAGCTGAAGACAACATGACTTGATTTGGGTTATTGTGGATGCGATGACAAAATCGGCTACTTTCATTCCCGTCAAGGTTTCCTACTCGATGGAAGGCTATGCCAAGTTGTACCTTAGGGAGATGGTTAGGTTTCATGGAGTGCCCCTATCCATTATATCTGATCGTGGTACCCAATTCACCTCTCAATTTTGGAAATCTTTCCAAAAAGGCATCGATACTTGTCTTAAGCTTAGCACGACTTTTCATCCTCAAATCGATGGGCAAGCAGAGCATACTATCAAAACTTTAGAAGATATGTTGAGAGCTTGTGTAATTGACTTCAAGGGTAATTGGGATGATCATTTTCCTTTGATCGAGTTTGCTAATAATAATAGCTATCATTCAAGTATTGGAATGGCTTCATTTAAGGCTCTTTATGGTAAGAGGTGTAGATCTCCAATAGGTTGGTTTGAAGTTGGTGAAGTTGCTTTGATAGATCCTGAAATGGTACATGAGGCTATGTAGAAAGTTCGGCTTATTAGAGAAAGGTTGAAAATGGCTCAAAGTCGACAAAAGTCCTATGCCGATGTTAGAAGGAAAGATCTAGAATTTGATGTTAATGATTGGGTTTACTTGAAAATTTCACCCATGAAGGGTTTAAAGAGGTTTGGAAAGAAAGGGAAGCTTAGTCACCGTTATGTGGGCCCATATCAAATTTCGAGGTGAATTGGTAAAATTTCTTATGAAATTGATTTGCCTAATGTTTTGGCCTCGATTCATCCGGTTTTCCATCTCTTCTTATTGAAGAAATGTGTTGGTGATCCGACATCTATAGTACCATAGGGGATTCTTGGTGTAAAAGAGAGTCTTTCTTATGAAGAAGTTTCGGTGGAGATTTTGGACCGGCAAATTCGGAAGTTGAAAAATAAAGATGTTGCTTCTGTAAAGGTTCTTTCTAGGAATCAATTAGTTAAGGGTACTACGTGGGAGGCCGAGGCCGATATGATGTCTCGTTATCCTCATCTCTTTTCCTCCGTCCCTACTCTAGCTTGAGGTATTTAGTTCCCCATGGTTCACATTTTTGGTCCCATGTGTCGTAGATATTCGCATGATTCCTCATTTATGCATGTTCATGAAAAGCTTAATTTTTTAGAAGATGAGTTAACTTGATAGATTTCTTCATGTTATGTGCATTTGAGAATGAGTTGCTTATAGACTTTATGAAACAATGTTTTGAACATGCTTTAGCTTGGAGTTCATGTTTCCTCCTTAGAGATGTGCATTTATATGATTGCATTCATGTTGGCTGTTAGTTCCAGTTTCTACCCTCCTTATGATGTCTTGAGGTCCATTCGAGGACGAATGTTCCCAAGGGGGAGATATTGTACCACCTCAGATTTGAAAAGAAGGAAAAGTTTCAAAATTTCTAAAACTGGTGTGTGTGTCTACGGATCCCCACCTACTGACCGTAGGAGCTCTTATAGGTCGTAGATGAAATCCGTTGGTAGTGGGGAAAATAATTTCAAAAATCAAGTTTTAGAACCTCTTTGACGGTTCACCCGGATGGCCCGTCATTTTATGTATGAGTCGTAGATAGGACTCGTAGGTCTCTCCAAGACTTAGTTAATTTTTATAGCCTTAAGTTGGGATATACAGTTTCCATGTACGGTCCGTCAGTAGACCAACGAACCGTACATGGGTTTCTTGATTGAAGGTCCAAATTATTAGTTTTGAATCATTCTACGGTTGACCACGACGGTCTGTCGTTGAACCTAGGACTGTAGCTCCGAACCGTAGGTCGAGTTCGGCAGTTATTTTTAAGGGCTTTTTGGTCTTTTATGTAATCATTTTAACCCTATACTACATCATTTTGCCTCCTACACAAAGCCCTATATAATGATTTAAAACCCCAAATTTACACAATTCAATTCATTCTCCTAAATTCCAAAATTTGATCAAGTTCATCGCCTCAAATATTTCTATCTCTAAGGAAGAAGAATAAAAGCTAGGATTCCATTCAAATCTCAATTTCCCCCATTGATTGTGGCCTTTGAACTCCAAGGTATGATAGTATTCAGCTATGGAGTCCTTTCCTCCATGTGGTTTCTAAAGTCTCCAATTTTGTAAAGCTAGATTCTCAAATTGAAATTAGGATTTTCTTCTATCTTATGGATTTTTTCCAATTATTATCAAATTGATTGATTTGTGTCTATTTATGCATGAATTGAGATAATTGAACAATTTTAAGATGAATTTATATGAACCCATGAATGATTTATGATTCCTAAGCTATGATTACATGAGGAAGTTATGAATGATCAAAGAATGAATTTCATGAAGAAATGCATGTTCCTTTATGAAATTGATGATGATTTAAGTTGCTTTGAGAGTGAAGCATTGTTGTTGTTTTTGTTGTGAAAGGATTTCTCACATATTACTCAAAACATGACTGTGAAAGAATTTTCTCACATGAAGGATTCATAGGGTTGAGAGGTTTTCTCAACTAAACTTTGAATCAAGAATTAGGAGCTATTCTAATGAACTCTAGCTTTGATTGATATTTGATGTGCCTTTCCATGGATGATAAGCCAAGTGGCGATTACTCATGTCCCATAATAATAAGACAATAGGTGATTATCCATGTCTCCTAATGATAAGACAAGTTAATATTTATGATCAATCTGTGGGAATTATGCTTAGCAACGAGTGGGCAAGTGGCGATTACCCGTGTCCCATAAACTATGTTCCACCATAGGTTGTCTTAGATAGACATTAGCTAGTGGATCCACTTAAGCTAGAAGTTTATGATTCTTACGTTGGCAAGTAAGGACATCTCTTTTCGGTGTGAGATAGACACCAGATTCCATGTTATAGCTCACATAGTCTATGTCAGTTAAGGCTCACTTCCCACAATAATAAACTAGGGCTACTTCTAGAAGTATCTCAAACATGTTTAAATTATGTTTAGCTTGCCTTGACCATGATCATGCTTATGTTTTCTAAGAAGTTATCTTATGAATTAGATTAGTTATTGCATGTTATTTAAAGTCCCCTTTTTAGCGTGATTTCCTAACTCTTATGCATTTCTATCATACTTGGTACATTCCATGTACTAACGCATACTCTTGGCTATATTGTTTCACTGATGTAGGATCCGACGCTTCTCCCTCCATTCGTGACGAGAGGTTGTATTAGAGAGTTTAAGGCTTCGTGAGTCCTCATACTTCAAGGAAGATCTCACATTTTTAGCTTTATGTCATTTCACTTTTGAACTTTGTATGGGTTACATCCCAAATTCATTCTGTCGATGTAGTAGATGGCTTTTTGAGAATCATTCTTAGGCTTTAGCTTTTAATCAACTCTTTCATCTAAAATGGCTATAAACTCTCTTTAAGTCTATTAACTTGTATGATGTATGCTAAGTGGCTTGTGTATTGCCTCTCAGGGTCCTATGCTCCATGTCACGTCTAGGGGCACTTAAGGTCGAGACAATATCCCACAAAAATGAATATGTTTCTTCAAAGCTTTCTTATATCGCTTGTTTTCAATGCATTCACCATATCTCTTGATTTATAAGTTGTTGCTTCTTTAAGCCTTTAAATGTTTTCAAATGTTGGTCATACCTTACATGTTTAAACTCTTCATGTTATCATGTCTACTTTTGCACATTGTCCCATACTTGGTACACTGCATGTACTAATGCATACTTGTGTCTACATTGTCTCATTAAAGTAGAGTTCGATGCTCCTACCTCTCACACTCCTGGATAGTTCATCATTCTATTGGATTCGAGAGTTAGTGAGTCGTCATGTTCCGAGGACCGAGACATATTTACTTTCTTTATGTCTTTCAAGTTTTTGAATGATTTACGTGGTGTATCGGTTACATCCCAACCACTTATTTTGATGTTTAGATGACTTGTTGAGACTATGTTAGACATCCTCTTTCAAACTCTTTTGAAATATGAAAATACTACTTTTGAAATCTTTGATTTCTATTATTTTGTATGATGTATGCTAAGTGGCTTGTGTAGGGCCTTTTGGGGTTTTATACGCCATGTAACACCTAGGGTATACTTTGGACCGTCACAAACTTGGTATTAGAGCACAAGGTTTTGAAGGGTCCTAGTATGTCTCAAAAGTCACGTCGAGTAGAGTCTTTTTCATGAGTGTGAAGTGCACCATATTATGAATAGGAGGATACAAAATGTTTAGGAAATTCCACTTATTTCATACCTCTAAATACATACGATAGTGTTTAACTCTATATGTCTCTCTCTTAATCCTTATCCGATGCTTTTTAGGGTATGGCCCCTCGAAGAGAATACGTTAGAAGGAATGCAGAGAATATGAAATAAGAATCTCTTGAAGTTCCGACTGACCCTTTGGCCGAACAAGTGAGAAATGAAGAGTTTCGGGCCGCTTTTCAAGTGTTGGATCAAGCTATCACAACTCAAGCCAATAGAGAATCTAATGCTCCCATGAACATAAATGTGGGTACAATGGCAACTAGAGTGAGGGACTTTACTAGAATGAATCCACAAAAGTTTCATGGTTCCAAGGTTGAGGAAGATCCTCAAGAGTTCATTGATGAGGTGTATAAGGTTTTGATGATCATGGGATTATTGCCGAAGGAGAAGGCAGAATTGGGTGCTTATCAACTTATGGGTGTTGCTCAAGTTTGGTTTAACCAATGGAAGGAAGAGAGGGCGGTTGATGCAGGTCCTCTTGATTTGGAAAAGTTTAAGGTTACTTTCCTTGATAGGTTCTTTCTTCTTGAGATGAGAGAGGTAAAGGTACTTGAATTCATTAACCTTCATCAAGGAAATAGCAGTGTTAAGGAGTATTCTTTGAGGTTCACTCAATTGGCTAGGTATGCTCCTACTGTGGTTGTGGATTCTAGTTGTGTCAGATGAGTCCAACTTTGTGATCATAGAATGTCGTATTGCCATGTTGATCAAGGAAATGGATATTTCTCATTTAATGATTCATGCTCAACAAATAGAAGAGGAGAATCTTAAGGAAAGGTCTAGAGAGGCAAAGAGTGCAATGATCGGTGATGGTGAGTTTTCACATTCAAAGTCCCATGGACATGGCTGTTCTATGATTCGATAAAAGTTTTCCAGTCAAGGTTCCTCTAATTCTCCAGAACAAAGATAGGGTGTCTAACCCTAAGCCTCAAGGAGGAAATGGTGGAAGTGGATCTTCAGTTCTCGCATGCCAAAAGTTTAGCAAGAGTCATTCGGGAAAACGCTTGATGGGTACGGGTAATTGTTTTTGTTGTGGTAAGAATGGTCACCACTTGAGAGATTGTTCATCTAGAATTGACAAAAGAAAAGATGGTAGGCAAGCTCTACCTAGTTGTTCAATTCGAGTGCTCCAAATAAAAACCGATTCGATGCACTTCAAACTCGACATGATCAAGAAGGTCCTCCCTACGTGGTTATCGGTATGTTGAAAATCATTCCAAAAAGGTCTTGGTACCCATGTAAAACTTAGTATATCCTTTCATCCTAAAACCGGTGGGCAAGCGGAGCATACTATCCAAACTTTGGAGGATATGTTGAGAGCTTGTGTGATTGACTTTATGTGTAATTGGAATGATCCTTTGCCTTTGATTTAAGTTGCATATAATAATAGCTATCATTCAAGCATTGGTATTGTGAGACCCCGTGGTTCTTTCACATAATATACGTAGCATGGCATGAGTGTATGATGTGTATATGACTTGGTGTATAATGTCGGGAGAATAAGGTTGCAAAGGGGTTGTAAGATTAAAGAATTAGACTAAAGTTGTGGGTCAAGGATGCCCTTAAACAAGTTAGAGCTTAAAAAATGCCTCTTCGAACACCACGCCCATTCGGAAGATTTAAATTAACTAGTACCTTTGGGGTAAGACTAAGAGTGTCCTATATGCTAAGAAGGATGTTTTATAAGGTAATATAGTCGTGCAATGATCATAAGTTATGTTTTGGAAGTCAAGCAAGTTGTGAAATAAAAGTCGGCAAATGTTAGAGTAAGATTCTTTGATAGACTTTCTGAAATTTTGGGTTAAATGTCTCGGATCTTTTCTCGCAATCTATAAGACTTTAGAAGGACCACAATATAAAAAATCGAAGGTCTAAGAGTCTACTTTCCACTGCACAAAACCGTTCATGCATACGACTTCAGAAGAGAGAGAGATATTCAGATTTTCGTGAGACTGCACAAGAATGCACGTGAAGGTGGGCCCCATAACTCCTATGTCGATTTAGCTTTATAAGAGTGGATATCCCTTCGTTTTATCTCATTATTTTTGCACAAATAAGAAGAACAGCTGTCCTAAATCCTCTCTAAGGCTACCCTACTATCCAAGCCAATCTCAATAAGATTTCAACATGGTTTCACCCTCGGAATGTTCGTAGAGATTGTGTTACTTCTTACCTCCTCGTTGGTTGCAATTTAAAGGATTCTTCGTGTTGAAGGAGTCTGGTTTTTTGTGTTGCAGCTGCTGTTTGGAGGTAATAATTCTCACCTTTCATTTTATTGAGTGAATCCAAGTTATACCTAAGGTATATAAGCAAGAACACACGAATAGACGGTTGGGAAACTGTATTTGGATAGTTATGTGATGTTGCGCTGTTTTTAAGTATTTTCTGATGTTGTTACTGCTGGAATTTTTGGAAATGATTTTTATGTGTGTGGTTGCTGTTCATATGACTCTGGAAGAGAAGAAGAAATATAGATGGGTATTGAATAGTAAGATAAATTAGCATAACATTAGTTCTATTATTGTATTGTGATATTCAAATGGTTTCTTCTTGATTCAAGGTCTTCTATTTGAGGAGACTATTTGTTATTTGAGGAGGCAAGCTAAAATACTATAAAATAAGTCATGTTTAAGTTAAGGTTCTGCCCTTCTAACCCGTCAGTGCTTTAGAGGAGAAGTACATGATTCTAGACGTCATTGTTGGACAAACTCACGAGATAATTATCGGTAGCTGCGAGTTCTAGTTATTATGGTTATGTTGAACAATTATAGGATTGTATTAAATATATTTCTAGATTTAGAGGTTTGAATACTAATGGTTGGGGTTTTTTGTGTGGCTATTTTGGGGTTGGAAAGGAGTGTTGTGGCGTTACACCGAGTTTTTCTTGTTGTGCAGGCGTACTCTATTTTGTCACTACCCAGGGTAGCCCCTAGATGTAACACGGCATACAATACCCCGAGAAACTATGTAGGATTGTCTTAAATGACCTAGCTAGTGGATCCACTTTAGCAAAAGGTGATATGTATGGGTTCTACCTTTGTAATTAGAGTCCCCTTCTTTTGGTATAAGGGATATACCAGATTCCATGATATAGCTCGCATTGTCTTATTGTTTGTTAAAGCTAATATCCCACAAAAATGAATATGTTTCCTCAAATCTTTCTTATGTCTCTTGTTTTCAATGCATTGACCATATCTTATTATTTATACATTGTTGCTTATTTAAGCCTTTAAATGTTTTCAAATGTTGGTCATACCTACATGTTTAAACTCTTCAATCTATGATGTCTATTCATGCATACTGCCCCATAATTAGTACATTCCATGTACTAATGCATACTTGTGCCTTCATTTTCTCATTTATGTCAGGTCCGACGCTCGTATCTCTGACACTCGTAGCTAGTTGATCATTGTATTGGATTCAAGAGTTTGTGAGTCCTCATGCTCTGAGGACCGAGATACATTTACTTTCTTTATGTCTTTCTAGTTTTTGAATGATGTACGTTATGTATTGGTTATGTCCCAACCACTTCTTTTGATGTTTAGATGGCTTGTTGAGACTATGTTAGACTTCCGCTTTCTCAAACTTTTTTGAAATGTGAAAATGTTTTTTTTGAAATCTTTTATTTTTCTTTTCTTGTATGATGTATGCTAATTGGCTTCTATAGGGCCTTTCGGGGTTATATACGCAATGTTACACCTAGGGTATACTTTGGGTCGTGACAACTGTGAACTCTTCCTTCACCATTAGGATGCTAAGAAACTGTCTAGTCCCATCACTATTGCAGCCGCTACTCCCACCAAATCCAACACCAGTAATCGTAGGCAGACAAACAATTCCAAACAATGGAGATGAAATTCACGTCCTAACACTCCACTACAATGGCAGTCTAACTCAAATCCAAACTTCATTATTCGATGTCAATTAAATAAAAAGATTTTGCACACTGCCAATGTTTGTCGCTCAAAATCTCACAATCTTCTGAAGACAAATCAAACTATGTGCTTGGGTTTACAGCCACCTTCAATCCCTAAATAGTCGTCTCAGGAGCCACTCATCACATCCTAACAGAGCCACAAACCCTACAACCACATCACGATAACGTGGATGTCTCCATAGGTGATGGTAACAAAATTCCTATTTCTCACATTGGTTCTAATCAATTAAATGCATCAAATAATGTTTTTAAACTAACCCACACTCTGTGTGCTCCTTCCATTAAACGCAAGCTTCTCTCTATTTCTAAATTTTTTCAAGACAATCTAAAGTCGATCGAATTTTTTTCTTTTGACATTGTTGTGACGGATTTGAAAATGGGGAAATTGCTGGTGCACGGCCAGACCAACAATATGTTCTATGAGTGGCCTGTCCCACCTCCCCTAGCTCACATGACCACCACATCCATTCCTCTCACTACTTGGTATCAACGTCTTCGTCTTCCTCACTCTAAAGTTCTTAGATTTATTTAAAATAAATTCTTACTATGGTTTCGTGAGGGAATCAAACTTTTCATTTTAATTCTTTCTTATCTAATAAAGCCCATGGGTATCCTTTTTCCCAATTACCATTGTGTAGCTCTAAACCTCTTCAAATTATTTTTTGTGATTTATAGAGGCCAGCATCGGTTTTATCTCTAGACAAAAAGTTGTATTATTATATTTCTGTTGACCAATATACGAAATATACTTGGCGCTACATATTAACAAAAAAAGTGATGTTAAAGAGATCTTTCAAATATTTCATCCTCTGATGGAATAACATTTTGACACAAAAATTTTATCACCCAATGCTGATGGTGGAGGAGAGATTAAAATTCTTGACTCATATCTTTTACTTCACGGCGTTGGACACCTCTACACCACCACCCTATATGCCTCAACGAGTTGCATTTCTAGAACGACATTGTCATATCATCAAAACTACAAGAACACTCTAATGTGAGGTGTCCATTCCACAACAATTTTGACCTTTCACATGTTATCACACTGTCTACCACATCAACTGTCTAGTGATATCAAACCTAGATAATCAATCCCTATTCCAATGATTACTTGGAAATCACCGATTATATCCCCCTACGTACTTTTGGTTGTTTATGCTATCCATGGATTAAACCATACTCTAAAAATAAAAATAACCAAAATCTACCCCGTGTGTCTATCTCAGATTCTTCTTGTCTCATCATTGTCATCAATGTTTTCACTCTATCTCTACCAAGGTGTATTTATCCCGAGGTGTGCAATTTGTTCAGAATAATTTCCCATTTAAAACTTTGTTATCCATTCGTGCCATTAAATCGGCTAACCTGGAATGCGCAACAACCAAAACATCAAATTCTTCATACCCCACACCTAAACTTCCCATAAGTATAGATATGCCTCCTCCATTTCAAATAGAAGCACGCTAAACGAATTCCCCATCAACATCTAATTCTTATCCAGCAAAGTCTTAGGACAATTCATACTCACAGTCCTCCTCCAACTGTGCGTCAGTGGTGGAAGAATCTTTACCTCTCTAAAATTCTTCTTCTCCAGTTAAATTTCTATCTCCCGTATCTTCTATAACTCCAACTTCCCATAACCCCTCTTCTCAAACTACTTCCCAGTGTATCCCACCACCAATCTTCCCTATATATTAACTAACGTCTATCCCTTCGAGCACACATAGCATCTTGCCTCCCTTAATTTTCTAATAACGCCAGAATACCAACCCATCAACACCCATGACTCCCCAACCATCCTGTCCTATCCCGAAGTTAGAGCTCACTCCTTCACTCCCTCATTGTCCATCTCCTCCTACCCATGATTTCACTCGATCCAAAAAAAAACATCACTAACTAATAGAATTTTTTATTACCTAGCATAATTGAACCGTACTATCACACCCACAACTACCAAAGAATCACAAAATTATCTTGAGTATGGCATAACACAATGAAACACGAGCTTGACGCTTTAATTAAAAACCAGACATGGGAAATTGTTCCTCGTGATCTGATGAAAAATATTGTATCTTGCTATTGGCTTTCGAGATCAAGAGGAATGCAGATGAGACCATCGACAATTATAAAACACATCTAGTTGTAAAAGGGTTCACTCAGAGGCCAGACATTGATTTTCATGCCACATTCATCTCAGTCACTAAACCAAGAATAGTTCATATCATCCTTTCTATTGTACATTGACATAACTGGCACCTACATTAGCTTGATGTCAATAATGCCTTCCACCAAGTTAACCTGGAAGAGGAAGTGTACATGAAACAACCTCTAGGGTTTACTAGTTAAGACAAACCAATGCATATATGTCGTATACACAAGGTGATCTATGGATTAAAATAGGATCATTGGGTGTGGTACAATGCCTTCACAGGTTATCTTTAATCTGTAGGCTTTGTTAATACAAAATCATATTCCTCGATTCTTGCATGACATGGTCCAGGTGACACGTTGTTCATCCTTGTCTATGTCGATAATATTATTGTCACTATGAACAACACTTTCAATTTCAATGAGGTTATCACTTCCCTTCATTCTCAGTTTCTTATTAAAGATTTAGTCAATCATCATTACTTTCTTGGTGTTGAAGTAATACGCATCTCTTGTGGTTTAATTCTCACCCAAACAAACTATGTGAATGAGATTTTAAATAATGAGCTAATGACCGACTGCAAGAGTGTCAACATGCTAATGAGTGCCTCTCATTTACTCATATTATCTGATGTCACTCACCTGACTTATGCCACACTTTATCGTCGAGTTTTGGGCTAACTTCAATATCTATCTTTCACTGGGCTGGACAACACTATTCGGTAAACAGGTTGTCTCAATTCATGCAAGCACCATGAGACCTTTACTAGAAAGCTGTGAAACACGTACTTCAATACCTACGTGGTACCGTTTATAATCGGACTACGTGTTACTCCCATTGATGAATTCAATCTGCTTATGTACTCTGATGCAGATTAGGGTGGGAACATCACTAACAAATCATCTACATCTAGTACATCCTGTTCTTTGGTAATAATCTAATTAGCTGGTCTTCAAAGAAGAAAAATAATGTGTTATGCTCCTCCACTAAGTCTAAGTATAGGGTGGTGGCTAATTCCCTTTCTGAAACCATGTGGGTCACCAATCTCCTAATGAGCAATGATATCCAGTACATTAGTTACTCACAATATATTGTGACAATCTTGGATCCATATTACTTAGTAAGAATCCTGTCCAACATAGTCATGTGAAACATGCTGCCATGGACTTTCACTTTGTTCATCACTATGTCGACATCAAAAGGGTTCATATTTTTATGTTCATAATGTCGATCAAATAGATGACACTCTCACGAAGGCACTAGCTAAACCAACATTTCGTAAGAATCTGTTCAAGTGAGGCTTAATAACACATCAACTAACTATAGGGGGCGTATTAGAACATCAGGAATTATTTCAGTTATTAGTTATTTCAGTTATTATTTCTCAATTTAGTCGTATTAATGGTTCGACATTCCTTGTTTATTGATGGTATTGTATTAGTTATTTCAGCAATCATTCTTTATTTAGATTACCTTAGTTCAGTTCATTTACGAGTCTTTTCTCTGTAACTCTATTTAACATCTTTCTGACTTCATTAATAATATATCGTTTTCCGAAAGTTATTCAATTCCTAGATAAGGTATGTGGATGCAAAGACCAATTGATGGAGAGGAGATTATGTGGGAGATCAGGGAGTCTAATGGAGAAAAAATGCTGGGACCAGATGGCTGTAATATTGGATTCTACAATACATGTTGAGGAAGATATAATAAGGGCAATAATTTTTTTTCACTTCCATGAGTTTTTTGAAAGAAGTTCCAATGACTCTTATATTGCATTAGTCTCCAAAAAAGCTGAAGCAGAGAGGCAGTTAAGGATTAAAGGCCTATAAATTTGATTGGTAACTTCTATAGTGTAGTGTCCAAACTTCTTGCTAACAACCTTAAAATTGTTACCACTACATGCAAATGAGTTCCTTGATCTAGACATCGACAGAAAAAACTAGGTATTTCATGTAAATTTGATATTGAAAAAGCACTTGACACGTAATCAACATGTTAAGGCAAGTGGTTTTTGAGATAAAACGAATCGATTGGATCAACTTCTGCATTTCCATAGTAAAGTCATTCGTCATCATCGATGGATCCCATAAAGGTTTCTTTGTTACCCAGGAAGATTATTTACTTGGGTATGATTCTTTTGCGCTTTACTAGGTCCGTATCAACAATTCCAAAAGTGTTCTTTATTGGATTAATGATTTCTAAAGCATACTAGAAATGTTGGTATTCTGAGCTGCATTACTAGGTTCTTTCCCTAATACTTATTTAGTCCTTGCTTGGAAATGCATTTTGGAAAATAATAGTGTGGAATGTTTTGCTTGTTGATGGCCAAAGGAGATTTTCTTACACATGATAATCTTTAGAAAATTAAAGGGAATTAATATATTCAGTAGGTGTTTTCTTTTTTGGACGTTACATTCTTCGAAGGGACAAAATACTTGAGAATTTGAAGGCAAATTTGGCAAAGGCTCAACCTAGAATGAAAAGGTTTACGACATGAACTGATGATCATTTCAAGCTTGCATATTGGGTGTATATCAAACGAAAACTATGTCACCAAAACTCAATTTCTTTCTCAAAAAAATCATAAATTGGGAAGGAAATACTTTTGCCTTCTTAAGGTGATTAAAATTATTGGTAGTGTGGCCTATAAACTTTAACTACCAGCCGCAGCGTGCATCTATCTAGTCTTCCACATCTCTATGCTTAAATATTGTGTGGGAAAGCATGTCCATTACTTCACCCCCCCCCCTTCTATTATCAGATAAAATTACATCCAGTGACCCATCACTTGTGGACAAGGTATTTGTTTCATGGGGGAGTAATGTTGTGAACGATGGGGTCCCTACTAAGGTGGACATACAAACTAGGAGGAATATTGTGGGAAGAGGCTAGAGGTTCAGAATGCCAAATGCTGGATTGGCTGACTATGATTGAAATTAGGATTAAGAGTTGGTTGTATTAGAGTTAGCAAAAATTTTAAAAAAAAAAAGGAAAAGGGCAATTTGATATAAGATTAGAGTAGTGGGATGTGAGAGGGCAGTCTAAAGTTGGTGAATTTTCTGTTATTCTCTCATTTCCATTCCAATTGTCTAGCCTATGATCCCCTCTTTTTAGATCTATCTTTCCTTGGTTGTAGTATTTTTTTCCTAATGAGTTTGTAATTTCCTTGTTACTGTTTTATTGGAATCAATTTATTTCTTTATATTAAAATCTGCTTCGCTCCACTATGTCAAATCCTATATTTGTTGCAAAACCTCTTACATAACAATGTGACTCTGCTATGTGGTTTTCCTATGTGATTATTTGTCTCAATTTAAATATTGCATTCCTTGAAGGAAAACTACACTATTAGCTTATTAGATCTCCCTTTCTCTTTATCTATCATGGATGTTTGGTTTGGAGAGAAGAAGCTATGGGAATTGTCTTTTTAATAGTTCTGGAAATACTTATTTACTAATACAAAACTCCTTTTTTATTGGACAACATCTCCGGGAAAAGTGGAATTTAATGTTAGTTATGTTACCGCGTTGTTATTTCCTTTTCCAATACGTCAACTTTATGTTGTGCAGGATAATCTTCCAATTTTTCCATCCTACGCATGGATGACAAGACTTCTCAAAGGGAAGTTACTTCTTCTTTATGGACCAGCTTGTACATGTCAAGGTTGTACTTGTGGATAACAATATGGTTGAAATTACTGTGTAGAATGAAATGGCTAATTTGTGCATAGTTCGGGTCAAAAGTGGAGTTTGAATTATCAATGAGTTTACTGAAGACAAACTTGACAATATGGCATTATCAAAGTTAATGAAGATCTACTCTAAGAGTTGTAGAGAGCTCAAGAAAAATAGCTTTGTCTATCTCTATTTACGCACCTATTCCAACAGCGCCAGATAAACCACTAAAAGGTTACCCACCACGGAAACAAAGGAGCACTTCCACGTAAACTTTCCTCTTTTTCATTCTCTCAGTTCTATTATACTTCATCAATCATCACCAAAACCTCAACATACACATCCTCACATGTATGTGTAAGTATTTATGTATACTCTACACATTTAATCCATATCTTTTTCATACAAACTGCAGAGATTTAGTTCAAGCAGCAATGTAGGAAGATGTTGGACTCTTGCAGATATTTTCCCATCAAATTTCCATGTAAATAATCAGATGGTTCATAGTATCAGTCTTTCAAGGTATTACTTGAAAAATGTGTAAACGTCGATGAGATGAAACTTTATGGGAATAATGAGCCTCTTTATGACTTTTCCTCTGAACACAGCTTTGCAGAGCTTCAAGTTGTTTTATCTAAGGTATGTCATACATGTGCTCATGTCCTTTGGTGATGGTCAGTTCAGGAATTAGATAGGCCCTTCTTGAGTTGTGATATTTTTACATATTAGTGAATGTCCTTTGCCAAATAATTTCTAATAAAAATTACCATTATTGATTATCTACTTATGATTGACAGTTGATTATTATTGATCATAGTGGGTCCAGGATACAGAGTGATATTTTACAATTGGAATGCAAAAATCATGGAGTTATTCAATGAGTTAATAACTTGAAGTTGAAGCTACTATTTTATTTTTGACACTCTTCAGTGAGAAGCGGTGGATGCAGAGAGTTGAAAGGTAGCACGGACTAGTTAATATTGTTTTTGCATTTGTAGGATTCAAAATTATTTAACTTATGTGCTATTACAACTTTGAGTGGATCACTCTTTCTTTTTCCCCTATTCCTTTCATATAATTTGATTTATGACGGTGGTTTCTTAGCCAGCCTGTACGCACCTCGATTGTTTCATTGGGTACCTACTACCTCCTACCGATATGTATATAGGGTAATTTTGAGCTTAATTACATGGAAAAAATCACCTCATCTTTTCCCTACCAAGGGTCAACGTGAAACTCTGTGTATTCCTATCACAATCCAAGACAGCCCCTAGATGTGACACGGCGAATAGAATTTTGAGAGACTCTAAACAAGCCACTCGACATAGAATGACACTAGAATAAGCAACATAACTTAAATAAGCATAAAGCGGAATATCGGTCTCAAAATGACAATCTCAAAAGATACCACAATTAGAGTAAAAAGATTGAAATGCGGAAATCTATGTCTTACAATAAGACTCTACTATATAGGTCCGTCTTGGACAAGCCTTAGCTCACAAAATAAATCAAAAAACTGGAAGTACTTGAATGACATAAGAGATCTCATAATGTGGTAATGCCCTCGAACCATGAGGACTCACCAAGATTGCGAAGGCTGATGGAATTTGTGCTAACCGTGGCCGGATGGAGGTGTGTCAGAACTTATATTATGAGACAATATAGTCACAAGATAGGTATTCTCTCAGTACTTTGAATGTACTGAGTATGGGAAAGATGGATGAGTATAACATGCGCATGATATGTCTTAAAATATTATAATGCATGACCAAGTTAAACATATTGAAATCTGATAAGTTGAGGTCAATGCAATATTATAAAAATCATATCATAAGTAGAAGTTATGACTTATGTATAAAACATAAGCTATTTGAGGCAATCATATTCTTTTGTGGGAGATATCGTTAACCGACATAAACCATGTGAGTTATAACATGGAGTCCAAATGTACTGCTCCCACATAGAAAAGAGAGTGTTCTACTTGTTAACGTAAGGACTATCTTCTTAAGCTTAGGTGAATCCACTAGCTAATGTCCAATCGGGACAATCTAATTGGTAATCGTCACTAGTGCGACTCGGTGCTAAGTAAACTCCCAATAAAAACATGCATAATCTTATCATATTCAGACTCTTTGTCTTTGAAATTTTAAGAATCTAGTAATACAAATTTCTTCACGAAGACTCATAATCATAAGAATAGCTCCTTTAAAATATCATGATTTCACAACATAATCAATTCATAAGAGACGCTTAATCGAAAACATCTAAACCATGATAATCTTTTAATAATGAGAATACCTTAATCGGAAGTAACATATTTTCATAAAATCATGTTAACAATGCATGATTTCATAATCAAAATACTTATATAGCATGGGTTCATGTAGAAATCATTCAAAATATGTAATTATGATCAAATCATGCATAATAAGATCAATCATGATGAAATAGCCCTAAATCAATTGAACCCATACAAAAATCATGAAACTCTAGAATTTGGGTAAGAATCATAAAGTAGAAATTAAAGTTTCTTTGGGACTCAATAGGTGAAGAGGAAGCCATTGATGAATTTCACACATACCTTGATGAATCCTATCTTTCAAATTGGATGTGTAAGGGGATACTTGAAGCTTGAAGAATCCTAGATCACCTTGAAAGAATCCTTGGAGAAGAAGACTTGAGAACTAAGGAGTTTGAGAGAGAATGGGGAGGGTTTGCAGAGTAAAAACAGTTATAGGGCTTAAAATTAAGCTAGAAATGACGTAGTATAGATATTAAAAGTGTAGAAAAAGACCCAATTAACCCTGAGAAATAACTACTGAACTGATACTATGAACCCATGTACGGTATGTACATAAGACTATGGACCATACTGTCAATACGGCAAACCTTTACTAGAGATCCAACTCCAACACCATAAACCACGAAACATAAAGTACAAATCATAGAAACTTATATGACCTGTCAACCCTCTCGTAGAATCTAAGCAGGGAAATCCTCCAAAGTCTAGGCCACCAACCACGACTAGCCATGTACGATCTGTAGTTCCTTTTACGGGCCGTACTGGCCAACCGTATACTCAGTGACTGATAGTCCATGTTTCTGAAGATCAACTACAAATCACTTTCTACGAGCCATAGATCCTTGTGTGACCCATACAAGCTAACCATAAATCAAAGGTACTAAATCCCATCAAGACTTTAAGTCAGTCAACGAGACCAACTACGTTTTGTGCAACCTTACATAAGCCGTACTGGTGGCTCATAAACCCATTGTCTGAGACTTGACATCTCCATATTTCCAACAAGCAAACCAAGACGGGTCCCTACAAATCGTACAACCTTCTACAGTCTATACAAAGGGCTCGTGGAACCAGTGCTCCAATAACTTTCTATACTTTTCCTTTCCAAATCTACTTTTCTACGTCCAATGTCTTACAACTCCATCATACTATTTACAATAGGTTATTCTAGAAATGTATAGCACCGGGCAGTCTTTGAACGCACTAATGGTTCATTGCTACTTTTATTTTTTATTTTACTAGTGATCTTGCCTCGGCTTCATTTAGTCACTAAAATGACAACAACAACATACTCAGTGTAGTCCCATTAAGGGAAGTTTGGGAGGGTGTACGTAGACGTTACCCCAACCTCAAAGATAGAGATGTTGTTCTGGTAGACCCTCAGCTTAAGGAAAAATAGTCTAAAGCAGTCCAGAAAAAGAAATAACAAAAAGTGTACAACAAAATAATATGATATACGGGTTGGCATACATAATGTTGGGTTATAGTACGTTTCATTATGACTCAAGAAATTGAGTTATGACACAACAACAATGGGCTATTATGCAGAATAGAAATATACGGGAAGCGAGGCACAAATATCAAAATAAAAAAAGGAGAGACAACAGGAAATTTAAGAAGAGAGACAGATAACAATAAATAACAAGTAAGGAATGTACAATTCAAGAAGCTAAAAAGAGATATCATACAATAAAAGTAAACTGAGACAAAGTAAAAGGATAAAAGAAATAACCGAGATAAGGGAACGCGCCTGAAGGTGTTAGCCCAACCAATTAACTAGTACAAGAGTCCATTATGTAAGTCAACTAATCGAAAATCCAACAACGGTAACCACCGCTACACATCACAACAGCCAAGAGGCCAACCCAACCAGGCCAAATTTGGAAGAACCAACATAGAGAAAATTTTAAGCCATTCATAAAACTAACTATCAAATCGACACAAGATACATAATTATAATAAAAAAATAACATAACCAAACTTCTATAAGCCCAGAAAGTACACAATAGCAAACATAACCCAGTCAACTCCCCATAAGACCGGTGGGTGCAAACAACAACAAATTATACTAGTGATACGAAATGCATATGAATGTAAATTTATGCAACCAAAAACCATTAGTACAACCAATACCAAGATCAACTAAATCAAGTATATAGGGCCATACTCTCAGGGTTAGATTTCTGAATGAAAGTAGTGCACCCAGAACTTGAACAACGACTAATGGTATTACACCCGGAACCTAAACGCCAATACACTATTGAGCGCAGCCGCGGTGTTTCTATATCCAAAAATACATTTATTTCTTTATCATAAAAATAAATTTATCAAAGTGATAAAGGTTGTATGGCTCCCGTCAAAGCCTATTTTCATTACTAAAAGTGTGAAATCAGACTTTCTCGAATAAAGTAGTGAAACCCCAATGACTGAACCGAGATCATACCACAAAGCACATGAAAATGAGTATCAATGCAATGCATGCCACCACCAGAATTCAAACAATAGCATCTACGCAACCTAAAGTACATAATTGAAAACACCTTGCTCCTAGAGCAAAGAAAGACTAACCTGGAATCCAGATGGTCCTCGATCAAGGCCTCGGGCCCAACAATATATTGACATACTCAATAATAACAACATATCATGATCACCATTACTCAATAAATGAAGGAATTATAAAAAATGGACAACCAAAAAAGAGGTAACTCGGGGGTCATAACCTTAACCCGAAAGTACTACCCAAGGGAAAACTATGTACAACAAAGGTTCACCTACAACAATAACCAGCAACTAAGGTCCCATACACTAATGGAGGATACCAAACTGCAGATATCAATATTGGGAGGAACCAATAACTAAAGGGTAAATAAAAATGCATTCAAAGGCCTTTAAGGCACACATTAAACTAAAGCCTCAAGTATCAACTCCAAGGCAGATAACTACACTAAACTAAGCCATAAAGCCATAAGCAAGGAACAACTAGCCGAAATGTAGCACCCCGGATTCGAAAAGAATGAAAATTTCAACTTCTTGAAAATTTGGTGACCTACCATTTGGACCTACTGCCCGTCGTTTGACCTACCAATCGTAGGTCAAGAAGGGGGCAGGGTCTTAGGTCATTCTATTTTGGGGGTAGAAAATTAAATAAATTTTGGAGCTTGGATCGGCAGACCTACGGCTGGTCACCTACAGGCAGTAGGTTGACCTACCAACCGTAGGTCAGGTCGTTGGTGAAGGGTTCCGAGAAATAATTTTAGGGATCGTTTGGTCTTTTCACCCAATGACTTATTTATCAACCAAGGTCGGTTCCTAACTACTCCTAACACAATATTAGCCTCTTTAATAAAAAAATCTACCCTTCCAAATCACTTTACAAGTTTCCCAAACTCTCCTCTCTCAAATATTTCTCTCTCCAGAAATTAGAAGAAGAGGGCAAGCTAGGGTTCAAGAAATCAAGTTTTCTTCATCTATTCCTCAAGGAAATTGAACACTAAGGTATGATAGTCTTCATCTATGGAGCCCTTTCCTCCATAGAGTTCAAAAATTCTCTATTTTACAAGTTAGAAATCCTTCATTGAAGTTAGGGTTTTCTTCTATGCCATGGGTTCTTTTCAATGTTGATTTAATTAATTGTTTTATGAACTATGAAGCATGAATTGAGTTGAATTACATGAATTAAGATGAATCCCCATGAACCCATGTGTTTTCCCCAATTTTGAAATTTATGAATTGTTGATGGGTTGAATTGTGAAGAAGATGAATTTTATAAAGTTTATATGAACCCATGCATGATTTACGATTTCTAAAAGCTATGATTTCATGATGAATTATGAATGATTAAAAGATTGGTTTTTATGAAAGTATGCATGTTCAATTATGAAAATTATGATTATTTATGAATTGCTTTGAGATTGAAGCATAATTGATGATGTTGTGGAGTTGTGAAAGGTTTTCTCACATATTACTAAATCTATGAATGTGAAACGGTTTTCTCAGATAAAGGATTCATAAATTGTTGAAAGTTTTTCTCAACTAAAGTATAATCAAAGGTTTAAGGAGCTATTCTAATGAACTTTAGCTTGGATTGGTAAATCTAGTTGTACCTTTCCATGGATAATAAGATGAATAAGAATTATGACTATTCCGTGGGATTTATGCTTAGCAACGAAAGGATATTGAGATGGAAGCTCTCCCGTAGTAGAGGCTGGGTTTCTAGTGGAAGCTCTCCCGTAGTAGAGGCCGGGTTTCCAAAAGCAATCTCTTGTCCCATAAATGATGTGCCACCATAAGATGATGGTCTATGATAGACACTAGCTAGTAGATCCACATAAGCTATATGTTACGTAAAGGGTCCTACCTTGGCAAGCAGGATGGCCCTATCGGTGTGTGGTTAGACACCGTATTTCATGTTGATAGCTCACATGGTCTTACATGTAGGTTACGGCTACTTCCCACAAACAATGAACTAAAGTGCTTTTTAAGATGTTTCACAAGTGATGTAAAGATGTTTAGCTTGCTTTGACCATGGTTTATGACTTATGTTTCTAACCTTTTTCATGTTTTAGCTTGGTCATTGCATGTCATGAAAATGTCCCTTTTGCATGTTTAAATGATTTTGTGCATTGCTATCATACTTAGTACTTGATTGTACTAACGCATACTCTTGCCTACATTTATTTATTAATGTAGGGCGTGACGACTCTTCTCCATCTATTCGTGGCTAAAGCATAGTTGAAGGATTCTTTAAGATCGGTGAGTCCTCATGCTTCGAGGACCGAGTCTCTTTTATTTCTTTTATGTCTTTCTATTCTAGACTTTTGTATGTAATGTGTGGGTTACGTCCCCATCACTCCATGATGTAATAGATAGCATGAGACTATGTAGATTTCCACTTCGTTTTATAAAAATCTTATGACTTGGACTTGCTTTTATATACTTTTGATTTCCATTATCTTATCTATGCATGCTAAGTGGCTTGTATGAGGCCTTTCGGGGTCTTGTACCCCATGTCACGTCTAGGGGGTACCTTGGGTCATGAAAAACTTGGTATTCGGAGCATAATGTTTTAGATAGATCCTAGGATGTCTCATAAGCCACGTCGAGTGGAGTCTTGTTCATGAGTGTGAAGCGCGCCACATTTATGAATGAGAGGCTATAAGATGGTTAGGAAAGTCGACTTCCTTCATTAGTCTTAAGTCGTACGATAGAGTGTAACTCTATATGTCTCTCTCTCCTAATCCCCATCCTATGCGTTTAAGGATATGGCTACTCGAAGAGCTCATGCTCCTCAAGTTCCGGCCGACCCTTTGGCCAAACAAGTGACTAATGCGGAGTTTAGGGCTACCTTTCAAGTGTTGATTCAAGCCATGATGGCTCTAGCCAATAGGGAGGTTGTGGCTCCCGTGAACCCAAATATGGGTACTGTGGCATCGAGAGTGAGGGACTTCACTAGAATGAAGTCCTCTTGAAGTGTGGTTTGAGAAATTGAAGAGTGAGAGGGCGGATGCTGTGGGTCCTCTTGATTGGTAGAAATTCAAGCTTGCCTTTCGCGATAGGTTCTTTCTCCTTGAGATGAGGGAGGCAAGGGTGCTTGAGTTCATCAATCTTTGTCAAGGATGCATGAGTGTGCAGGAGTATGCTTTGAAATTCACCAAATTGTCTCGATATGCTCCTACTATGGTTTTCGATCCTAGGGTAAGGACGAGTAAGTTTGTTTCGAGAGTGCTCGAAATGGTAGTCAAGGGATGTCGTACCGCCATGCTTGTCAATGACTTGGATATTTCTCGTCTCATGGTTCATGCTCAACAAATAGAAGAGGAGAAACTTAAGGAAAGGTCTAGAGAGGCAAAGAGGACTAAGGCCGGTGATGGTAATTTCTCACATTCAAGGTCCGATGGACATGGTCATTCTAGATTTCGACTAAGGTTTTCCGGTCAAGGTTCCTCCAATGCTCCACCTAAGTTCAACAAAGATAGGGTGCCTAACCCTAAGCCTCAAGGAGGAAATGGTGGTGGATTCTCATCGGCTACTTGTGCTAAGTATGGGAAAAAACATGAGGGCAAGTGCTTAGCCAGTACAGATGGTTGCTTCGGTTGCGGTAAGAGCGGTCATAAGATAAGGGATTGTCCATCTCTCATGGCTAAGGGAAGAGAAGGTAAGCAAGCTACACCTAGTGGTTCAGGTCCAAATGCTCCCAAGCAAAACCGATTCTATGCACTTCAAGCTCTCCATGAGCAAGAGGGTTCTCCCAATGTGGTTAACGGTATGTTGAAAGTCTTTCACTTTGATGTTTATGCTTTGCTTGATCCCGGTGCTACTTTGTCTTTTGTGACGCCATATGTGGCTATGAGGTTTGATGTTCTTCTGGATGTGTTTTTAGATCCCTTTTGTGTCTCTACTTATATTGGTGAATCTATTGTAGCTAAGAGAGTCTATAGAAATTGTCCCATCTCCTTATCACATAGAGTCACTCATGTTGATCTTGTAGAGCTTGATATGTTAGATTTTGATGTTATTCTTGGGATGGATTGGTTACATTCTTGTTATGCCTCTATTGATTGTAGGACCCAAATGGTGAAGTTTCAATTCCCAAATGAGCCTATCCTAGAATGGAAGGGGGGAAATTCTATGCCTAAAGGTTAATTTGTGTCATGTCTTAAAGCTAGAAAGATGATTTCTAAGTGGTGCATATACCATCTTATTAGGGTGAGGGATATGGATTGCGAAACCCCTACTCTTGAGTCGGTCCCCGTTGTAAATGAGTTTTCGGAAGTCTTTCCCGATGATCTACCCGGTGTTCCTCCTGAAAGGGAAATAGACTTTGGTATTGATCTTCTCCCCGATACGCAACCTATCTCTATTCCTCCTTACCGAATGGCTCCAGCAGAACTTAAGGAGTTAAAGGAGCAACTGAAAGATTTGTTGGATAAGGGTTTCATCCGACCAAGTATCTCTCCATGGGGTTCTCCAGTTTTGTTTGTTAGAAATAAAGATGGTTCACTTCCTATGTGCATTGACTACCGACAATTTAATAAGGTTACGATCAAGAATAAGTATCATTTTCCAAGGATAGATGACTTGTTTGATCAACTCCAAGGGGCAAGTTACTTTTCTAAGGTTGATCTTCGTTCGGGTTATCACCAATTAAGGGTGAAAGAAGATGATATTCCGAAAACCGCTTCCAAGATTACATATGGCTATTATGAATTCCTAGTGATGTCGTTTGGGTTGAGAATGCTCCGGCCACATTTATGGATTTGATGAATAGGTCGTTTAGACAATATCTTGATATGTTTGTGATTGTGTTCATAGATGATATTTTGATTTACTCAAGGAGTGAGGATGAGCATGCCGATCATTTGAAGATTGTGTTGCAAGTCCTGAAGGACCAAAAACTCTTTGCGAAGTTTAGTAAATGTGAGTTTCGGCTAAGGTCCGTGGCTTTTCTTGGTCACATTTTCTCCAGTAAGGGTATTGAGGTAGATCCTAAGAAGACGAATGCGATTAGGAATTGGCCTAGACCTCTATCACCTTCGGATATTTGGAGTTTCTTGGGTTTGGCTGCTTACTATAGGAGGTTTGTTGAAGGGTTTTCATCGATTGCTTCCCCATTGACGGATTTGACTCGAAAGATGGTTAAGTTTACTTGGTCCGAAGCGTGTGAGAAGAGCATTCAAGAATTGAAGGATAGACTTACCTCGGCTCCGATATTGACTTTACCGGAAGGGTCAGATAGGTTTGTGTTTTATTGTGATGCTTCAAGGATTGGGTTAGGGTGTGTTCTTATGCAAAATGGAAAAGTCATGCCTTATGCTTTGAGGCAACTCAAGATTCAGGAAAAGAACTATGCTACTCATGATTTAGAATTAGTGGCGGTTGTGTTTGCTTTAAAGATTTGGAGGCATTATTTGTATGGTGTGCATGTTGACTTTTTTACCAACCATAAGAGTTTGCAGTATGTGTTCAAACAAAAAGATCTAAATCTTTGCCAAAGGAGGTGGCTTGAGTTGTTGAAAGACTATGATATGAGAGTCCTCTATCACTCCGGTAAGGCTAACGTTGTGACAGATGCTCTTAGTCAGTTGTCTATGGGTAGCGTTGCTCATGTTGAGGATGGTAAGATGGAATTGGTTTGTGATGTTCATAGTTTGACCCGATTGGGTGTTCGGTTGATTGATTCTAGTGAAGGCGGTGTTATGATTCACAATGATTCGAAATCGTCCTTTGTGTCCGATGTGAAAACTAAGCAAGATCTTGATCCTAATTTGGTTGAGTTGAAGGAAGTGGTGCTCAAGAAGTCCGTTGAGACTTTCTACCAAGGGGGAGACGATGTGCTTTGACATTAACGTCTTTTATGTGTTCCCGATGTAGATAACCTAAAAGGAAAAATATTGTTGGAAGCCCACAGTTCTCGATATTCCATTCACCCGGGAGCTACCAAGATGTACCGCGATTTGCGGGAGGTCTATTGGTGGAATGGGATGAAGAAGGATATTGCGGAATTTGTGGCTAAGTGTCCTAATTGTCAACAAGTGAAAGTTGAGCATCAAAAGCCGGGAGGTTTGTCCCAAGATATTAGTATTCCTACTTGGAAGTGGGAAGATTTGAATATGGACTTTATTGTTGGTTTACCACGCACCCGGTGACAATATGATTCAATTTGGGTTATTGTGGATCGTATGACGAATAACCCCATTACATTCCCGTCAAAGTTTCTTATTTGGTGGAGGATTAGGCTATGTTGTACTAGAGAGAAATGGTTAGGTTGCATGTAGTGCCTTTATCCATTATCTCCGATCGTGGTACACAATTTACTTCTCAATGTTGGAAGTCTTTCCAAAAGGGTCTTGGTACTCGTGTCAAGATTAGCACGTCCTTTCATGCTCAAATCGATGGGCAAGCAGGACGTACTATCCAAACTTTGGAAGATATGTTGAGAGCTTGTGTGATTGATTTCAAGGGTAATTGGGATGATCATTTGCCTTTGATTGAGTTTTCTTATAATAATAACTACCATTCTAGTATTGTTATGGCTCCATTTGAGGCTCTCTATGATAGGAGGTGTAGATCCCCTATAGGTTGGTTTGAAGTTTGTGAAGTTACTTTGATAGGTCCCGAGTTGGTACATGATGCTATGGAGAAAGTTTGGCTTATTTGAGATAGGTTAAAAATGGCTCAAAGTCGACAAACGTCTTATGCCGATGTTAGAAAGAGAGATTTAGAATTTGATGTTGATAATTGGGTTTACTTTGAAATTTCTCCCATGAAGGGTGCAATGAGATTCGGGAAGAAAGGGAAGCTTAGTCCCCGTTATGTAGGCCTATATCAAATTTTGAGGCGTGTTGGTAAGGTTGCTTATGAACTTGACTTGCCTAATGATTTTGCATTGGTGCATCTGGTTTTCCATGTCTCCTTGTTGAAGAAATGTGTTGGTAATCCGGCATCTATAGTGCCATTAGAGAATCTTAGCATAAAGGATAGTCTTTCCTATGATGAAGTTCCGGTTGAGATTTTAGACCGGCAAGTCCAAAAGTTAAGAAATAAAGAAGGTTCTTCCGTGAAGGTTCTTTTGAGGAATTAATTAGTTGAGGGTGCTACTTGGGAGGGCGAGGCTGATATGACGCCCCGATATCCTCATCTCTTTCCCTCCGATACTACTCTAGCTTGAGGTACCTAGTTCCTCATGGTTCATTCTTTTGGATTTATGAGTCATAGTTGTTTCCATGATTCCTTGATTATGCATGTTTATGAAGAGTCTAAATTTTTAGAAATGAGCTAGCTTGATTGATTTCCCTATTATTATGTGCATTTGAGTGTGAATTTCACTAAGCCTTCATGAAATGATGTTTTGAACATGCTTTAGTTTGGAGTTAATGTTTCCTCCTCGGATATGTGCATTTGTATGATTGCATGCATGTTGGGTTGTTAGATCTTGATCTTACCTTCCTTATGATGTCTTGACTCTCATTATAGAATGAATATTCCCAAGGGGGAGATAATGTAACACCCCTGATTGGAAAAGAATGAAAATTCCAACTTTTTGAAAATTTGGTAACCTACCATTTTGACCTACTGCCCGTAGTTTGACCTACCAATCGTAGGTCAAGAAGGGGGCAGGGTCGTAGGTCATTCTGTTTTGGGAGAGAAAATTAAAAAAAATTTGTTCTTGGACAGGCTGACCTACGGCTCGTCATCTACGGGCAGTAGGTTTACCTACCAACCGTAGGTCAGGTCGTTGGTGAAGGGTTCTGAGAAATTTTTTTAGGGATCGTTTGTCTTTTTACCCAATGACTTATTTATCAACCAAGGTCGGTTCCTAACTACTCCTACCACTATATAAGCCTTTTTAATCAAAAAAGCTAACCTTCCAAATCACTTTACAAGTTTCCCAAAATCTCTTCTCTCAAATATTTCTCTCTCTAGAAGTTAGAAGAAGAAGAAGAGGGAAAGCTAGGGTTCAAGATATCAAGTTTTCTTCATCAATTGCTTAAGGAAATTGAACACTAAGGTATGATAGTCTTCATCTATGGAGCCCTTTCCTCCATAAAGTTCAAAAATTCTCTATTTTACAAGTTAGAAATCCTCCATTGAAGTTACGGTTTTCTTCTATGTCATGGGTTCTTTTCAATGTTGACTTAATTGATTGTTTTATGAACTATGAAGCATGAATTGAGTTGAATTTCATGAATTAAGATGAATCCCCATGAACCCATGTGTTTTTCCCAATTTCAAAATTTATGAATTGTTGATGGGTTGAATTGTGAAGAAGATGAATTTTCTAAATTTTATATGAACCCATGCATGAATTTTGATTTCTAAAAGCTATGATTTCATGATGAATTATGAATGATCAAAAGATGGGTTTTTATGAAAGTATGCATGCTCAATTATGAAAATTATGATCATTTATGAATTGCTTTGAGATGGAAGCATAATTGATGATGTTGTTGAGTTGTGAAAGGTTTTCTCACAAATTATTGAATCTATGAATATGAAAGGGTTTTCTCACATAAAGGATTCATAAATTGTTCAAAGGTTTTCTCAACTAAAGTTGAATCAAAGGTTTAAGGAGCTATTCTAATGAACTTTAGCTTGGATTGGTAACTCTAGTTGTACCTTTCCATGGATAATAAGATGAATAAGAATTATGACTATTCTGTGGGATTTTTTCTTAGCACTGAAAGGATATTGAGAAGGAAGCTCTCCCGGAGCAGAGGCCGGGTTTCTAGTGGAAGCTCTCCCGTAGTAGAGGCCAGGTTTCCCAAAGCAATCTTTTTTCCCATAAACTATGTGCCACCATAGGATGATGGTCTATGATAGACACTAGCTAGTGGATCCACGTAAGCTATATGTTAAGTAAAGGGTCCTACCTTGGCAAGTAGGATGGCCCTATCGGTGTAGGGTTAGACACCGAAATTCATGTTGATAGCTCACATGATCTTACATGTCGGTTAAGGCTACTTCCCACAAACAATGAACTAAAGTGCTTTTTAAGATGTTTCACAAGTGATGTAAAGATGTTTAGCTTGCTTTGACCATGATTTATGACTTACGTTTCTAACCTTTTTCATGTTTTAGCTTGGTCATTGCATGTCATGAAAATGTCCCGTTTTTGCATGTTTAAATGATTTTGTGCATTGCTATCATACTTGGTACTTGACTGTACTAACGCATACTCTTGCCTATCATACTTGGTACTTGATCTTTTGTGGTGACTATTCGGGGGCAGGACACTCTAGTCTATCTGATTGTGCTTTGTATGGTAGATTTTGATGTGGTTCTGGCCATGGATTGGCTATCCCCTCACCGGGCCATCTTGGATTGTTATGCTAAGACCGTTACTTTGGCCATGCCTGGTATTCCGCAGGTGGTGTGGCAGGACTCTCATAGTCGCACACCGGTCGGAGTGATTTCTTTTGTTCAGGCTTGGAGGCTAGTGGCTGGCGGATGTTTGGTGTATTTTGCATATGTTAGAGATGTTAGTAGGGAGGTCCCTATAGTTGATTCAGTGCCTATAGTCCGAGAGTTTGCTGATGTTGTCGACCTTCTTGGCCTACCTCCCAGAGTGAGATATTGACTTTGCCATTGATTTTGATCTGGATACTCATCCTATTTCTATTCCACCATACCGTATGGCACCTGCAGGGCTCAAGGTGCTCAATGTTAAGCTTCAGGACCTCTTGGGTAAGGGGTTCATTCGGATTTGTGTATCTTCTTGGGGTGCCCCAGTTCTATTTGTGAAGAAGAAGTCTGGTACCATGCGGATGTGTATTGACTACAAGAAACTGAATAAGCTGACGGTGAGGAATCGTTACCCCATGCCTCGTATTGATGATCTATTTGACCAGCTTCAGGGTGCCGCAGTATTTTCGAAGATTGACTTGAGATCAGGCTACCATCAGTTGATGGTTAGAGCAACGGACATTCCTTAGACAACATTTAGGACTCGTTACAGCAATTATGAGTTCCTAGTGATGTCTTTTGGGTTGACTAATACCCTTGCCAATTTCATAAACTTGATGACTCGTGTATTCAGGCCGTATCTGGACTCCTTCGTCATAGTTTTTATTGATGATATCTTGGTATACTCGTGGAGCCATGATGAGCATGAGTAGCATCTGAGGATAGTGCTCCAGACTTTGAGAGATCATCGGCTTTATGCCAAGTTCTCAAATCATGAGTTTTGGCTTGAGTTTATTGTATTCTTGGGTCACGTGGTGTCCAAGGATGGCATTATGGTAGATTCGGTGAATATTGAGGTTATCCGTGATTGGGCTAGGCCCACTTCTATGACTGAGGTTTGGAGCTTCGTCGAATTGGTAGGGTACTACAGGCGCTTTGTCGAGGGATTCTCCACTATAACAGCACCTCTTACTCCATTGACTCACCAAGATGTTCCCTTTGTATAGTCGAAGCAGTGTGAGAGAAGCTTTCTGAGGCTTAAGGAGTTGCTTACCACCGCTCCTATATGACACTTCCAGTTGAGGGCGAGGGCTTCACGGTTTATTATGACGCATCTGGTTTGGGTTGTGTTCTGATGCAGCACGGCTAGGTTATTGCTTATGCATCGAGGAAGCTTAAGTTGCATGAGCGCAACTAACCCACTCATGATTTGGAGTTAACAGCGGTAGTTTTTGCGCTCAAGATCTGGAGGCATTATCCTTATGGAGTTCATTGTGAGATATATACCGATCACCGAAGCCTTCAGTACATTATGAGCCAGAGGGATCTTAATTCGAGGCAGCGCCGTTGGATTGAGCTCCTGAAGGACTATGATCTATCTATTCTCTAATGTAGTAGCGGACGCCTTGAGTCGAAGGGTAGGGAGTATGGGTAGTCTAGTCTTCCTTTATGTTTCGGAGCAACCCTTGTCTATGGTCATTCAGTCTTTAGCAAATCAGATGATCAGGCTTGATGTTTTAGATTCCAGCCGGGTGTTAGCTTATGTGGGGGTTCAGTCATCTCTACTTGATCAAAATTGTAGTCGTCCGTTTGAGGATGAGGCATCAATGGCACTCAGAGGCAGGGTGTTGGCAAGTGATGCTAGGCGGGTTACCTTAGATTCTAATGGGGTTTTGAGGTTTGCTGGCCGTTTGTGTGTTCCTAGAGTTGGCGATTTGATCTAGCTGACCCTTAGCGAGGCCCATGATTCCAGATATTCTAACCATCTGGGCACAACTAAGATGTATTGGGATTTGAGACAGCACTACTGGTGGAGCGGTATAAGGAGGGACATTGCAGACTATGTGTCTCGTTGCTTGTGTTACCAGTAGGTGAAGGCCGAGCATATGAGGCTTGGTGGAGAGTTGCAGAGATTACCATTCCTGAGTTGAAGTGGGAGCACGTCACCATGGACTTTGTTGTGGGGTTGCCACGGACTTCTAGAGGTGTTGACAGCATTTGGGTCATCGTGGTTTGATTGACCAAGTCAGCATACTTTATCCCAGTTCATTCTTCCTTCAGTGCTGAGAGGTTAGCCCGTATCTACATTCAGGAGGTAGTCTGTTTGCATGGTGTGCCTGTTTCTATCATTTTAGATCGAGGTTCACAGTTCACTTCAAGCTTTTGGAGAGTACTTCAGGAGGAGTTAGGCACTCATGTCAATCTGAGCACAACTTTTCACCCGCAGACCGATGTCCAGTAGGAGTGTACTATTTAGGTTCTTGAGGATATGCTGCGGGTCTGTGTTAAGGATTTTGGAGGCCAGTGGGACTAGTTCTTGCATTTGGCGGAGTTCTCGTACAACAACAGCTACCATTCCATTATTAAGATGGCCCCGTTTGAGGACTTATATGGTAGTCGTTGTCGCACTCCAGTTCGTTGGTTTGAGTCTACGGAGCCTAGGCCGAGGGGTAGAGATCTGTGTCAGAAGACCTTGGAGCATGTGAGGCTGATTCAGGATAGGCTAAGGACAACTCAGAGTAGACAGCAGAGTTATGCAGATCATAGGCGTCGACCGTTGAGATTTTCCATGGGTGATAGAGTATTCCTCCGAGTATCACCCATATAGGGCGTGATGAGATTCGGGAGGCGGGGCAAGCCTAGCCCCAGGTATATTGGGCCTTTTGAGATTTTGAGGGCAGTTGGTGAGGTGGCCTATGAGTTAGCTTTACCTCCAACATTCTCAGCTATTCATCCAGTTTTCCATGTTTTGATGCTACGTCGGTATGTTCCAGATGAGTTGCATGTGCTCCAGTATGATGCCGTTGAGTTGGATGATCGCCTGACCTATATTGAGGAGCCAGTTGCTATTTTGGCCACAGATGTGAGGCAGCTGAGGTCGAGAGTCATTCCTGCAGATAAGGTCCGTTGGAGGCACTTTCTAGTTGAGGAGGATACCTGGGAGACCGAACGGGAGATGCGGGAGCAGTTCCCTAGCTTATTTGAGCCCTCAGGTACTTCATGACTCTTACTTTTGCGGATGAAAGTCCTTTTAGTAGAGGATGTTGTAATGACCCTTTAGGTCATTTGCGTGTTGGCGCCTCTTTTCTGTCGTTTAGAGTATTCCTATAGCTACCCCAAGCCATTTCATATTTTGTTGGCACTGTAGGTTCGGTCGCCTGGTTGTTTGTTTGGTTTTTATGCCTATTTTCCTATTTTGGAGCATTTGAACCTTGAAAAGTTGATTTCGGTCATAATTTCGGGTAAACTACGTCAGGTGGGAATTTTGATGGTTCCATCAACTCCGAAGAGGCCAAATTAGGGTAAAAGCATGGTTGGCCTGTGCCCCGAGGCTTGTGGTGTGATTTTGGGGCCAGTTAGCTCTTTAGCCTTAGAAATTTAGCTTAAAGTTAACTTTGGTCAACATTCTTGGTAAACGCACTGGGATGAAAATTTCATTAGTGCGGATAGATTAGGAATGATGAGTTTGGTCTAGAATGACCCTTCGAGAACTTCCGATCAAATTTTGAGGCCTCCGAAAAATTTTTGTTAAAATGGCCCTTTGTGTGTGGGACCCACTTTTCATTGAAACGACCTCGTATGAAAATTTTGACTATACCATTGAGTTCCAAACGTCGAATTTGATAGGGTAGCATATCTCCTTTGCAGGCACGGTGTTCCAAACCCTGTCGGAGTTTTGGAATTGTCCAAAACTTAGCTGGTGCAGCTGATGTCGATAGACACTCCATCTCTCCAAGTTCACGGGATAGGCTCTGCGTTCGCGAAGGTGAAAGGGTGTCTACTCCGCGTTCGCGGAGGTGTGAGACTTTGTTCTCCGCATTCGCGTAAGTTGCTTTGCGTTCGCGGAGGTCTGTGGGGTGGAGTGATCTCCTTCTCCACATTTGCGGATAGGGTTCCGCATTCGCGGAAGTGCGGACCCCTTTGCCTCTGCGTTCGCAGGCTCCTAGCCACGTTCGTGGAGTGTTCCTGTTTTCCCTCCCCATTCGCGGATGAGTTGGCGCGTTCGCTGAGGTATGTGTGCTTGGCAATTTATATAAGTTGAGGTCGAGCTCATTTGGAGGAAAAGTTTAGAAATTCATATCTGCCTCATCTTTTATCGGTTTTTGATGATTTGAAGTCCCGGGTGTTTGGATTTGCGTTGGCTTCGTGGGTTTGTGGTAGATTTGCGTTAGGTGTTCCATAATTTCCATGAATTCAAGGTGTAAGTTGCTATCCTAGGCCTATTTTTTTGTAAAGTTTTGCATGTCTTGTTGTTGGTTGTTTGGAGCTGATCCGAGCCTCGATGGGTGTTCCATTTTGGAATACAAGTTCGGGGGAGGATTTGGGACCTCTTCACGGAGTCAATTCCGGAAAATTCGGAACGCGTCCCACATTTCCTGATTTTAGCTCTGAAATTGGTCTGTCTTTGATTTTGATGATTTTAGTGTCTAAACGACCGTATTGACACTGTGACTCTATTTTTGACAGCGTGGCAGCAGTCTAAGGCTGTTCGAAAGGGGAAAGCTTCGACATAGTGACTTGGAGCACGCGTGATCGGCCTTCTGGTAGGTTACAACTTCCTTTCTTCCTAGATTGAGCTTGAATACGTAATTACTTGTCGACTTGTGTGAATCTGGGATGTGTAGCTAGTATTTCTGTTCTTCTTCTCCGATTTCTTCATTTAAGGTTGATTTTTTGACTGTTCGGGGTTAGTATCATACTTTAGTATGGGTTGTTGATTTGGTTGGTTGATGATTTGTTGTGGGTTACCTGTTGGGTGGTAATCTCTTGTTTCATGCGTGGGTTCGGGATATTTTCTTGTGATTTGATTAAATGCGTTATTTTTTCGACCTTTGAATAGGTTAGGGTAGTATTGCCTTAGTCCCATGCACCTGGTTGACTTTAGTATGTATCCGACGTCGATTCGGACGGACTAGATCTTTGTAGACTGGTATAGCAGACTTGGGTCATATAGTTTGGGCCTTAGTTAGGCGAATTCGTGGCTTTCTAGATTTTCTATTCTTTCTCTTCTTATCTCTGTGGTTCTGGGGTGCTGCAAGAAGAATTAGCTATTACATCGATTGACAGTTAGGTTGTGATAGGCTTGTAGCCTTTGGTTGATATCCTTGTGGGGGCGGCGTCCCATGGTGTCTAGCCTTGTGTTGAGTTTGTTGTTGGTGGTTTGATTCGGTTCAAAGCAGCTAGCTCCAATCCGAGTCTGACGTTACATAGTTAGAGTCCGTTATTTCCGGCTTGAGACTGTTGAGCGGGGGCTGTTAGCTCCAGTCAGAGTCTGACGTTACATAGTTAGAGTCCATTATTTCTAGCTTGAGAGTGTTGAGCGAGAGGTGTTATTTTCCAGTTCAAGTCTGACATTACACGGTTAGAGTCTGTTATTTCCAGCTTGAGACTATTGAGCGAGGGCTGCTAGCTCCAGTCCGAGTCTGACATTACACGGTTAGAGTCCATTATTTCCAGCTTGAGACTGTTGAGCGAGGGCTGCTAGCTCCAGTCCGAGTCTGACATTACACGGTTAGAGTCCGTTATTTCCAGCTTGAGACTATTGAGCGAGAGGTGTTATCTTCCAGTCTGAGGCTGATGTTAAACGGTTAGAGTCCGCTATTTCCAGCTTGAGACTGATGGTTTGGGTTCGAGTCCCAGGTTATATTATTTACGGTTTGAGTCCATTATTTCTAGTCCAAGGCTGACGTTACATGGTTAGGGTCCGTTATTTCCTGTTTGAGACTGATGGTTAGGTTCAAGGCCCATGGGTGTTACGGCTTTGGGAATTGGGTTACCTTGTTTCCGTAGCTTAGATTCTCTGTGTACCTGTCGGGCTTATGGGGGTCCGTTCAGTTTCTTGTTTGTCTGTGCTTGAGTGTGCCTAGCAGGTCTTATGTGGGGCCCAGTTGGGTTTAGTTGTGGTATTCTTAGATATCTTTTCGCTTACTCTATTCCTATGCTTTTGACCTCTGCTTGTGTTTGATTCTATCTTGGCTGCCTGTTTTTACCTTTGTTGCTCAATCGGCCTATGATTCCTACTGGATACCACTTGTTTTGGTACTCATGCTACACTCTGCATCTGTTTTCTTGATGCAAGTCTGAGCACCAATTCTCAGTGTTGAGTTTGAGCCTGCAATTATCTGTCCGGAGACGTGGGTGAGCACATGGCGTTCTAGGATTACTTGTCTCCTTCCGTATTTATATTTTGACTTGTCTTTTGCTTTCGAGACAGTTTGTTCTTTTGGTCCACTTTTGGGACTCGTACTCTTGTTAGTAGTTCTTTACTTGTGACTTCCAGGTTCTGGGAGGTGTCTTGTATATATAGTTTGATTTTTTTTCGCCTTCTCTTATGTGTTCTTATTTTACATTTCCGCTTAGTTGAGGTTAGTTTCACCCCTTAGTCCCATTACTGTTCAGTTTCGGGATAGGGTTTTGCATGGCCTACTGGTGGGGTGGTAGGCGCCATCATAACTCGAGAGATCGGGTTGTGACTCATGCTAAGGTTAACACGAGTTTCAAGGCCCTTTTGGAAAGACTTCCAAAATTGAGAAGTAAATTGGGTACCACGATCGGAGATAATGGATAAAGGCACTCCATGCAACCTAACCATTTCTCTCAAGTACAACTTGGCATAATCCTCTGCTAAATAAGAAACCTTGAAGGGAATGAAATGGGCTGATTTCGTCATATGATCCACAATAACTCATATCGAGTCGTGTTGCCGCCGGGTACGTGGTAAACCAACAATAAAGTCCATGTTCAAATCTTCCCACTTCCAAGCAGGAATACTAATATCTTGGGACAAACCTCCTGCCATTTGATGCTCAACTTTCACTTGTTGACAATTAGGACATTTAGCAAAAAACTCCGCAATATCCTTCTTCATCCCATTCCACCAATAGATCTCCCACAAATCACGATATATCTTGGTAGCCCCCGGGTGAATGGAATATTGAGAACTATGGGCTTCAGATAGAATCTGCTCCCTCAAACTGTCAACATCGAGAACACACTAATGACCTTGATATCGAAGCACACCATCTCCCCCTTGGGAGAAAGCCTCAACGGAATTTTTGAGCACTGCTTCTTTCAACTCCATCAAGATTCGATCCAGACCTTGCTTTGCTTTCACATCCCACATGGAAGACGATTGTGCACCATTGTGAATGACAACACCACCCTCACTAGAATCAATCAACCGAACTCCCACACATCATTACCAAGAACTTGTAGTGACCATATCTAGTCCGAAAAGCCATCTTAGGGATGTAATCTTCCTTCACTCTCAATTGGTGATAGCGCGAACGAATATCGATCTTAGAGAAGTAACTCACCCCTTGGAGTTGATCAAACAAGTCATCTATCCTTGGAAGAGGATACTTATTCTTAATGGTGACTTTATTCAATTGCCGATACGTAATGCAAATTCGAAGTGAACCGTCCTTCTTTCTAACAAACAAAACTTGAGCACCCCATGGAGAGATACTCGGTCAGATGAAGCCTTTATCCAACAAGTCTTTCAATTGTTCTTTTAATTCCTTAAGTTCTACCGCAGCAATTCGATAAGGAGGAATAGAGATAGGTTGCATATCGGGGAGAAGATCAATACAAAAGTCTATTTCCCTTTCGCGAGGAACACCGGGTAGATCATCGGTAAACACTTCTGAAAACTCATTTGCGACGGGGACTGACTCAAGATTAGGGGTTTCGGAATCCATATCCCTCACCCTAACAAGATGGTATATGCAACCCTTAGAAAGCATCTTTCTAGCTTTAAGACAAGAAACAAACTGACCCTTAGGCATAGAATTTCCCCCTTTCCACTCTAGGACAGTCTCATTCGGAAATTGAAACTTAACCACTCGAGTCCTACAATCAATAAAATCATAACAACAATGCAACCAATCCATCCTTAGAATAACTTCAAAATCTAACATAACAACCTCTACAAGATCAACATGAGTGACTCTATGGTATAAAGAGACGGGACAATTTCTATAGACTCTCTTAGCCACAATAGAATCGCCCACTGGGGTAGAGACAGAAAAGGGATCTAACAACACATCTAGAAGAACATCAAACCTCATAGCCACATATGGCGTCACAAAAGACAAGGTAGAACCGGGGTCAAGCAAAGCATAAACAACAAGGTGAAAAACTTTAAACATATCGGTAACCACATCGGGAGAACCCTCTTGCTCATGGCGAGTCTGAAGTGCATACAATCAGTTTTGCTTCTGATTTCCACTAGAACCCGATGAATTTTGAGGTTGAGTTCGTTGACGATTATCCCCCTTCATTTTTAGCCACTAAGGGAAAATCCCTTATCTTGTGATCCATCTTGCCACAACCAAAGCATGCATCAGAATAGGCTAGACATTTACCCTCATGCTTTTTCCCACACTTAGCACAAGTAGTCGATAAAAATCCACCACTATTCCCTCATTGTGGCTTAGGGTTAGACAACCTATCCTTTTTAGACTTAGGAGGAGTATTGAGGGAACTTTGATCGGAAAACCCTTGTCGGAACCTAGAACGACCATGTCCATCGAACCTTGAATGTAAGAAATTACCATCAACGGTCTTAGCCCTCTTTGTCTCCCTAGACCTTTCCTTAAGTTTCTCCTCTTCTATTTGTTGAGCATGAACCATTAGGCTAGAAATACCCATATCTTTGATAAGCATAGCGATACGATATTCCTTGACCACCAATTCGGACACTCCCGACATTAACTTACTCATCCTTGCCCTAGGATCGGCAACCATAGTAGGAGCATATCGAGACAATTCTGTGAACTTCAAAGCATACTCCTTCACACTTATGCTTCCTTGACGAAGATTGATGAATTCAAGCACCCTTGCCACCCTCATCTCAAGGGGAAAGAACCTATCAAGGAAAGCAACCTTGAACTTTTTCCAATCAAGAGGACCCGCATCAACTGTCCTCTCACTCTTCCATTTCTCAAACTACACTTGAGCCACACCCTTAAGTTTATAAGCGGCCAACTCCGCCTTCTCCGCCAGTGTCACACCCATGATCATTAGCACATTGTACACCTCATCTATGAACTTTTGAGGATCTTCCTCAACCTTAGAACCATGAAACTCCAGAACATTCATTGTAGTGAAGTCTCTCACTCTTGATGCCACTATATCCACATTTGGATTCACGGGAGCCACAACCTCTCTATTGGCTTGAGCCATCTTGGCTTGAGGCAACAATTGAAAATTAGCCCTAAACTACGCATTAGTCACTTGTTCGGCCAAAGGGTTGGCGGAACTTGAGGAACTTGAGGAGCTTGAGGAGGAGCTTCTTGTTCCACATTCTCTCTCGCATTTCTCCTAGCATAAGCTCTTCGAGTGTTCATATCCTGAAACGCATAGGATAGGGATTAGGAGAGAGACATATAGAGTTAAACTCTTATCGCACGACTTTAGAATGATGAAAGAAATGAAATTTCCTAATCATCTTATAGCCTCTTATTCATAAATGTGGCACGTTCCACACTCATAAACAAGACTCTACTCGACGTGGCTTATGAGACATCCTAGGACCTTTCTAAAAGCTTGTGCTTTGAATACCAAGTTTGTTACGACCCAAAGTACCCCCTAGACGTGGCATGGCATACAAGACCCCCAGAGGCCTCATACAAGCCACCTAGCATACATAATACAAGATCATAGAATTTAATAAGTTCAAAAGACAATTCCATATCAAAAGAGTTTAAGGAAATAGCGGAAGTCTACATATAGTCTCAAAGCCAATCTAACAAAAGAATAGAAAGAACGTTGGGACGTAACCCAGTACAAGTCCAAAGGTAAAGAACATTAAAGAAATAACAAGGCAATGTCCCCAAACATATGAGGACTCACCAAGTCTTCAAGTGTCTATATACTCACTAGCCACGAGCGGAATGAGAAGAGTCGCCGAGCGCTACATTAATAAATCAATGTAGGCAAGAGTTTGCGTTAGTACAAACACGTACCAAGTATGATAAGCATGCATAAAAACATCATTTAGTCATGCTAAAAAGGGAACATTACCATAACGTGCAAAGACCAAGCTAAAACATGAGATAAAAGGGTTAGAAATCGTAAATCATAAAATCATGGTCAATGCAATGCTAAACATATTTAAAATGCTTGTGAAATGCCTTGAAAGTCACTTTACTTCATTATCGTGGGAAATTACCTTTAACCGACATGTAAGACCATGTGAGCTATCAACATGGAATCTGGTGTCCTCCCTACACCGATAGGGCCATCCTACTTGCCTAGGTAGGACCCTTACACTTCTAGCATACGTGGATCCACTAGCTAATGTCTATCTAGATAATCATCCTATGGTGACACATAGTTTATGGGACATGGGTAATCGCCACTTGTCTAGTCGGTGCTAAGAATAATTCCCACGAATTAGTCATAATTCATTATTAGTAGATATGGGTAATCGCCTCTTGTCCCTTCATTAGAATAGCTCCTTAGTCATTGATTCAAGTTTAGTTGAGAAAGCCTTTCAAAATGTTTTGAATCCTTTATGTGAGAAAATTCCTTTCACATTCATAGTTTGAGTAATACGTGAGAAACCCTTTCACAACTCAACAACAACATCAATTTTGTTTCAATTTCAAAGAAAGTCTTAAATCGCCATAAGTTTCATAATTGAACATACATACTTTCATAAAACCCATCTTTTGATTATTCGTAACTTCATTATGAAATTCATAGCTTAGAAGACATAATTCATGCATAGGTTCATCTAATTTCATATAATTCATCTTTTTATGGTTCAAACCCAACAATAAATCAAAATCTAGAAATTTAGGAATTTTACATGGGTTCATGGAGATTAATCTTAATTCATGAAATTCAACTCAATTCATGCTTCATAGTTCATAAAATAATCAATTAAATCAACATTGAAAAGAACCCATGGCATAGAAGAAAACTCTAACTTCAATGGAGAATTTCTAACTTGTAAATTAGAGAATTTAGGGACACTGTGGAGGAAAGGGCTCCATAGATGAAGATTATCATACCTTGGGGTTCAAAGCCCTTAAGCAATTGGTGAATTGGAAGCTTCGTTCTTGAAACGCTAACTTCACTTCTTCTTCTTCTTCAAGCTATTATAGAGAGAGAATTATTTGGGAGAGGAGAGTTTTTGGAATGATTTTTTAATGGGTAAAATTAGACTTAGATGACTTATATAGTGCTTAGGATTAGTGGGTAACCGACCTAGTTTAGTATTTAAACCCTTTGGGGAAAGGACTAAAAGACCCCTTTAAATTTCAACCGACTACCCCACCTACGATTTGACCTATGGTTGGTAGGTCAAACTGCCAACCGTTGGTGACCAACCTTAGGTCACTCTGGTTGTGCATCAATATTTCACACAATTTCACCCCTTAGGCAGTGTCATCCACGACACCACCTATTACTTGACCTACGATTGGTAGGTCAACCAACGAACAGTAGGTCAAGTGGTAGGTCACCCTTCATTTTTAAAAATTGGAATTTTTGCCCTTTTCGAATCCGGGCTGTTACATTTAAAAATTACAAACTTTCTTTTCTTTGCCTTTAAGAAAGAAACCTACTGGTTGTTCCATGTAGATTTCTTTGTTTAATTCTTCATTGTGAAAAGTAATCTTCACATCCATATGGTGTAATTCTAGATCTAAACATGCAACAATAGCTAAAAATAATCGTATGGAGGTAAACTTCACAACTAGTGATAAAGTTTCCTCATAGTCTATTCCAACTTCCTGAGTAAAACCTTTTGCCAACAATCATGCTTTGTGTCTTTCTATTGACCCATACTATTTGCGTTTAGTTTTGAGAATCCATTTATTCCCAATAGTTTTACATTCCTTAGGAAAGTCAACTAGATTCTGAACTTTTTTCGTTCTCATGGACTCTAATTCTTCTTTCATCGCTTTTAACCATTCATCCTATTTATTGCTCGATAAGGCCTCAGTTACAGAATCAGGTTCATCCAATTCTATAGGAGATATCAAGAAAATATAATACTCAATCTCATAAGGTCATTTAGGTAGTCCTTTTCTTGTACTCTTACATAATTGAAGTGCAGATTCCTCCATAGGATTTTGGGATTCATAACTCTCACTTGGATCAGGAATCTTTTCTTGATCCATTGAGTTATCCAGTATGCCTGCCGACATTACCTGATCTTCTAAATTCAACATTTCGTAAAGAGGCTCACATTCATCTATTTCATCCTTTTTGGGAAAATCATTTTCTAAAAAATCTAACATCTTGTGATACAATTTCAGTAATACTTTCATCATCCAATTAATCAATGAACAGATACCCTTTGGAGTATTCTGAGTACCTTATAAAGATACATTTCTTTCCTTTTGGACTTAGTTTACCAAACTCATCAAAATAATCTTTAATATACGTAGCACAACCCCAAGGTCGTACATCGTTAAGGTTTATTTTATGACTAGTCCAAAGTTCATAAGGAGTCAAAGATACTGATTTAGAGGGCACTTTATTCAATATGTAGGCCACAGTTAATAGTGCATCTCCCCAAAAAGAGATAGACAAATTTGCTTGCACCATCATTGACCTAGTCATATCCAATAATGTTCTATTCCTTTTTTCAGTTACACCATGTTGTTGAGGTGTATAAGGAGTAGTTAACTGTCTGATAATACCCTTTTCAGTATATAATTCTTCAAATTGTTCTTGACAAATATTCACGCCCTCTATCAGTTCTTAAAGCCTTTATGCTTTTATCTTATTGATTCTCAACTTCATTCATATATTTTCCAAAGCATTCAACTGCTTCAGATTTATGAGAAATAAAATAGACATAACCAAAGAGCGTGAAATAATCAATAAATGTAATGAAGTATATAGAACCAGATCTTGCCCTTAAATTCATTCCACACATATCATAATGAATTAGTTGAAGTGGGAACTCAGCTCTCTTAGCATTCCCAAATAGTTTACGCGTAATCTTTCCAGCAAGACAATTTTCACAAGTTGGCATATTAATTTTAGTAAAAGAACCTAAATGTCTTTCTTTTACCAATCTATTCATTCGATCTTGCCTTATGTGACTTAATCTTGCATGGCATGTAATAACACCAATATCATTGTTACTTGAATAACATGACATTACATAACGGTCAACATAATAGTCATAATAGAATTAAAAACCATATAAGGCATTATCTAGAGTTATTCTAACACCATTACGACTAAAATAACAAATCAAAACCAACGTCTAAAGACAAGACACAAATACTAAGTTTCGTCGAATCTCTGGGGCATATAGGATATCATGCAGCATCAAAGAACGGCGATGTCCAATTTGCAAGTCCTTATTCCTTTGAATTCTAGTTTCACATTATTTTCCACGTAGATCCACTTTGATTTAGATGAAACTACACAAACACTTCTCAATCTTGACTCACGTGGTCGGTGGATCCTGAGTCTCCAATCCATATAGGATAAGATTTCGTTAATAAGGAAGTGTTAGAAACATATGTACCACTTCTAGATGCATTTGGAAATGCTACCTTTTTCGACTGGGTATATTCACGAGCAAAGTGTCCCATAACTTGGAAATTATAGCACTTCATTTTGCTCTTGTCTCTCTTCTTGAAAAACCATTTTCCTTTCTTGGAATTAGGCTTCTTCTTTTTCTTAGAGGGTCCATCTTCAGTCTCTTTGTCTTTCCCATTCCTTTTCCAATTCTTCTTGCCCTTGAATCCTGAAGACTTTGTGCCACTTGACTCTGCCACAAAGGTATTAGAGACAGCTTTAGCAGTACCCAGCCACTCATCCTCAAGTTCAACATGGCGAGCAACATTAGAAAATATTTTGATACTATCATTATGGATCAAGTTAACCTTCAAATGCTCCCAATTATTGGGAAGAGACCGGATCACTACCTGGACTTGTTGTTCATCTGAAAAAACATGGCCAGCACTCTTGAGTTGGGCTATCATCTTTAACTTCACCCTAAGGTGTTATTTAAAATTTTGATCAAGATGCTTCTTGTAAGTGTCAAATTTGATAGTCAACTATTGGAGGTGGGTTACAGATGTACCCCCATATGTTCCTTGTAGATGTGCCCACATAGCATGAGCAGTAGGAAATTCCTCACATTCATGTATGAGGTCATCAATCACAGAACTAACAATTATTCCATGTGCAGTGGAATTAGTTTTTTTCCAAGCTTTATAATCTTTAAGATCTTTGCTGTGTTGTACAATGTTTTTCTCTTCTGGTTTATTTAAAACATGATTTACACCTTCAAGCGTATTTTGCTCTTCCAGTACATACCATAATTTACGAGTCCAGATGTTGTAATTGTCACTGTTTAGTTTTTTGCCTTTGTTTAAGTCAACAATGATACTTTTTGATGCCATGACTGTATTTGAGAGGTAATTACGCAAGAAAATTTTTAATCAATTTTACATATGACATACACATTGAAGCAATATTTAATGTAAAATAAAAAAGATATGTAAGTATCCAATCATCATCTAAGAACTAAATATTTAACAAAAATTCAAACTAATTTCTTAATGTGTATACTAATATATATTTTAGACCATAATCACAATGATTTACATGTCTAATAACCAAACACCATATGATAATGCGCAATAGAATAACAATACACTAATCCATAAAAAATGATAAAACTCAAATATTCATATTAATGCATAATGAAAGGTGTTCAGTACATAGTTTGTAAATCATTAAAAAAATACAAAACTATATTTATGTTGTGAAGTTTTACCCACTAAACTCCTATTTTCACCGCATACTTCCATAATGGTTCATTATGCCCAATATTGAAATAAGTTTTAATCAGTTCATTCTTTCAATATTTTGGTAAGGAATGATAAAAAACATCGCAAGAAACCCACTCCACAACTTGAATGAAATTTTCATTAATCTCATCAAATTTCGTCATAAAGGATTTGAGGAAGTCTAGTAAAGAGTCAAGAGGATCCATCTTCAAAGACATAAACTATTTAAGATCTTTATCTCTTTTCCTTCGAATAGCCCTTTCATTCCTTAACAAATTCTATATCGCCCTTGGGACACCAATCCGTATCATTTCACACCCTCGGAAACATGTCCTACGACGACGTGCTCTTCTACATTGTCCTTTTGCTCGACTTCTATAGCTCCCACTTGGAGTAATTCGAGTTTGTTCCTGTTTAGCCATGTCTGAAATAAGAACAAGGAAACAATAAGAACTATTGAACTATTCAATGTGACAACATATGTCACTTTCATTTGTAAAAGATAAAAAAAATTGTTTAAGGAACATAAGGACTAAATGAATTATCAGATCAATATTTAAAAAACACAATATATAAACACATATATTATAAAAAAAACCATCCTAAAAGGACACAAATTTCTTTTCCAAAAGAATAATCCTAAAAGAATACAAAACATTAAAAAAAAAAAAGCTTTAAAAACGTTTTTTTAGCCCAACTTCATAAAATCATATCTCACTCGTTTTAAATCCATTTTACTATTAAATATATTAACGAAAAGTTATGAACGAGTAGATCATGAAAAATCAAGTTTTGAACTAAAAAATTGTACAACCAATTTCCAGATCGTAACCAACAGAAGCAGTTTTTCAAAAAAAAAGTTTAAAAACAGCCAACTTTCAAAAAATCATATCTCACTCATTTTAAATCTGTTTTTCTATTACAATATATTCACGGAAACGAACAAGTAGATCATGAAAATTAAAGTTTCATGCAAATTTGTTGAATATGCAGAACCTAAAACATAAAAAATAGCAGCAAATTTTCTTTAAAAATCGATAGAATCTTTTCCATCGAAGGACAATGAACCCTATCTACAATATGAGTAAGAATCATTATAGAACACGGAATCCTATCTACAAAATGAGTCAGAATCATTAAAGGAAACGAAATCCTATTTATAATATAATTAAGCCATATTCAAAGGTCTTTAAAAAACCCTAACTTCTTCCAAAAAGAAATTTTCACCAATTTTTAAGAAGAAAGTAGTTACAGTTTATTTCTTTTTCACAAAACATTGAATTCACATGGAAGCATCAAATAATGGGATCAATTAACCATGCTCTGATTCCAATGAAGAAATTTTAATAGCAAAATAACAACAAGATGTGTACCTTATAACTTGCAGCGAAAATAGTTGTTGTTGATTTCGCTATCTAAAAGAATTGCTCTAGATCTCTCTTTGAATCACAAGAAAACAAAGATCGTTATTATTCAAAAACTAAGTGTCTGAGATTGTGTTGATTGAACATTGGCAAAATAATAATTTTTTATTTTTCTCTGTTTTTCCTTTTCTTTTCAATGTTCTCTGGTTTTTTTCTCTTACTTTCTGAAAATAATAAGGTGTCCCTTTAAAAGGAGAAGTTGGAACAGTTACAACTTTCTAACCGTTCCCCCATTCTTTTCAAAAACTTGATTTTATCCATTAAATAAAATTGATCAGGTGTGGACCGACCCACGACCCACCAAAAACTTACAAACTGGAGTGCTTATTTTTTATAGCATGGTGATGATTATATTAAAAAGATAATATCCATCATTATTGAACACGCTTAAGTAAATAGATTTGAATTTTTAATCTTTTTTTGGTGAAAAATTTGAAATTTTAATTTTTATATGCTTTTTTGAGAAATTTGAAGTAAGTGTTTGTTTTAATTTCTTGAAATAATTAGTCTTAAAATGATTTTCTACAAAATTTGAAGTCATTTGGTATAAATTTTGACTATTTATCTGATAAGAATAGTAGCTGAAAATTGTAAAACAAATTTGACAGTATAATTAGCGACATATAAGGTTAATACATAAACAACATTGTTATACATTTCCAATCAAGATAAAATTTTTGTAAATAGGTTTATAATATACATTGTTATACACTTGCGCACAAGATAAAATACATTTATATAAGAGTTTATAAACGTTGATACAAAAATAGATGTTTGCTATATATATGAGTGTTAATTGAAATATGTGTCTATCTTAACGTTATGATGAATAGAGTGAATTAGGGGCGGGTACCTAGTTGTTGTTTTTATATTTCTTAGAGATCATGTTTAAGGCTTGATTCAGTACTATTTCGAGTGTAGTATCACGCTAGTTGGGGTTATGTGAATGTCCTTATCTTGTTTTGTGGCTTGTACGCTGTTATTGTTTCATAATTGAGCATGATTTGCCTCAGTGTAGGGTTAGACTTGTGCTTGACATAGACTTGCGACATTTATTGCCTTTAGGCCTTGTTTCTTCTTTGATGTCAATTCATACGGATTAGCTCCTTGTAGACTAGAGTAGCAGACTTAAGTGTAATAGAATGAGCCTTATTTCAGGCCTTGTCCTTGCTTGGGAGACCTTTTACTCACTTTCCCTTCTTCTACTACCCCATTGCAATATTGAGGTTTGGCGCATCACTAGCCGACTTGGGATCGGAGGTTGTTCTGGCTTAGAGTATTGTGCTGCTTTATTGGGAGTGGACATCATTCTACGACAGTGTTGTTGATTAATAATTGGAGACTCTTTGATGATCTTGTATTGTTATTGGCTATGACATGATGTCTAAGTGACCGATAAGGGCTGACCAACTAAAAAGTACAAACCTCAGTCCTCTCACTGCGGATGAAACTCCCAGAGGCATCAAGCCATAGCCAATAGTGAGTCAACTGCGTAGAGGATAAGAATAGACCTTTAATCTGTGAATAAATAGTGATCAACATTGTAAATGATAATGGACAACATGATCAAACATTTAGTCTATGACTAGAAGGGCTGCCAAAGGATTCACATCAACTATCATCAAAACTACCATGGATCAACGTCCACTCCCAAGGAATCAGTACAACCCTCCAAGCTCAAACCTAATCCAGTCCCAAGTCGCCCAGCGAAGCCCAAAACCTCAAATATCGTACCTGGGGCCGTAGAAAGAGGGAGAGTGGATAATAGGTCATAGAAGCTGAGTCAACACCTAAACTAAGGCTCATTATATTAGACTCAAGTCTGCTACACCAGTCTACGAGGAGCTAAACTATCCAAAATGACATTAGAGTAGAAACAAGGCCTAAAGGCTCTAACTTAGAAAGTCTATGGAATACACTAGTCTAAGCCTATGTTAAGGAAAAACAAAAACATCAAATAAGGCTAACCACAAGATAAGGATGATCAATTAACCCAACTAGCGTGCTTCTAACCCTGAATTAAGCTTAAAGCATGGTTTCTAAGTAATGTAGGGTGATCAATTAGGTAGCCGCCTCCAATTCACTCAAATCAACATGAATTTACACATTCAAGCTCAATGTAGGGGAAGGAAATTGTGGCCTACCTTAAGGCTGACCCCATGCACTCCCAATCACTTTTTTCGGAGCTTTTTTTTTGTACTACCTCAGAACACTGCAATGCTATCAAAAATAGAATCTCAATGTTAATATGGTCGATTAGAAACTAAAATCACTTAAAATAATATAGACCAATTTTGGAGTCAAAATGGGAATCATGGGACCCGGATAGGAAATTCAAGAAATGACTATGTAAAAGCATTTTAAAAAGTCCTCCGAACTTGTGTTCCGAATTGGAACACAATAGGGGACTTGGAACAATGGAAACTAGCTCTTGCAACAATTTCACTATTAAGGAAAAAATCAAGAAACACAGCAGTCCTAAAAACACGGAAAATACCTCAAATGAAGCACCTACGATGATACCCGATCACTTACCCATGTAGCAATGACAATTTCGGACAGCCTAAACTTTGAATCACAAAATTCTTGCCACTAGAGCTCCCACCATCGCTAATTGAAGTTTGAAAAAAGAGCTTATTGGGGTCTGGTCCTATTTAAAAGACTAGATCAAATCCTTCTTTGTGAACGCGGACCTCGCGAACGCAGCAAGGGTCACACAATCACTGCCAAAGGAGAATTTGGCCCCATGAACGTGGTTATGCCCCATGAATGTGGCGACTAGATTTCCTGGGCTCCACAAATGCAGCCTGAGGTCCGCAAATGCGAATGGAAGTTTTGGCCAGCACCAGTTGATGGTTATTAGGTAGTTTTTGGCAAATCAAAATCTCCAACGAGGAGTTCCAACCCCATGCACGCAAACGAGATATGCTACACTACCTAATTTGATATTCTTGACTCAATCGAGCTGTCAAAACTTCCATCAGAGGTTGTCTCGACAAAACTGGTCCCACACCCAAACTCCACTTTAAGTGAAACTCCATAAGAGGGCTCGAATATAGTCCAGAAGCCTCGGGATCCACATGAAAGGTTGCTTTAGACCAAACTCGACATTCAAGGGCTAATTGTGCTAATAGAATTTTCAGACAGACACGTTTACCAAGAATGTTGACCAAGGTCAAACTTAGGCTAAAACATAAAGGTAAAATCCTTAATTCCAAAAACTCACACCAAAAACCTCGGGAGCCGTGCTAACGATGCCACTAGCCTAAAATGACCCTTCTAGAGCTGATGGAACCAGCAAAATTAAATTCTGAGGTTGGCTTCCTGAACTTTTTATCAAAATCAACTGTTCAATAATGAAAAGAAAACACAAAAATTTGCCTAAAAACTATACAAACGACTAGTTGAACGAATTGTAAGTCCTGGAAAGTCATAAGCGACTTGGGGTCACTATAGGAATGCTCTAAACAACATACAGAAGGAATTAACGTAGAAATGACCTAGAGGACTTTCGTATGCAAAAGTAAGAGTCAAAAAGTTCCGGAGCACGTTAGACTCAGTACAACATCCACTACTAAAAGGACTTTCATTTACAAAAGTTAGAGTTAAGAAGTACCTGAAGGCTCCAACAAGATGGGAAACTGGTCTCGCATCTCATACTCGGTCTCCCATGTAGCCTCGTTAATTGGATAATGCCTCCAATAGACCTTCACCACAAGAATTTCTCTTGATTGAAACCACCGCACATCTATGGTAGAGTAGCAACTAGGCTCTCCATAAAAGTCAAACAATTGTCCAACTCAACTACATCATACTGGAGCACATGAGACTCATCATGAACATACTGGGGTAGCATCAAAACATAAAAAACTGCATGAATAGTACAAAAAACTGGAGGTAGAGAAAACTTATAAGAAGCCACACCAACTGTCTAGAGGATCTCAAAAAAGGCCAATATACCCGAGGCTAAGCTTTTCCAGCCTCCCAAATGTCACGACCTAAGATACCTCCTAGATGTGACATGGTGTACAAGCCCCCGAGGGGCCTCATGTAATCTTTACAATTAGACATTTAATTCATGCTAGATCGTGCACTAAATTACTTTACCCATGCTAGATCATTCACTACAAAGCATTAAATAAATAAATGAACTCATGCTAGAAGAACCCACAACAATTGATCAAACCCTAGCTTACTTGAAGGGAACTGAACCTTGAAATTCATGAAGAAAAGCGAGGGCCCAATGGAGAAAGCAACTCCATTGGTCAATACCATCATACCTCAAAGCAATCCACCAGAAATTGGAGAAGATTAAAGGTCTTCAATGAAGGATTCAAGCTATCTTCTTCTTCCTTGAGAGTTGAGAGAGTTTCTTTTAGAGAGAGAAATATTTGAGAGGAGAGTTTAGGAATGAGTTAGAATGAAAGAAATTATGCTTAGAAATTATTTAAAGGTCTTAGATTAAGGGTATAACTAACTTAGCTTAATAGGTAAACAATTCGGCAAAAGACCAAAAAGCCTTTAATTAAAAACTGTCGGGGCCAATCGACGGACAGGATCTACGGTCCGTACATCAATTGACGTACCGCCCTGCTCTTCAGTTAATTGATTCAGAAATTTCATTTTGGGCTGAAAATTTGGCTAAGTTTGGAAGGCATCTACAGAACCCATCTACGGCCAGTCAACTGAACTACGAACCGTCCTGCTATTCCATATGTCAAGGTTCAGAAACTTGAAAATCCAAAAAAGTTCATAGTGCCATTGACGGTCCCCACCTATGGCCCGTCAATCCATCTACGACCCGTAGGTGGCCTCCGTAGGTCATTGTCTTTAGGTGAGTTCTGCATTCAAAATCCTTTGAAACCTTGGGGGGTTACAATCTCTCTCTCTTGGGAACATTCGTCCTCTAATGAGAATCAAGACATCATGAGAAGGGTAATAGACACGGACTAACAACCCAACCTAGCATGCAACCACATAAGTGCACATATCCAAGGAGGAAACATCAACTCCAAGCTAAAGCATGATCAACACCTCATATCATGAAGACTTTATGCAACTCATACTCAAATGCACATAATCATATAAGACTCTTCATGAACATGCATAATCAAAGAATCATGGAAATCAACTATGACAAATGAGACCAAAAGAATGAACCATGAGGATCAAGATACCTCAAGCTAGAGTAGGATCGGACAGAAAGAGATGAGGATATCGAGACATCATATCGGCCTCGGCCTCCCAAGTAGCACCCTCAACTAATTGATTCCTCCGTAGAACTTTCACCGAAGCAACTTCTTTATTTCTTAACTTCCGGACTTGTCAGTCTAAAATCTCAACTTCTTCATAGGAAAGACTATCCTTTATGCCAAGATTCTCTAATGGCACTATAGAGGTCGGATCACCAACACACTTCTTCAACAATGAGACACGGAAAACCGGATGCACTGATGCCAAATCATTAGGCAAGTCAAGCTCATAAGCGGCCTTAGCAACATATCTCAAAATCTGATATGGGCCTACATAACAGGGACTAAGCTTCCCTTTCTTCCCAAATCTCATTACACCCTTCATGGGCGAAATATTCAAGTAAACCCAATCATCAACATCGAACTGTAATTCTCTTCTTCTAACATCGGCATAGGACTTTTGCCGACTTTGGGAAGTTTTCAACCTTTCCCTAATAAATCGAACTTTCTCCATAGCCTCGCGCACCAACTCTGGGCCTATCAAAGCAACTTCACAAACTTCAAACCAACCTATAGGGGATCTACACCTCCTACCATAGAGAGCCTCAAATGGAGCCATACAAATACTAGAATGGTAACTATTATTATAAGAAAACTCAATTAAAGGCAAGTGATCATCCCAAGTACCCTTGAAATCAATTACACAAGCTCTCAACATATCTTCAAAAGTTTGAATAGTATGCTCCGCTTGCCCATCGGTTTAGGGATGAAAGGCTGTACTAAGCTTCACACGAGTACCAACACCTTTTTTGAACGACTTCAAAAATTGAGAAGTAAATTGTGCACCACGATTGGAGATGATGGATAAATGCACTCCATGCAGCCTAACCATCTCTGTCAAATACAACTTAGCATAATCCTCCACCAAATAAGAAGTCTTGACGGGAATGAAATGGGCTGACTTCGTCATTCTATCAACAAAAACCAAAATTGAATCGTATTGTCACCTCGAGCGAGGCAAACCCATAATAAAATCCATATTCACATCTTCCCACTTCCAAGTAGGAATACTAATATCTTGGGTGAAACCTCCCGGCCATTGATGCTCAACTTTCACTTGTTGACAATTAGGGTACTTAGCCACAAACTCTATAATATCTTTCTTCATTCTACTCCACCAATAAATTTCCCGCAAATCACGGTACATTTTGGTAGCCCCTGGGTGGATGGAATATCAAGAACTATGGGCTTACGATAAAATTTGATCTCTTAAATCCTCTACATTGGGAACACACAAACGACCGTGATATCGAAGTACACCATCTCCCCCTTGGGAGAAAACCTCAATCGACTTCTTAATTACCGCTTCCTTTTGTTCAACCAAGTTAGGATCAAGACCTTGCTTATCTTTCAAATCATGCACAAAAGAGAATTCGGAACCCTTGTGAACCGTAACACCACCATTAGCAGAATCAACCAATCTAACACCCAATCGAGCCAATCTATGGACATCGCGAACCAACTCTTTCTTACCATCCTCATCATGAGCAACACTACCCATAGATAATTGACTAAGAGCATTCGCCACCATGTTAGCCTTACCGGGGTGATAGAGAACACTCATATCATTGTCTTTTAACAACTCGAGCCACCTTCTTTGGTGGAGATTCAAATCCTTCTGTTTAAACACATATTGCAAACTCTTATGGTCGGTGAAGACATCTACATGTACCCCATACAAATAATGTCGCCATATTTTCAAAGCAAACACAACCGCCACTAATTCCAAGTCATGAGTAGGATAGTTCTTTTCGTGCACCTTAAGTTGCCTTGAAGCATAAGCAATGACTTTCCCGTTTTACATAACAACACATCCTAGCCCAATTCTCGAGACATCACAATAAACCACAAAACCATCAGATCCTTCTGGTAGAGTCAATATCGGAGCCGAAGTAAGTCGATCCTTCAACTCTTGGAAACTCTTCTCACATATCTCGGACAATACGAATTTAACCTTCTTTTGAGTAAAAGCCATCAATGGAGAAGCAATAGATTAAAACCCTTCAACAAACCTCCAATAATAACCGGCTAAGCCCAAGAAACTACGAATATCCGAAGGTGATAAAGGTCTAGACCAATTCTTAACCGCTTTCGTCTTCTTAGAATCTACCTCAATGCCCTTACCGGAAACAATGTGACCAAGAAAAGTCACGGACCTTAACCAAAACACACATTTACTAAACTTCGCAAAGAGGTTTTTGGTCCTTCAGGACTTGCACCAAAATCCTCAAATGCTCAACATGTTCACACTCATTCTTTGAGTAGATCAAAATGTCGTCAATAAAGACAATCACAAATATTTCAAGGTATTGCTTAAACACTCTATTCATCAAGTCCATAAATGCGGCCGAAGCATTTGTCAACCCAAACGACATCACCAAGAACTCGTAGTGACCATACCTAGTCGGAACTTGAGGAGCTTGAGGAGGAGCTTCTTGTTCCACATTCTCTCACATATTTCTTCTAGCGTAAGCTCTTCGGGTCGCCATCTCCTGAAACGCATAGGATAGGGATTAGGCGAGAGATATATAGAGTTAAACTCTATGGCACGACTTAAAAGTAATGAAAGAAGTGGAATTTCTTAAACGTCTTATAGCCTCTCATTCATAAATGTGGCGCGCTTCACACTCATGAACAAGACTCTACTTGACGCGGCTTATGAGACATCCTAGGATCTTTCTAAAACCTGGCTCTGATACAAAGTTTATCAGGACCCAAGGTACCCCCTAGATGTGACATGGCGTACAAGACCCCAAGAGGCCTCATACAAGCCCTTAGCTTACATTACATAGAAGATAATAGAGAATAAAAGTTTGAAAGAGAATTTCATATCAAAGCTTTTAAAAGAAACAACGGAAGTCTACATCTCATGTCTCAAAGCCAATCTAATATAAAGAACAAGGTTTGGGACGTAACTCAATACAACTCAAAAATGAAAGGAAATACATGAAAAGAAATAAGAGATAGGCATGTCCTCGGATGGATGATGACTCACCAAGTCTTGTATCAACTCTCAAATCAAGCTCTAGCCTCGAGTGGAAGGTGAATCACCACGTCCTACACCAAAAAGGTTAATGTAGGCAAAAGTATACGTTAGCACAATTAAGTACTAAGTATGATAGCAATGCATATAAACACATAAATCATGCTAGAGAGAGAGAGACATAATCATGACATGCAATGGCCAAGCTAAAAACATGAGAAACATGAACCATAAAGCATATATCAATGCCAAAGCAAGCTAAATCATCTTTCTTTCTTTTCTTTACTTCATCATGAGAATAATTGTTCATTAACTTGTGGGGAAAAGCCTTAACCGACATATAAGACCATGTGAGCTATAAACATGGAATCCGGTGTCTACCCCACACCGAAAAGAGGTGTCCAACTTGCCAAGGTAAGACCATGAACTTTTTAGCTTATGCGGATCCACTAGCTAATGTCTACTTAAAGACAACATCCTATGGTGGCAACATAGTTTATGGGATAGAGATTGCTTTAGGAGACTCGGCCTCAACTAATGGGAGAGCTCTATATAGAAAACCCGGCCTCTACTAACGGGAAAGCTTTCAATAGAAGACCCGGCCTTTACTAATGGGAGGGCTTCCATCTCAATATCCACTCGGTGCTAAGCATAATTCCCACAGATTAGTCATTAACATATTATATCATTAAACATGAAAAGGTACAGCTAGGGTTACCAATTCAAGCTAAAAATTATGCTTATAGATGTTTCATCTTCCATGGACCTTGTACAAGCTTACGTCATTAGAATAGCTTCTTAAGAATATGGGTAATCACCTCTTTGTTCTTCTTTTATCATAGTGGGAGAAATACGTGAGAAAACCTTTCACTACTCAACCATAGCATCATCTTATCATAACTTTGGTACTTTACTCTCAAAGCACCCTTAATTTATCATGCTCATGTTTAATAGTTCATATGGGTTCATGCAAGTTCTACTCATATCATGTAATTCAATGCAATCTCATGCTTAGAAAGCCATAATTAGGAGACAATTTACCCATACTTGAAGAAACTCACATAATAGAGGAAAATCATGCTTTTGACTTGATCATTCTAAATTCATAAGATTATCCTCAATTCATTCCTAATTCATACTTGGAGAAGATTGAAGGTCTTCAATGGAGGATTCAAGCTTTCTTCTTCTTCTTTGAGAGTTGAGAGAGTTTCTTTTAGAGAGAGAAATATTTGAGAGGAGAGTTTAGGAATGAGTTAGAATGACAGAAATTAGGCTTAGAAAGAATTTAAAGGTCTTAGATTAAGGGTATAACCGACTTAGTTTAATAGGTAAACAATTAGGGAAAAGACCAAAAAGCCCTTACTTAAGAACTGTCGGAGCCAATCGACGGACAGGATCTACGGTCCGTACATCAATTGATGGACCGTCCTGCTCTTCCGTCAATTCATTCAGAAAGTTCATTTTGGGTTGAAAATTTGGCTAAGTCTGGAAGGAATCTACGGAACCCATCAACGACCCGTCAACTGAACTACGAATCGTCCTGCTATTCCTTAGGTCAAGGTTCAGAAACTTGGAACATCAGAAAGTTCACAGTGCCATTGATTGTCCCCACCTACGGCCCGTAGGTGTCCTACGTAGGTCATTGTCTTCAGGTGAGTTCTGCATACAAAATCCTTTGAAAGCTTAGGGTGTTACACCAACTCTCACCACACCCTTCATGGGTGATACATGGAGGAAAACTTGATCACCAACAGAAAACCTCAAAGGCTGATGCATACGATCAACATAAATCAGGTGTCTACTCCGGGCTGTACTGAGCCTATCCTGCAACACCTGCACCTGGCCCAAGGTCTCCTGATTAAAGTTAGTACCATGTGCCAAGGATCTATATACTAAAACCAATCAATCATAGAGCGGCAATGCCTATCATATAAGGCCTCGAACGGGAAATATGAATACTAGAGTGGTAGCTATTGTTGTATGCAAACTCCACCAAAGGCAAGAACTAGTCCCAAAAGGCCTCCAAACTTAAAGGACAACATGAGTGCTCAACTCATCCTGAAAATTCCTCCAAAAGCTATAATTGAACTGAGAACCCTGATCTAAGATAATAGACATATGTACACCATGAAGATGAACCATCTCCCGAATATAGATACGAACCAACCTCTCAACGCTAAATGTTGACTGAATAGGGAGAAAGTTTGCTGACTTGGTCAATCAATCAATGATGTTCCAATTACTATCAAGATCTCTAAAAGTCAAAGGCAAACTCATATCAAAGTCCATAGTGTTGCGATTAAACTTGTACTCTAGAATGGGCCATCTTAGAAACTCAACAACAGGCCTCAAATGCTCGGCCTTTACCTGCTTGCAACACAGGCAACATGATACATAGTCTACAATGTCTCTACTCGTGTCACTCCAACAATAGTGTTGCCTCAAATTATGATAAATCTTTGTGATGCTTGAATAGATAGGAAGTCTAGAATCATGGGCCTCACCAAGGTTCAACCAAATAAAATCCCCGAAACTCAAAACACAAACATGCCCACAAAACCTCAAAACCCCATATTAATCTAAGGTAACTTGATCAACATCACCCTCTAGCACCTGATTTGGAAGAGCCACAAACGTCTCATCCTCAAACTAGCGACCATGAATCCACTCAATTATGGAAGACTGAACTCCCACATAGGCCTAAACGTACCTAGAATCTTAAATATCTAATTGAATCATCATATTGTCTAAGGACTGAATATCTAAATCCAAAGGTAACTCCACAGTAGACAAGAATTTTAGACTACTCTTACTTACCACCGTCTGGATCAAGTTGTTCGCTACCACATTCACCTTTCCCAGATGATAGCGAATAGAGAGGTCATAGTCCTTCAGAAGCTCAATCAAATAGCGCTACCTCAAATAAAGGTCCCTCTGGCTCATAATGAATTGAAGGCTCGTGTGATCAGTGTAAATCTCACATCAAACTCTATATAGGTAATTCCTCTAGATCATAAGAACAAAACCTACAACCACCCACTCGAATTCATGAGTAGGTAGTTGCGCTCATTCAACTTAAGCTGCTTCAGTGCATAAGAAATCGCCTGGCCCTATTGCATTAATAGACAACCCAAACCAATGCAAGATTCGTCACATTATACCATGAAGTCCCCTTAACTTGAATAGTTAGTATTAGAGCGATGGTAAGCGACTCCTTCAGCCTTAGAAAGATCAACTCACACTCCATAGACAACTCAAAAAAATATGTAGATGAGTCAACTAGGTCAAGGGCGCTACAATAGTAGAGAAGCCCTCCACGAACTGTCAGTAGTAGCTCGCTAATCCGACGAAGCTCTGAATCTGAGTAACTAAAGTGGGCCTAACCTAAAGAAAAAACTTCATCTTAATCTTTGCTACGTGCCCCAAGAATTCTATATACTAATGAAAAAACTCACACTTTGAGAACTTGGCATAAACCCGTTGATCTCTCAAAGTTTGGAGCACAATCCTCAAATGTTTCTAATGATATCTCCTGCTATGCGAGTATATCGGAATATTATCAACGAATACAATGACGAACAAATAAAATTAAAGGTTGAACACCCGCGTCATTAAGTCTTTAAAGGTGGCAAGGGCATTAGTCAATTCGAAAGTCATCACGAGGAACTCATAGTGTCCATATCGAGACCTAAATGCAGTCTTAGGGATGTCCACTTCCCTAATCCTTAGTTGGTGGTAGCGGAATCTTAAATTAATCTTAGAAAACACTATGGCATGCTGAAGTTGGTCAAATAGATCATCAATATGGGGCATGGGTAATTGATCTTCACCATCTATTTATTCAGCGGCCTATAATCAATACACTTGTGCATCTTACTATCCTTCTTCTTCACAAATAGAATGGGAGCATCCTAAGGTGATACACTAGGCCGGAAAATCCCTTACCAAAGAGATCATGGAGCTGAACACTGAGGTCCTTGAGCTCTGTGGGGGCCATCTAATACGGTTGAATAAAAGTAGGATGAGTACCCGATAAAAGATGAATATGGAAATCAATATCACGCTCTGGGATAGGCCATGTATGTTGGTAGAAAACACATCCACATAATCACGAGAACAGGAACTGACTCAACTTAAGGGAACTCCGTACTTACATCTCGAACATAAGAAAAGTAAGATAAACAACCTCTAGCCACTAGCCTTTGAGCCAGAATAAATGAGATAACTCTAACCGGTGTGCTCCTATAAAAATCCTACTGCACCACCGGGGAAACGGCAGGCATGGCTAAGGCAACGATCTTTGACAAGCAATCTATGACCGTGGAGTAAGGGGATAATTAGTCCATGCCTAAAATTATATCAAAACTCATCATATCAAGTAAAATAAGGTCAGCCTAGGTGTCACGCCCTAAGATAGTCACTAAATAATATCGAAACACCTAATCCACTACTAAACACTCACCCACATGGGTCGACATACATAACGATGCTCCTAAAGTCTATGAACTTATACTTAAATGAGAAGCATAATATATAGATATATATAAAAATGTAGAGATCGGATCAAATAAAGGTGAGGTGGGCTAATGGCATAAGAGATTTATACATGTGATCATATTATTTGATGCCTCAGCCTCTGCCCTTCCTGAGCTGCATAGAAATGGGTATGTCTGCCTCTACCCTACTCATCTTACCTACCACATTACCTACCTTCCGGGGGATCACCTTAAGTACCACGGTGACCATCGCAGTTGTCCTGATCTTGACTTCAGCGTCTAATCGGAGGTGCTACTAATGGAGCTGGTAAAGCTAGTAGGGCTGCCTACAGTGCAGGAGCAATCTGCCAAAGCAAAAGGGAATCTCTTGACCAATGATCAAGCTCCCCACAATCATAACAACAATGAGATGATCAGCCTACAAAGAAACAACCACCATAGGTTGAAGCACGTGATTGGGTCCCATCTCAACTCTAACTCAAACTGACCATACTGTGACTATACCGGTCACCTTTTGAAGCCTGTAATGAGCCCTAAAGAGGTTAGCTTGACTGACCCTACTGATCGATATCATTGTTGAGACCTATCAAATGAGTCTCTATGCCTAGAATGGGACCCACTGTAGAAACACTCATGGCTAGCTCTCTTGTTTCTACCCCCATAGGCCTTATAATAGTACAAGCATGGTCCACCACATCAAGAAATGAAGGACCCATAGAGACAATAGCATGGGTCTTAATCTACAGCATGAGTCTCAGACCTTAGATGAAAAGCCAAATTCTCTCCTCTTTTATAGGTAGGATCACAGTAGCATGGCAGTAGAGATCATGAAACCTCACCTCATACTCAGATACGATCATGGGGCCTTTTTCCAAACTTAAGAACTGATCTCAAAGTCGAACTATGATGCTACAGGGAATGAACCTGGCAAAAAAGACCTCTAAAAACTCGAACCAAGTCACCAGAGGAGACCTTGCTAGCCTGATCTCATGGTAAGAATGCCACCACTCTCTAGGTCATCCATCTAGCTAATAAGCTTTGAAATCGACTCCTCTCGACTCCATCAAACCCATAATAAATAGCCACTCATGGTAGGTTGTGAGAAACTCATTAGCATCCTCTCCCACACCCCTAGAAAACCTCAGAGGCGAAAGTCTAAGAAAAACTCTGAGCATCTTCTGCTCCTTTAGCAGCATAGCTCTGGCATTAATCATGAGATAGGCCCCCTAGGTGGTAGCTGGACCCGGGGTGCCTCTGTTGCAGGCTGACCCTACGGGGCTGGGACTGGTGCAACTACAGTTGTTGCTGGGGCCTTTGTATAACCCAAAAGTACATTCATTAACTGAGTGATGGCTTCCTAAAGCTCAGGAACCATAGATTTTCTAGGTGAAGGTTGGGTTAGCCCTGGCCGCTATGGCTTAAAAAGAGTATTGTAACACCTTAGAAATTAAGAGTTGAGTTTGAAAGGGAAAGTTGCAGTTTTTTCATAGAGGCAGTGTCTAACTGAAGCAATTTACGAACCATAGGAAGTTCTACATGCCGGAGGAAGGGAGTCGTAGAAACCTAGTTGAGTTTTGGAAAATATCAAGTCTCTAATATATTACCTATGGATGAAAGGATGAATCGTAGGGTGGTTTACGGGCCTTAGGAAGTGCCCGTAGGGTGATTAAGAGAATTGGTTAGAGACCTCAAGTCTACAAAAGGATTTTGATGAATCGTGATAGGGTCTACAGGTCGTAGGAGGGATTCGTAGAAGTGATCTAGGTTTGAAGAAATTTTGGACCTTAAATTGGAGTCTATGAAAGAAATGTACAAATCATAGAGTGGATGACAACACGTAGAAAGGATTCATGGAGAGTTCACAGGATTTTGGGTTTCAGTAGTTGAGTCTATGATTGATCAATATGGTTAGTAGGAAGTCCTACAAACCGTAGGGCTTTTCAACTGTTTTTAATTAAGGGTATTTTGATTTTTTTTCTACCCCATTAACCCCTAAACTATGCCATTTTTTCCTTATAACTACACCTATAACCGTTTGTACTCTTCAAAACCAAACCCAATACCCTCATTCACTAAATTCTCCCAAACTCTTCAAGTCTTCTTCTCAAAAATTCTCTCTCAAGCTCCAAAGTGAAGACCTAGGATTCCGAGCTTCAAGGTCTCATTCTCTTTGAATTTTTAAGGGTCTGATTATCAAGGTATGTGGGAATTCACCAATGGATTCCTTTTATCCATTGGACCCCAAAGGAAACTCAAAATCTCCAAATGAATTTAACCCAATTATCTAGGGTTTCATGTAAATATCTATGGGTCCTACCCAATATGATTCTATTTTTTATTTTCAATCTTATTATGCATGATTTGATTCAATTACATGAATTTCAATTGATTTTAGATGGACTCATGCATATGCCTAATTTATGAACTTGGATGAACAATTCTTATGAATTCATGAATTTTGATTAGGAAATTGATTACGAAAGCTATGCATGTTTTATGAAAAGGATGATTTATGAACTATAAATGTTTTTGAGATAGGTATCAATAATTTGTGAAAGGTTTTCTCTCTCATATGAATGAAATCATGATTTAGATTCTTTGGAAGGTAAGTGTCTAATATGCAAGTTTATGAAATGATAATTTGAAAGGAGCTACTCAAATAAGAACTTATGATTGGATTGGTAGTCTTAATTGTGTCTTTCCTAGTATTTTGATATGAATGTGTTTATCTCTTTTCCATTGTGATTTACTTATAAATGAGAGGACTTTTTGATGAAGGCCTTACTTCTTGTAGAGGTTTTGTCTTTAGTTGCAATTCTCTTTTCCCAAATTATGTGCCCCGTAGGATTGTCTTAAATGACCTAGCTAGTGGATCCACGATAGCAGTTATGAATGTGACAGAATTCTACCTTGGCAAGTAGTTTCCCCTTTTCGATGTGAAGGTCATGCCAGATTCTATTATATAGCTCACATGGTCATATTGTCGATTAATAGTAAATATCTCACAAATAAACTATATTTCCTTCAAAGGATTTATGAAAGCTTCTCGAATGATTTAAAGTATGCATTGATCTTTTTTATGATTTATGATTTCTCTTTAAAGGCCCTTACTACGTTTTACTAGATCTTGCATATCATGTTTAAGCTCATCATGTTATCATGCCTATATTTTTATGTATTTCCTCATACTTTTTACATTTAATGTACTAATGCATACTTGTGACAGTATTGTCTTATAATATATGGTCTGACGCTTCTCCTCCTAGATGTGCTTAGATTGCTCAACTTGGTCACTTGGATTGGTGAGTTCTCATGGTTCGGGAGCAAGGCCATAGACACTTTTATTGCTTCTATGGTCACTTTTGTTTTAGACTTGTACATGGTGTATGGGTTACATCCTTATCAATCTTATGATGTTAGAAAGGCTTATGTCAGAATTAGTAGTATTCTGTGTATCTTTTATATACTCTGTTGATACTTTCCATGTCATCATATGATTTGAGACTTATATCGATTATAACCCTTAAATTGTACTTTATTACATCATGCTTATGTCAAGAGGTTTGTTTAGGATCTCTATGATCTTATTCGTCATGTCACATCTAGGGTGTACTTTAAGTGGTGACAAACTTCGTATTCAAAGCATAAAGTTTTAGAAAAGGTCCTAGTATGTTTGACAAATTGCGTCGAGTAATGCCTTATTCATGAGTGTGAAGCACGCCACACTTATCAATAGGAGGCTACAAGGCGTTAAAAAAAACTACTTTTTTCACTACTCTAAATCGTGCCATAGAATTTATCTCTAGAAAGGTCTTTCTCCTAACTCTTGTCCAATGCATTTTAGAATATGCCTCCTCAAAGAACTAACACAACATAGAATATGGAGCTTGAGGCTTCTTAAGTGCCAAGCGATCCTTTGGTTGAGCAAGTGACTCATGCTGAATTTTGAGCCACTTTCCAAATGTTGGCTCAATCTATGATAGCCCAAGCTAATAAAGTTCATTGCTCTCGTGAACCCAAATGTGGGTAGGGCAATGATATAGGTGAGGGACTTCACTAGGATGATTCTCCTTAGTTTCATGGGCCGAAAGTTGATAAGGATCCTCAAGTGTTCATTGATGAGATTTATAAGATAGTGGAAATTATAGGATTGTCAACAGTAGAGAATGTAGAATTGTCTACTTATAAAAATAAGGGTGTTGCTCAAGTTTGGTTCAACTAATGGAAGGAAGAGAGAGATATTGATGTAGGTCCTCTTGATTAGGAGAAATTTAAAGGGGCTTTTCTTGATCGTTTCATTCCTTTTGAGATGAGAGAGGCAAAGGTTCTTGAGTTCATTAATCTTCATCAACAAAATATGAGCGTGAAAGAGGATGCTTTGAAGTTCACTCAATTGTCTATGTATCCTCCGACTATAGTTGTCGATTCTAGGGTAAGGAAGAGCAAGTTTGTGTCGGGTGTGTCTTAAATGGTGGTCAAGGAGCGTCGTACTTTCATTTTGATCAAAGAGATGGATATCTCTCGCTTAATGGTACATTCCAACAAATGGAACAATAAAAGCTAAAAGAGAAATCTAGGGATTAGAAAGGATAAGGACTGGTGATGGTGACGTTTTTCATTGTAGGTCCAGCGGATATGGTCGTTTTCCATTCCAGCAAAGGTTCTATGGTCAAGGTTCTTCAAATGCTCCGGATCATAATTTTAAAAGAAATAAGGTGTTTAACCTTAAGCCAAAAGGAAGTAGTGGATGTGGATCTGCTATTCCCACTTGCCAAATGTGTGGCAAGAATCAGTCAGGAAAGTCCTTTGTCGGTACGGATGTTTGCTTCGGTTGTAGGAAGAGCTGTCACAAGATGATGGATAGTCTGTTGCAAGCTACTAAAGGAAAGGATGGTAGGCGAGCTCAGCCTAGTAGTTCTTGTTAGGGTATTTCTAGTCAGAATATGTCTATGATCTTTAGACTCAACATGATCAAGAGGGTTCTCTGGATTTTGTGACCGGTATGTTGAAAGTCTTTCCTCTTGATGTATATGCTTTTCTTGGTCTGGGTGCCACCATGTATTTTGTTACTCCTTATGCGGCCATGAGATTTGATGTTGATCTAGAAATCCTTTCTAATCCATTTTATGTCTCTATGTTGGTTGGTGATTCTATTGTTGCTAAACGAGTTTATAGAAATTTCTCAATTTCTGTTTCTCATAGAGTCACTCATGTTGATCTTGTAGAGCTTGATATGTGTTATCATTTGAAGGAATTGTGTTCATTCTTGTTATGTTTCCGTAGATTATAGGACCCGATTGGTAAAATATTAGGTTCCGAACGAACCTTTCTTAGAATGGAAAGGGGGAAATTCCACGCCGAAGGGTCAATTTCTATCTTTCCTAATGTCTAGGAAATTAATTTGTAAGAGTTGCATTTATCATCTTGTTCGGGTTAGGGAAACATATTTCGAAACCCCTACTCTTGAGTTAGTTCAAATTGTAAATGAGTTTCTTGAAATGTTTCCCGATGATCTTCCCGATATTCCTCGAGAAAGGGAAATAGAATTTGATATTGGCCTTCTCCCATATATGCAGCCTATCTCTATTCCTCCTTACCGTAAGGCCCTAAAAGAACTTAAGGAATTAGAGGATGAGTTGAAGGATTTTCTAGATAAGGGTTTTATAAGACAAGTATCTCTCTAAGGGGTGCTCCGGTGTTGTTTTCTCGAAAGAAGGTTGCCTCCAAATGTACATTGACTATTGGCAATTGAATAAGATTACCATAAAGAATAAGCATCCTATTCCAAGGATTGGTGATTTGTTTGATCAAATTCAAGGTGCAAGCTTCTTCTCTAAGATTGACCTTTGATCGGGTTATCATCTATTAAGGTTAAAGGAAAATGACATTTCAAAGATGGCTTTTCGAACTTGATATGGTCACTATGAGTTTTTGATGATGTTTGTTGGTTTGATTAATGCCCCAGCGACGTTCATGGACTTGATGAATAGGCGATAAAGCCCAACTACTCTTTAAAAAAATCCAAAGAGTAAGCGATCATTGTTAATAAAAATTACCCAACTAAGAGTCAGGGTTGAATTCCACAAGTAGTAGTGTAAGGTTAAGAATCTAATAAATGAATTAAGATGCAACTAATCTAATGTAGCAATGAGGTAATTGGGTTGATCATTCTACAAAAATTTATCATATAGTTTCAGTATCAAATATGAGCGACAAACTTAGTAAAATAGAGTTTAGACATTAGCAATCAAATCTACGGGTGTAGAGGTGTGTATTAATGCCAATTAGGGGTATAATTGCATTGCTCGGTAACACTTACCAACCGTGGATAAGTTGGGTCATCTTCAATAATGCTAATCTTCTTTTGATCTTATAGCATCAGTTCATAAAATTTCCTTTCGGTCTTATTTATGTGATTCAGAAACCAACCCATTACTTTGCTTTTGCATCTAGATTCAGCTAGATTGCAAACATTGAGACAATTACCCACTCCAATTGGTCTCTTTAGAGCACCAACTAGAGATATGAGGTAAGATAAAGTTGACTACCTTAACCCCTAAATTAATCACATGCTAACAGCTCAAATCCATGGCAAACAGCAAGAAAAATAAAGCAATACAACATACTCTCTCATTTATATCAACACCCAACCCTATAATTACACCCCCTAGAGATTGGGGTTTTAGCCACCCATCACAAAAAGTGCAGATATTATACCTTTCATGATAACATCCATGAATGTAACGAAATTAAACAATTAAAATCATTATCCACTTTGATTTCACTCGACAAGTTCTTATTACAAGGGTACTAGTAAAACTCCAATTTAAGAACAATACTCAAAATTTTATGTCTCTAAGAGTTCTAAGAGTAATAACTGATAAAAGATAAGATAGATTCACTTTCTCTCGCTTCCCAACTATTTATACTTTTCTAAAAGATTCTTCTACATCCCATTCGGTGATATTAGTGAAGCTCGCCGAACTAACTCAGTGGATCACCATTCATATCATTCAGCTCACTTATTGTTGGTTCTAGGATTCGGGTGTGTGAACCTTGGTCAATGGACTCGATGGATTATGCCTTTCATGTTCGGTAGATCGCAAAATATCACCTTTGTTCGCCTTTTAAGCCGTCACTTTTTTCCGAGTACAATCACATTCGGCAAGGGACAATATATTCACCATTTCACATTTGGCGGATTGCCGATTCATCTCTTTTTTGCCCATTGATTTTAACACTTGTACCTTACATTTGTTTGTTTTGGCATAGTTCAGCCATTTGGACGATTCGCCATTTCTTTAGGTTATCATCATGTTGGTATTTTCTACTCTTTTTTAATGTTTTTGACCGTTTTTCAAATATTTATTCTTGCCTTGCCCCTTAGCCTTCATAGCCACAAATCATCTAAATATCATTAGAATAAGACATAATTAGGCATTGAGGACCCTAATTGTTGAACTAAATAGGCCTCTCAAATGAGTGTAAATCTGCTACTCGTCAATAGGGCCTTCAAGAACTATCTTAACATGTTCGTGACTGTTTTTATTAATGATATGTTGATTTACTCACGGAGTGAAGATGATAATGTTGAGCATTTGAGGATTGTGTTATAAATTCTCAAAGATCAGGAATTGTATGCTAAGTTTAGCAAATGCGAGTTTTGGTTGAGTTCTATTGCCTTCCTTCACCATATTGTCTCCGATCAAGGTATTCAAGTTTATCCTAAGAAGACCGAGGTGGTTAAGAATTGACCTAGACCTTTGTCCGCTCCAAATATTTATAATTTCTTGGGTTTTTCGATCACTATAGAAGGTTTGTGGAAGGGTTTTCATCCATTGCTTCACCTTTGATGACATTGACTCAAAAGAAGGTGAAATTCCTATGGTTGGAAGCTTGTGAGAATATTTTCCAAGAGTTAGAGTATAGACACACTTCATCCCCATATTGACATTATCGAAAGGGTCAGACGGTTTCGTGATATATTGTTATACTTCTCGGATTGGTCTTGGTTGCATTTTGATGCAACATGGGAATGTCATAGCTTATGCTTCAAGGAAATTGAAGGTACATGAAAAGAACTATCTAACTCATGATTTGGTGTTAGCGGTTGTAGTAGTTCCTGTAAAGATTTGGAGGCATTACCTATACGAATGTGGATTTGTTTACTGACCATAAGAGCTTGAAGTACGTGTTCACCCAAAAGGACATAAATATTCGTCAAAGGTGATGGCTTGAGATATTAAATATTATGACATGAGTGTCCTTTATCATACATGCAAAGAAAACATGGTGGAAGGTTCTCTTAGTCAACTATTGATGGGTAGCTTTTCTCTTGTTAAGAATTGAAAGAAAGAGCTGGTTCATGATTTTCATAGATTGGCCCGATTAGCTGTTCACTTGCTCGATTCTAATGAAGGCAGTGTGATTATTAAGAATTGTCTCTTTTATTACATATGAAGGCTAAGAAAGATCTAGATCCAGTTATGGTATATTTCAAGAAGTCAATTTTTGAAAAAGCCATTGAGTCTTTTTCCCAATGGGGAGATAGTGTCCTTCGATACTAATGCCAGTTATGTATTCTGAATGTTGATGAGTTGAGAAATTTGATTTTGATAGAAGCTCACAGTTCTAGGTATTGTATTCACGGGGGAGCCACAAAGATGTACCGCAATTTGCAACAGGTCTTTTGGTAGAATGGGATGAAGAAGGATATTGTGTAATTTGTGGCTAAGTGTCCTAAATGTCAATAAGAGAAAGTTGAGCATCAAAAATCAGTTGTTTTGGGTCAAGATTTTAACATTCCAACATGGAAATGGGAAGATTTTAATACGGACTTTATTACAGGTTTACCTTGTACTCATCATTAGTTTGATTTGATTTAGATCATTTTGGACCGAATGACGAAGTCAGCTCACTTTCTCATAAAGACTTTATTTTCAGCCAAAGTGTATGCCAAGCTTTATATTCAAGAAATGGTGAGGTTGCATGGAGTGCCCTTATATATCATCTCTGATCGTGGTACTCTGTTTACATCTCAGTTTTGGATGTTGTTCCAAAAGGGTCTTAGCACTCAAGTAAAGCTTAGCATGACTTTTCATACATAGACCGATAGATAAGACGAGTGTATTATTCAGGCTTTCCAAGATATGTTGAGAGCTTATGTGAGTGACTTCAAGGGTAATTAAGATGATCATTCTCCTTTGATTGAGTTTGCTTATAATAATAGTAACCACTCGAGTATCAAAATAGCTCCATTTGAGGCTCTTTTTTGTAGGAGGTGTAGGTATCCTATTGGTTGATTTGAAGTTCGTGAGGTCACATTGATAGGGCCAAAGTTTGTATGTAAGGCTATGCAAAATGTTTGACTTATTCATGAAAGGTTGAAAACGGCTCAAAGTCGACAAAAGTATTATGCCGATGTTAGAAGAAGAGACCTTTAATGTGATGTTGATGATTGGATTTACTTGAAATTTTCATCCATGAAGGGTGTGATAAGGTTTGGAAAGAAAGGGAAGCTTAGTCCTTGATATGTGGGCCCATATCATATTTTGAGACGTATTGGGAAAATTTCTTATAAATTAAAGTAACCTAATGACTTAGAATCAGTACAACAGGTATTCCATGTCTCTTTGTTGAAAAAGTGTGTTGGAGATCCGACATCTATAGTTCCATTGGAAAGTTTTGGAGTTAAGGGAAGTCTTTCATATGAAGATATTTCCATTGAGATTTTACACCATCAAGTTCAAAAGTTGAGAAATAAAAAAGTTTCTTCCATGAAAGTTCTTTGGAGGAATAAATTAGTTGAGTGTGCTACTTGAGAAGCTGAAGCCCATTTGATGTCCGAGTATGCTCATATATTTTCTTCCACTCCTATTCTATCTTGAGGTATTAGTTCCTCATGGTTCATTCTTCTGGATTCATGCGTCTTAGTTATTTTCCTATTTCCATATACATGCATGTTGATGAAAAACATTATTTTTATGTTATGATTTAGCTTGGAGTAATTTCTCCTTGTTTATGTGCATTTTGATGAGATTTTCTTTCATGTTGGGTTGTTAGTTTCTCTCTTACTCTATTCATGCTAGCTTGAGTCCCATTCGAGGATGGATGTTCCCAAGGAGGAGATAATGTAACACCTCACAAATTGGAAGTTGAGTTGGAAAGGAAAAGTTGCATTTTTGTCACAGAGGCAGTGTCCTATGAAAGATATCTACAGACCATAGGAAGTCCTACGGGCCGTAGGAAGGAAGTCGTAGGAACTAAGTTGAGTTTTGGAAAATGTCAAGTGTCTAATATATGACCTAGGGAGAACAAGACGAATCGTAGGGTCATCTACCGGCTGTAGGAAGTGCCCGAAGGGTGATTCAGAGAATGGGTTTGAGGCCTCAAGTATGCTAAAGGATTTTACAAATCGTGATAAGGTCTGCGGGTCGTAGGAGGGATCCATAGAAGTGATCTAAAATTGATGAAATTTTGGGCCTTAAATTTGACTCTACGGAAGAGGTCTACGAATCGTAGAGTGGATGACGACTCATAGAAAGGATTCGTGGAGAGTTGACTGAACATTGGGTTTGAGTAGTTGAGTTTATGGTTGATCAGTACAATCCGTAAGAAGTCCTATAAACCATAGGTAAGAACTTTATAGTCATTTGACAATTTTTAATTAAGGATGTTTTTGTATTTTCCTACCCAATTAACGCCAAAACTACATTGTTTTTGCCCTATAACTACCACTATAACCGTTTTTACTCTTCAAAAGAAAACCCAATCCCTTCATTCACTCAATTCTCCCAAACACTTTAATTCTTCTTTTCCAAAATTCTCGCTCAAGCTCCATGGTGAAGAGCTAGGGTTTCAAGCATCAAGGACTCATTCTCTTTGCATTTTTAGGACTTTGATTATCAAGATATATGAGAATTCACCAATGGATTAGTTTAACCCATTGGGTCCCAAAGGAAACTCTAAATCTCCAATTCAATTCCACACAATTATCTAGGGTTTCATGCAAATCTCCATGGGTCCTATTTATTATGATTCAATTGTTTAATATCAATCTTATTATACATGATTTGGTTCAATTACATGAATTTTAATTGATTTCATAGGGACATGTGCCTATGCCTATTTTATGAACTTGAATTATGAAAAATGTTTATGAATTCATGAATTTACATAATAAAAATTGATCATGAAAGTTATGCATGTTTTATGAAAAGGATGATTTATGAACTATGGATTATTTTAGAGAAAATTATCAATGATTTGTGAAAGATTTTCTCACATATGAATGAAATCATGATTTAGATGATTAGGAAGGTAAGTGTCTAATATGCAAGTTTATGAAATCATGATTGGAAAGGAGCTACACTAATAAGAACTTATAATTGGATTGGTTGTCTTAATTGTGCTTTTCCAAGTATGTTGATATGAATGTGATTATGTTTTTTCCATTGAGATTTACTTAACACCAAGAGAACTTTGGAATGGATGCCTTACT
>JAGDQO010000984.1:0-50413 GCA_018342035.1 Solanum appendiculatum
TGTTAGAGTGGAAAACCTAACCCCCAATGTGGAGGTAGAGAATATTATATATTGACAAAATATTATCTAAGTATTACATAAGTGGTACAGAAGAATAAGTAAATTACAATATGTGTACAAATAGGTTAAGTAACTCTAATACTCCCCTTCAAGCGAAACGGTGGTGGACGAAGGCCAAGCATTGCGCGGAAAGATTCAAACTGAGGCCGAGGAAGACTCTTGGTAAAGATGTCAGCCACCTGAAGCGTGGTCGGGACAAACTTGGTGTAGAGTTTACCAGACGACACAAGCTCCTGAATGAAGTGATAGTCCAGATCAATGTGTTTCGCCCACTTATGAGACACAGGATTTTGTGTGAGAAAGAGTGCACTCCGATTGTCACATAGCAGCGTGGGGCGATTAGGAGGCAAGGCATGGAGTTCGCGAAGCAAGTGAGTGATCCATACAATTTCAGCCGCAGTATTCGCCATGGCTCGATACTCCGATTCACAACTGGAGCGGGAGACAGTCGGTTGTTTCTTAGCACTCCAGGATACTAAGTTTCCACCAAGGAAAATAGAGCAGCCATAAGTAGAACGGCGAGTTTCGAGACATCTGGCCCAATCAGCATCCGAGTAACCAAGAATAGAGACATTATGCGGCTTGGTGAACAACAGGCCATAGGCAAGTGTGCCTTTGAAATACCGAAGAATGCGCTTGACACACTGGAAATGAAAAACAGTCGGTGTCTGTAAGAACTGACTAACCTGGTTCACTGCATAGGACAGATCCGGACGAGTAATGGTAAGGTACTGCAATGCTCCGACTAGAGACCGATAATGAGTTGGATCCTGAAAAGGATCACCAGCGGTGATGAAGGACTCATGAGGAGCTAAGGGGGTGTGCACAGGCTTAGAATCAAGCAAAGCAGCACGTTCAAGGATATCACGAGCATACTTGGATTGGCTGAGAAATAACCCATTATCAGTATAGGTCACTTCAAGACCAAGAACATAATTGAGAGCTCCAAGATCTTTAATAGCAAACTCCTGGTGTAAACGAGAGATAAACGCAACCATGAGGTCAGTTCGGTTTCCAGTGAGGATTAAATCATCAACATAGACGAGCAGGTACATAATGCAGGATGAGCGTTTGAAAACAAACAGAGATGTATCTGAGCGACTGCACGTAAAACCATTGTTGAGAAGGAAGGAACTTAATCGCTGAAACCAAGCACGCGGAGCCTGCTTGAGGCCGTATAACGCTTTGTTCAAGTGACACACATGATCAGGAAACCGAGAGTCTGCAAGCCAGGGGGTTGTTCCATATGAACAACTTCATTCAGATGACCATGCAAGAAGGCATTTTTGACATCAAGCTGATGAAGCTTCCAATTGTTGATAACGGCAAGAGATAAGACAATTCGTACCGTAGAAGCCTTAACCACCGGACTAAAGGTGTGGGAATAATCTAAGCCAGGGATTTGAGTGAAGCCTTGAGCCACCAGTCGCGCTTTGAAACGTTCAAATGACCCGTCTGAGTTATACTTAGTGCGAAAAACCCATTTGGAACCAACAACATTACTGGATTGCGGACGAGGCACCAAAGTCCATGTAGCATTTTGAGTTAGAGCGGACATTTCCTCATGCATTGCAGCCATCCACTGTGGGTGCTTAGCAGCCGACTTGAACCCTCTTGGTTCAGAAGAAGCAAATAAAGCGCTAAAGAGGCGATGAGTTTCAAGATGAGCTAAGTTGGCTTGATGTCGGGTGGAAGGTTTAAAAATGCCTGCCTTGGACCGAGTTACCATGGGATGAACTGCTGGAGTGGACACTGATGCAGGGAGCTGAGGTGGAGCCAAAGAATCACCTAAATCGGCAGCCATAGTCTGCAGAGATGGGGCAGCAGGTTGTTGCGAGGGAAGGCCGACCCGAGACGATGTGGAAGGAACAAGGACTGGCGGCACTGCAGCGGGTGAAACATCAGACGGAGCAGCATGTAATGGCTGGGATACTGCCGGGTTATCACTGTGAAAACCATCCAAACAAGGAGGACATAGAGAAGGCAAATGCGTTGAGGCTAGCGAAGACGAAGAACTAGTGATCACGGAGGATTCTGCCGGCATGGAAGACGGCTCCAAAAAGGTTGAGAGATGCAAGGAGTTTAAGTCCGTTGATGAAGTAACGCCCGAAAAAGGTAAAGAGTGCTCATCAAAACGAGCATGGCGAGTAACATAGATGCGAGACGTTGTCGGATCAAGACACCGATAACCTTTGTATTGAGAGCTATAACCGATGAAGATGCACGTAAGACTTCTTGGAGATAACTTGTGATTTGTATAGTCTCGAAGATATGGAAATACTCGGCAGCCATAGACCTTGAAGGTACGATAATTGGGCTTCTCAGAAAACAAGAGCTCAAAAGGAGACTTGTTGTTCAAAACCTTCGAAGGTAGACGATTGATGATATAAACAGCGGAGCTGCACGCATCTACCCAATAAGAGGTAGGAGCATTTGCATTAAAAAGCATGGCCAAACCAGTCTCCACGATGTGACGGTGTTTTCTCTCAACTCTGCCGTTTTGCTGGGGCGTATACGGACAAGATAACCTGTGAAAAGTGCCATTTTCTTCAAATAGTCGACGAGCAGTGTGATTAACAAACTCTGTGCCTCCATCACTTTGAAAAACCTTAATTTTTCGAGAAAATTGAGTTTGCACAAACTTCATGAAAACAGACAAAACAGCAGCAAATCCAGACTTGGTTTTGAGAGGATAAAACCAAGTGAAGCGAGAGTAGTCATCAACAAAGGCCACATAATACCTATAGTTATCAGTAGATGTAATAGGCGCAGGGCCCCACAAATCACAATGTATTAAGTCCAAAGGATGCCAAGATCGTTTATTATTTAAATCAAATGACAAACGGTGTCCTTTAGAGAGTTGACAAGAAGAGCAAATGACTGGTTTGGGTAAAATAGAAGTAACAGACAAAGAACCTAACTTATGTAAAAGTAAAACAGTATCAAAGGCAACATGCCCTAAACGACTATGCCAAAGTTCATAAGATGCCTTCAAACTTGAATTTGTAGTAGCCGCCAAAGCTTGATGTTCATTATGCAAAACATATAGCCCATTCTCACATTTGCCTCGAGTTAGAACCTGTTTCGTTTTTCTGTCCTGAATCTGAAAAAATGATTTGGAGAACAAAACATCCACCGGATTATCATGTGTTAGTTTACTAATGGACAAGAGATTCTTGGCAAGATGTGGAACAACCAGAACATCACGCAAGTGCAGATTATTAGAAACAGTAGAGGAACCCGTATGAGTGATAGGAAGAGCAGTACCATTTCCAAATGTCACGTTAGCATTGCCGTAGTATGGAGAAGCATGAGGAACACTTGGTGAAGACGAAGTCATGTGATCAGTGGCCCCGGAATCAACATACCAATCAGGGGCAGCAGTAGTGACATGACATTGGGCATTGAACGCTTGAGCCAAGTTTGCGTCACGAGAGGCAGCTTGAGCGGCAAAGGTAGCAAGAGTGGGACAAGCACTGGCATAGTGGCCATCAGTACGACATAATTGGCAGTGAGGGGGCCTGCGGCCACGACCACGACCACCCGAACCACCACCGCCTCTGTTAGAGCGACCACGGCCGCTGACGAGAGAGGACTGCCGAGGCGACTGGGCAGTGAAGGCAGCAGGCAGCGAGGATGCGACACCATGAAGGGATTTGAGAAAAAGTTCATGACTCTCCGCCTGTGAGAGTAAGTCGCGAAAGGTAGGCGCCGGTTTGGTGGCACGAATGGCAGTGGAGAAAGTCTCAAAAGAGGCTCCTAAGCCGCATCAAAACCAATGAAGTTTATCGATATCATCAACAGGCTGACCAATGGCAGCCAACTGATCACAAACGGATTTAAATTGACGACCAAATTCAGCAACAGATAATGAACCTTTGACCAATTGACGAAGTTGATCGCACAGATTATGGACGCGTTCAACAGAAGAATTGCTATAGGCAGATTCAAGCGCAACCCAGATTTGGCGGGCTGTTGTGAGACCCAAACTTTCAGAGACCGCCTCTTCCGTAAGGGAAGAATTAAGGATAATGACAGCCCGTTGATCAATGGCAAGCCAGGCATCATAAAGAGGATTCAGAACCTCTTTGCCATCCGTAAGAAGAGACGATGGAGGAGCTACGGAGGCCCCATCAACATGATCCAATAAGCGTTGATAAGAAAGTAGGGGCAGCATCTGATTTTTCCAATAGAGATAATCGGTGGAGGAGAGCTTAATTGTAATCATGTGTAAAACAGTGGCAATGGGAAGAGTGGCATCGCTGGTGGAGGAGGCAGCCATGATCGAATGGAGAAGAGGGGAGAGGAAAAGCGAAGGAAGAAGAAGAGAGGAGGCAGCAGCGAGAGAGGAGCGGCGGCGGGAGGGTAGAAGTAGGAAAGATTAGGCTGATACCATGTTAGAGTGGAAAACCTAACCCCCAATGTGGAGGTAGAGAATATTATATATTGACAAAATATTATCTAAGTATTACATAAGTGGTACAGAAGAATAAGTAAATTACAATATGTGTACAAATAGGTTAAGTAACTCTAATAACTTCATTTTTTGATGTCCTAATGATGTGTTTGGGGAACTCCCGGGTTCAATTTGAAATATACTACACAAATAAGTAAATGTGCAGGAGTACTAATGGGAGATGATTGCATAGATGATGAATGCAATGATTCATGTTAACATCTATCAAGGTGTTTCGAGAGTTTCCTTGACCATTTCATAAGCTGAGATTAATTACGTCCTTGTTTGAAGCTCTATTGAAGTTTTGGGGGACTCCCAGGTTCACTTTGAAATTTACACAAATAAGTAGAAGTGCAAGAGTATTAATTTAAGTTGGTGGAAATACATGATCGAAAATTAACTACAGCAAAAATGATCTTTAGCGGTAATTATTTACCGGCATTAACTTAGTTGCCGCTAAATATTATTTTAGAGGCAATTAACACTCTTTGTAAATGTCCCTAAAGTTCATAGGGACATTGGATCCAATGGAAATTAACTAATGCCGATAAAGGCTTTATGTTTCTTTGTTAAATGTTTATATTTATTGTAACTAAAAGTTATTTTTGTTATAGGGAAAACACTGCAAATTTCATCGTCAAGACCCCTCCGATGATTATCTGGGAACTATGGAAGTTGAATAAAACCAATGTCAAAGTAAACAATGATTGAAGTTGTATCCATGAAAAATATGGAGGAGGTAACTAGAGAATCGTGATGATGTCGAACATATACTCAGAGAAGTCTGACCTCAGCAAGTCTCTAGAGTCATCGGTTTGATTTGTAACCGTGTGAGTAAGGTGAGTAAGAGCTCGTGACCCGAGGATGAGGAAAGGGATTCATGTCTCGATAACGTGGCCAAAAGGACAAACATGCTAGATATTATTGTACAAATAATCTGAGCACAACCAAGGAATATTGGCTGACACCTTTAACGATATTTCCATATGGACAATACCGATTGATCTTAGTACTTTAGGGCTCGTGTGAAGCCTTTTTATTGGCTTATGCTTTATCCTTATAACCTATAATCAATATCTTTCACACACTTGTATAACATTCTGATATCAATAAATACAATTGCAATACATTTATACCCTTGTGCTTTAATATTTTACTCATTTATTAAGTATTTGTCTTATAGCATTTATTTCAACTAAATCGTCCTTAGAACTGAAGCTAACAACATCGGATTCAGTGTTCATATTTATCATCGAAGCTAAAAGCTTCACATGATTTTTTTTCTAATTCGCTTTAATTTGTTATTGTTACTTCTTTGTATTTAGTTATTAATATCGCAATATTCAACTTCTAATAACCAAATTAATCAATAAGTTAAAAGTTAAGACGACGTATGTCCTTGACTTCATAAATTTAACTCTACCATTTTTCACTTCACAAAAATAAAACAATACATTATAGAATAGAGGAATCATCATTCAACTCCCGTGTTACTACAATCAATAGAGGAATCATCATTCATCCTACCAACGTAAGGATAATAGGATGACAATGTTTTAGAAAGAGATTTCTCAAGAAGTTGTGACACGTAAGTGATGATGATAATGTTTTAGAGGGTTTGATAATCTTCTTGGAAATCAAAGAAATAAGTGATGATGAAGCCATTATTTGAATTTAATTTGAGCTATTGATTACCAAATAGTAGTATTATTACCTTATATAAAGTTTAAAATTACTATTCCCTCCGTTCACTTTTACTTGTCACATTTTGGCTTGTCATGCCCATTAAGAAAATAATAATTGATATAGATATTTTACCAAAACTATTCCTATCAAATGATGTTTAATATTAAGTCTTGAAAAATGACTTGAAGAAAGAGTATTTAATGCTGAGGGTAAACATGGAAAATATAATTATATTTTCTTGATATGTCAAAAGTGACAAGTAAAAATGATAATCTAGTTCAGAAAAAAGCGATAAGTAAAAGTGAACGGTGGGAGTATTTAAATAATAGCCAAACAAAAAGACCAGAGTGGCTACTATTTAATTAGAGTGACTTCCCATTAATTAGTATATCGTATTACTAGAGTCTTTGTTCATTAATCCACTGCACCGACCCTTACATATTTGAGGCGTTAGAGGTTGTTACTCTGTGTGCAACTCGAAGGGGCTGAAGTTCGAGGTATGTTAAGTTATAATAGGACTGAGTAACATCCAATAGCTTCAATCCTTTTGATTTGCACTAAAGTGGCTTAAGTAACCCTCGGGAACAATATGTAGTATTTGTTTGCTATCCTTTTCTAGATTAATATTTTTTTCATGTTTTTTTTGTTTCTGGAATATTATATATGCAATATGTAGTGTTTTCAGGACTATTGAATAACATTATATACTATTTTTGTAATATAATGCAGTGATATATGAATAGTCAATAAAAAATATTTGAGTTTTTTCGTCTTTAATCATTTTTCGGAGCACTCTAACAAAAACTTTGACATAATTCTTGTGGCGTTGTTCAATTAAGCATCTAACACATGTTAAAGTGTTCTAATCAAACACTTTCGATTTAAAATTTTCAGAAGCACCTATTACGTAAAATAAGTTAATTATATAAAATATGTCTACTTTAACTATAAATATCAATATCAATTAAAACATGCATGTGATTTAACATTTTACTAGGGCTAATACATAATTAGTGTCAAATATAAATATTTTATCATGTGTTCAGATTCTCAATAGAAATAAGTCATAATTCAAGTGTTTAAATAAATTTTATTCGAGTTAAAAGAATCGTTAATGTATTCAACCAAAATATTATTTTAATTCAACTTAATTGTGTATATCATAACTACATTTTGCAGACATAAGTAAATTAATAAATACATTATAAGAACTAGCCACCATGCCTCTTTTTTTAATAGAAAAAATGTATTAGTGAGTGACATGAATATTCTATCTACACATCAAATAATGATTTTTATGATTTAACAAGGGTCATATACAACACTTTGGTATCTAATTAAGATTAGTTAGTTAAAATAAATAAGGTAAAAAAAAAAAAAATTTAAAATGAGATCTAATAAGGCAAGAAAAATTATGGCAAGCCATTGTTAGGCCACATCAGAATTACATAGGCAACAATCCCAAATATCGACTCATATAAATATGAAAGAAATTAATTTTGCCAACAAAAATATGTCTAGACTAATCATATTCAAGGTGCTAAAGTTTAAAAATTTTGTTTTGTTTTTCTTCAAATCATGATATACTCGATCTATTTTATTTATGTGACATTATTTTTTTACTAGCCCTTTTTGAGTGAAAGGAAGCATATCCTAAAACATCATAACTATTCGTCAAATAATGATTTTAATGGTTTGATTTATTATGATTTGACCATATTCATATTTATAACTTTTCGTCAAATAATAATTTTTATGATTTGACCAGATTCATATTTATCACTTTATCACTATTCGTCAAATAATGACTTTTATAATTTTATTTCTTATGATTTGACCAGATTGATATTTATCACTTTGGTAAATAACAATGACTACTTAATTAATATAAGGTAAATAATTTAAAATGACACTAATAATATGGCAAGTGGTACAAAAAAAATTATATATATATTAGACAGGTTTATTGCTAGAATTAAACTTGTTTCATTAAGAATTTTATTTTATTTAAAAATATCACAATGAATATTACGAAAAATGATGTCATGCCTCCTAACAGAAGAAATAATGGAGATATTGATCGAGATTCCAGCAAAATGATTATATACCTTCTAAGAAAGAAAATAATGGAGATGGTGAGGAAGATAATGACGATGTTGGTGATTCTGATTATGTGTCCTAACAAAGATAATAATAGAGATGATAAGGATGATGTCGATGATGATAATGATGGGTATGGTGATATAACGATGATGGAGATTCTAGAGATGATGATTATGATGATGAAGCATATAAACATCTCCTAAATCTCCATCATTGTTATTATCATCGTCATCATCACCATTGTCATCGTTATCATCCATATTGTATTTATCAATATTTTTTTAGGAAGCACAAAATCTGGATCTCCATCATCGTCATCATCTTCGTCATTATCTACATTATTTCCTTTGTGAGGAGGCATATAATCATACCCCTAGAACCTTTATCATCATCTTTTTCATTTTTTCTATTCGAAAGTGTAAAATAATAATATCTATTAATCTTTCTCATCACTAAAATCATCATGTTTCTTGTACAAATAATCATTATACTTGTCATGAATCAGTTGTATCTATATCATTAGCCAAAATAATTTTACAAAAAAATAATTATCTCTATAAAATTAACTATTATTATTCAGAACTATGGCCATTTACTCTATTTCTTATCTAGAAAAAAAGTTATAGCTCAAAATCTATAAGATCTAGAATTGCAAAAGTCATTGCACCTTCAGTAGGGAAAAAAATTAAAGGAAAAATGTAGATTATAAGGATTTTGAAAAAAAAATTGCACAACATTGGTTAATTACACAATTGGCTAATATAGTTACTTTATTTTGTTAAACTTTGTGTTAAACAAAATAAGATAAACAAATTAAAATTGAAAGAATATTAAATTTCAGATAACTTCTGAATAAGCAAGAGCTTGTTTGGATTGGCTTAAAAAAAGTAGCTTTTAAGTCAAAAATAAAAAGTCAAACTTAAATGACTTTTAAATCAAAAAATAAAAAGTAGGAGGATGCCTACTTTTGGTTTTTGACTTATTTTAAGTCATTTTAAACTTATTTAAATCATTTTTGATCTTGTCAAACACTTCCTAACTTATTTTAAGTCATTTATTTTTACTTATTTTAAGTTATTTTTTATATTTGCCAAACACTTCCAGAAGCTAAAATAGTTATGGAGTAAGGACATTATGAATCGCATACTGTCATTGTCATTAAACGAAATTTTAAAGAAAGTAAGAATATTACTCCAAAAAAAAGTTTAAAAATTGCTTAAGCTTGGGGAAAAAAAAAAGATATTGAAATAATTACAGATTTTTTTTTATCTGCCAAATTCAAAAAAAAATATATCTTTTAAATTCGCCCCACACAAAATAACCTTAATATCTAGTGTTTATGATTAACAAATAACTGCGAAAGAACCAAATAGTTAATATACCTATCGAAGGATTTAGGTTGTAGATTTCTATGTACAAAGTGAAAGAAATAACTGAATTGCCAATTTTATTTCAAAAATTTTGTACATCAAGAAGAAATTGGTGTAATTTAATGAGTCAGTTAATAAATTACTTTTAAGAACTCTATTTGCTAGTAATTAAAGTGACATCTAAAGACACTTCTTCTATGTTTAAACACTTATTTATTAAGAAAAGAAAATTCATATTTCGATTCAAAAACACTAGTATGGGAATATTAATTAAAATTCTGGACGGATTGAACATGTTACCTATATTTGGGCTCGTTTTGACACCTCTAACTAGTTTACATATTGGGTGTTTGAGAACATGCTCAAAAGATCTTACAAAATTGTGAGTCAGAAGTGTCTAATATAAATATTTTATTATGTATTTACGTGCTCAATTATAATAAATTATAATTTAAGTGTCTAAATGAAATTTATTGTAAAATTTAAAGGATTGAATTACATAATGAGATCTCGCCCCACACCTTTTTTTTTAATAAAAAAAATAAATTAGTTTATGAGAAGCATATTCTACACACCATACCTCTTAGTCAAATAATGATTTTTATGATTTGATTTCTTATGATTTGACCAGATTTATATTTATTACTTTGATAACTAACTAAGATTACTTTGTTAAAATAAGGTAAATAACTTTAAATGAGACTACTAATAAGGCAAGAAAATTTATGGCTAGTGGTTGGTAGGCCACATCAGGACCACATGGAAATAATGAGAACATAGACAAAAAATTTATATATATATTACATAGATTTATTGCTATATTAAACTTGTTCCGCTATTTTAAAATATTATGATGATAATAATGAAAAGGATGAAGAAGTTAATGACGAAGTTGGTGACTCTGATTATGTGTCCTAACAAAAAGAATAAAGGAAATGATGAGGATGATGGCGAAGATGATAACGATGATGATAAAGATGATGAAAACGATGATGAAGATTCTCGAGACGATGATAATGATAATAAAGCTCATAATCATCTCTTAGATCTTTATCTCACAAAGCCCCTTTGAGTTATATGTATCATGATTACCACAAAAGGTAAATAGATTTTGTGGTCACTTGTTACAAAATGTGATTCCATTTCTTGAATTCAACACACAATTGTGACTAGGTTCAACCTGACCAAAATTCATTTTTTACCTCTTAAATTTTTAGTGTCAGAAAGGATATTAATTACTATCTTAAGTAGGCGTTTTATCATAGGATTTGGAAGCCTGATTTTAAGTCAGTGTTTGTTTATGAAATCTGTACAAAGGTTTAACTTCAACTTTAAATCACGTGGGATGATCTTATCAAAGCCTAGTTACTAATCACTATTATAGACACACTGTATCTAAGTGGATTCACATGTCTTCGTTTTCCTCCCATCTCGCTCACCACTCTCCTATGTATCTGGTATCCCAGATACATGCGAATTACACCGGATACATACTAGTGTATCTAGGTGTAGCTTTCTCAATTTTTGGTAGAAAATTCTTAATTAGTGGTAAGATACTTAATTATTTGAAAGTATAGATAAAATTAGTACATATGGTTTGAATGTAAGTCTAATAAAGTAGTTTTCCTGGTAATCATTTCCCCAGTAGATCTAAATTAAAACTAAACATCAACTATTGTATAGAATACTCATATTAATTATTATTTCTTAAGAGACGTGCAAAGTCCAAACTGGATAAAAACGGAGGGGTAATTATGAATCAAGAAATATTCCTTGGAACAAACAAAGGGCTCATAATGCTAAGAATATAATCCTTGAGAATTGAGATTTTAATATTGAACCTGGTCTGCATTGTTATCCAAGTGAAGGCAAATATAAATATAAATGGTCTTCTATTATTATTTTTAATAAAAAGAATTCTCTGATCTTACATGTCTAAACTTTTAGCTACTAAGATAAAAGAACATTCCATGCACAAATAAAATTGACTCATGAACAATATACTTTGTGTTGACATGACCTTTTTATTTTATCAAAATCATAAAGCAAATTGGACAAGATATCTAGAATATCTTTATAAAAATATACACCCCCTCCGTCGTACAGGAGTCAAAGTATTTAAAAATCGCGACGTGAATTTGTATATGATTTTTTAAATATATTTAAAAGAAATTTGACATATATAAAAATTTCTAAAAAATCGTATAATAATAGTCGAATTAAAGAAAATACTAATTTTAAATAGAAAAAGGCTCAAATATGCCATCGAACTTTGAAAAAAGGCTCATCTATGCCATCATTTAAAAGTTTGGCTCATTTATGTCAATTTTGTTTGAGAAAAGGCTCATCCATGCCATTATTTGTTAACTGAAATGGCATAGATGAGCCAAACTTTTAACGGATGGCATAGATGAACCTTTTTATCAAAGTTCGATGGTATATTTGAACCTTTTCCATTTTTAAAATATAAATTATAAGGACCAGATAGTAGTATACAAATGAAAAACTACTAAATTAAACAAATTTTAAATATCACAAGTTAAACCTTTGGTATAAGAAGCCATCACCCAAATTTTAATACATGAAAAGAAAAAAGGGAAAAAGCACAATATGAGATAAAAAGACAAGGATCTGAAGAAGGAATTGCTTTTTTTTTTTTCCTGATATTCTCAAACTTTAATATTACCCATATTTGTAGCCACATTCAATATAGTGTCACCCCATATCCTAGTTTAAAGCCCACTTTCACATTTGGCATGGAATTTTCTTACAAAAACAATGTTATAAATAGGAATGTATGTTGTAACAACATTAAACAAACAAGTAGAAAAACAAGAGTACTACTAGTTGAAGATGATGAACAAAAATGGTTTTCAAGTCTATCAAGGTGTTCCCTAGAGTTCCCTTGACCGCTTCATTAGGGTTTACTTTGTTGTTTGATGTCCTGCTGAAGTGTTTGGGGGAATTCCCGGGCTCACTTTGAAATTTTCACAAACGAATAGAAGTGCAAGATGATGAACACAATGGCTCACGCATAATCTATCAAGGTGTTCCCTAGAGTTCCCTTGACCGCTTCATGAGGGCTTACTTTGATGTTAGAAGCCTTGCTGAAGTGTTTGGGGGAACTCCTGGGTTCACTTTGAAAATTACACAAACAAGTAGAAGTGCAAGAGTACTAGCCAGAGATGATGAATACAATGGTTCAAGTATAAATCTATCAAGGTGTTCCCTAGAGTTCCCTTGATCACTTCATGAGGGCTTAATTACTTCATTGTTAGTAGCCCTGCTGAAGTGTTTGGGGGAACTCCCGGGTTCACTTTGAATATTACACAAATAAGTAGAAGTGCAAGAGTACTAGCTAGAGATGATGAACACAATGGTTGAAGCGTTAGTATTTCCATATATGTTATGAAGATTCGACATTAGTTTTCATATGTTTAATGTTATGAAGATTCAACGTTACTAAAAACGAGTGAACAAAGGATAATATAATATATAGTTAGTTTCATAGTATCCTCATCCGACTTCTAACACTTAATTAGAAAACATTGTATCATCTGAGTCTTTTTTACCTTTTTAGAATTGGAATAATAAGCATTCATCAATGTATTCGTCTCTTGAAATAAATTCAACTACTCTAATTTCAACATTGCTTTAACTAGGGATTACACTCGCAATCGAGATACCTATAACTAGTAGATCATCAGACACAAAACTTGAAGTCATAGATATCTCTTCACAATTATATCCACCATATTTTCTTTACTTTGAACTTTTCAAGCCGTAGAAATTCGAGCTATACTCATTGTTATTTCTAGTTGTCTTTGAAATTTTGATGATTTCGGAATCTAGTGAGGGACCAGATTCAAGGAGAGACTGAAAGTGTCCGTACAATGAAAAAGATAGCTGGCTAAAGCTGCAACTCTGCGACACCTGTTGTGGTTGGTGCCTGTCCTTTGCAGTGCCAGACTCTCAGCCAAGAGTTTGTGTCCATCCATAAAACGTCTACTCCATATTGACACAAACAAGTTTTTACAAAATCAGAACTTCAGAAAGCAAAAGCCTCTGTTTCAAAGAAATATTTCTCAAGAACAACAGAGGACCTGATAGAGTTATCATTGTTCTTAGCTATTGCTAGGTTATATTTCAGTGTTTAATCTTGTGAGATCTATTCCTAAGCTATAAAGGGAGTAGATCAATTCTCATTCTTTGTTTTGTTTTTCCAAAGTTTAGCTATGTTTGAATCGTGAAGTCTATATTGGCTAGAGTTAGCTAATGTAGTGAGCAACGTGTTGCTTAGTTCTTGTTTGGTAACAGAGTTACGTTGTTACAGCAAGGGGAAGGGATTAATAGGATAATTCCTAGATTACTGGATTCTGTACTATGAATCTGAGCTCTATTTTGAGTAGAATAGAGTTTAATTGAAAATCCTGTAAGAACAGATCATGATTTTCTCCTCCCTTGAGCAAGGGGGTTTCACGTAAAAAACAGTGTTCGATTTTTTTTGTTATTTATCTTCCTCACTGTTATTCTGTTGTCCATTGATTGTTAGTGATCGCATACATTCTATCACTCATAGTAAGAACAAAAATGCACAATAAAAGATATCCAAAAAATCAGAAAAAAAAAACTAAAAAACTCATACCTATTGAACTGATTTGGATATAATTGTGCTAAATTTGATGGATTAGTTAAGGGGTGTCAAATGGGCGGATTGGGTTGAAATTGAAAATACTAAAACGGGTTGAAATAGAAATTGGGTTGGGTCTTGACCCGCCTAAGTTTACTTTGGGCTCAAATGGGTTGGGCTTAAAACGGGTTGGGTCTTGACCCGCCCAATTTGACCGACTTACCCACTTAATCTCAATAATTTTAATATATTGTTATTTAAGTTTTATAACCACAATTTGAATTCAAACTCAAGAAATTTTTTAAAAAGAAGTTACAAATTGATAGATAAATCCTTAAAGATATAAAATAGATAGTAATTCATACCTTCAATATATGAACATACATTACATCAAAGCAAATAAAGAGTCTTAAAACGGGTTGAAATTGGAGATTAAATTGGGTTCAATTGAGGATTCTCTTAAAATGGATTAAGGCTTGAATGGGTTGAGATTGAACCCAATTCAAATTATCTTGAGCCCAACCCTTAAAATTCTGTACGGATTGGGCGGGTTACCTAGAGTTGGGCTCATTTTTGACACCCCTAGATTAGTTTGATGGTTTGACACTTAGTTTAATTTTTCCTTTTATCTGTTTGGATAAAAACGACGTAGTACTTGAAATATAATTTTTTCAATTGGATCCTGACAAATTCAGATTCTCGTTATGTAGAGCCTCATTTAGGTGGGGAGTGGGGGGAGCATCTCTTATTAAGGATGTTTCCATACCTAGGACCAAGGGTGTCAAAAGAATATGAAAAATCGACCGAACCGATTTATGTTATTTTTTCAATAAAACGTTGGACTTTTATTTGAGTGTATAACTGTCCTGAACAATTGGGACGGTGTTTTTAATTTATGAAAAAAACCAAAAAATTCTCGAACCGAACCGAATAACCTTACATGTATGTAAATATATTTTATATATTAACAATATGTTAAATTTAATATATAAATATATTTTATAACATTTTTCAAATATAAATATAACTTAGGTTTTAGGCCTTTGGTGACTAGATGACTTTGGCTCTTTGCTCTTTAATTAGTCTTTACTTAATTAGGTTTAAAATTAAAAGATACAGTAATAGATACTCTATCAAACAATACAACGAAACCTATGCAAACACTCCTATTAAATGTTTAAGATCAAACAATATTGTTACAAGGTTTTAAATTCTTATCTTCTTGGTGAAGAATTAAAGTGTTTCTTCAAGAATATATTTGCAAAAGAAAATTTTTAATTGTAATATATTTTGAGGTTATATTTTAAAAGAAAAAAAATCGAAAATTAACCAAACTATACCGATACCGAAGAGAAACCGATATGATTGGGATGGTTTAAAAAATCTAATTTTGGTTATGTATTATAAAATACCCGAAAAATTGGAATGGTACAATTTAAAAAAAATAACCGATTGAACCGTACTATTGACACCGCTACCTAGGATAAACCTCTACTTAAGGGAGGAGTAGCCTCATGCACGGCACCCAGGTGCTGCTATGGTCTTAATTATAGTGGAAGCTTTTTTGTTTATATTTTCCACGTTTTACTTTTCTTTTTCAATTTTCAGATATGGGTAACTATTTTAAATTAAAAAATGATGTTATTAATTGTTTTTTTTTATTTTTGTATTGAGTAACGTCTGGAACCAAATCGAGTGCATTAACATCATAGACATAGGAAAATAAATTATTATGAAAATAAAATAAAGAGAGTCCGTAGTAATTCATGAAATTATGAGGTAAATAGCACAAACTTAAGCCTCCAAACTTTCCTTCTTCAATTTAGATAATTATGCTTAATTATCTTGATACATAGGATTAGTTTGTATAAAAGTTATAAATCTTTTATAATATCTATGAATATTTATCTGAAAATGTTAATAGATACCTCCAAAAAAGAAAGAAATTTTTTGATCTAAACCATCTTAGCCTAAGTAAACTTTAAACATGACTCAACATTGATCCGTTTATTAATTCAGTTCATCTCAACGCTTCCAACTTTAGCTCAAATCATTCATTTGCCACCTCTCAGGGATAATGCCAAACCCCCAATCATCACAGGAGGTGAAAGTCTCAGTAATTAGATTAATTAGAAAAAAAACTTAAATATATGTATTAACAATTAAATTCATTATCCAAATATCATAGGACAAAAAAGGGAAAATATACAATTTGGTATATATAAAAGGACAAGGATCTTGAGAAGGAATTCCATCTTTATTTTATTCTCAAACTTTAATATTACTCGTCTTTACAGCCAGATTCAATACATGCATTTGATGCATTATATTTACTTAATAATTTTGTTTGTTATATTTTTTAAAGTTTGAATCAAAGTTACTCTATTTAATCTTCGCGAAAACGTAAAAACATTTTTGGTGATTTAATAGATATGTATGAGCATTTAATGAATTTGTTAGTAAAAATACATGTTTTTTAAAAAATAATTGAATTTAGCTGAACTCATATCGAGCTTTTATGTCCGCTTGTGAAGATGAGTATACATTTATTATTTATTTTATATTTGCAACATGACACCCAAAATGAGTATCCATACTCTCTTTCTTGGCCAGCCAAGCATGAAAGTTTTCGTTTTTATAAATAATAAATGATGGTGAGATTAGAACTCATGACCTTTGCTTGCTCTCGTAATATATTAAATGACCTTTATAGTTCATGTGCAAATTCCTCTTCAATTCCATTTCACTTACTTTTTGCTCTATATTATTTTGGACTATTTTTTTTCCTGAGCTGAGGGTCTATCGGAATTACTGTTAGTGATAAAAATCTGAGTGCATTCTATCCTCTTCAAACCTAACTTTGTAGAATTATACTGAATATGTTATTGTTATTGTCTTTTTGAACTCTGGAAAAGAAATATTCCTTGGTACATACAGGCTTAGAATATACTTATTGAGGTTATAATATTGAACCTGGCCTATATTGTTATCCAAGTGAAGGCAAAAATTTATTCCAATATAAAAAGGGAAAACATTCCATGCACAAATAAGATTGACTCAACGTTATAGTTTTTGTTGATACCTTTCTGTTTTACCAATCGCAAAGCAAATTGGACAACATCTAGAATAACTTTATAAAAAGGGAAAACATTCCATGCACAAATAATAGTGTTTTCATACGAAAAATAGGAAACTTTCCAATCGTTCAGTGAGAATCTTTTTTTTTTTCACCATGCATTTTTCAAATGAACTGATTCTGTAAAAAAAATAGATGAAAAAATCATGTTTTATATTTACAGATTATATTTTTTTTTATCTGCCAAATTCAAAAAAAAATATATCTTTTGAATTCGCCCCACACAAAATAACCTTAATAGCTAGTGTTTATGATTAACAAATAACTGCGAAAGAACCAAATATTTATTATACCTATCGAAGGATTTAGGTTGTAGATTTCTATGTACAAAGTGAAAGAAATAACTGAGTTGCCAATTTTAACTTTAAAAATTTTGTACATCAAGATGAAATTGGTGTAATTTAATGAGTAGTTAATAAATTACTTTTAAGAACTCTTTTTGCTAGTAATTAAAGTGACATCTAAAAACACTTCTTCTATGTTTAAACACTTATTTATTAAGAAAAGAAAATTCATATTTCGATTCAAAAACACTAGTATGGGAATATTAATTAATTTTGTGCTACAATAACTCCTTAGATTTATAGATTTTATTTTAGCACTCAAATAATGACGTGTTTCAATTAAACATCTGAACATATGATAAAGTGTTTTTTATTAGACATTTATGATTTATATTATAAAACTTTTTAGAAGTGTTTATTACGTAAATAAGTTAATCACAATAAATAGGTCTTCGTCTTTAGCTATACATATCAATATCCATTGAAACATGCATGTGATTTTACGATTTGTTGGGACTAATGTGTATAATGGATGGTTGTGATATATTTTAAATTGTTAACTAGTTTTAGAGATGTCAAATGGACGGGTTGGGTTGAAATTGGCGATATTAAAATGGGTTGAAATAGAAATCGGGTTGGGTCCTGACCAGCCCAGGGCTCAAATAGGCTAAAAAATGGATTGGGTCTTGACTCGTCCAAATTGACCCGCTTGATCTCAATAATTTTAACATATTGTTATTTAAGTTTTATAACCACAATTTCAATTTCAACTCAAGAAAATTAAAAAGAAGAAGTTACAAATGGATAAATAAATCCTAAAAGATATAAAATAGATAGTAATTCATGTCTTCAATATAGGAACATACATTACATCAATGCAAATAAAGAGTCTTAAAACTCGTTGAAATCGAAGATTAAATTGGGATCAATTGAAGATTTTTTTTAAAAATGGACTAAGGCATGAATGGGTTGAGATTGAACCCAATTCAAATTATCTTGAGCCCCAAACCCATAAAATTCTGGACGGATTGAACATGTTACCTATATTTGGGCTCGTTTTGACACCTCTAACTAGTTTACATATCGGGTGTTTGAGAACATGATCAAAAGATCTTACAAAATTGTGAGTCATAAGTGTCTAATATAAATATTTTATTATGTATTTACGTGCTCAATTATAATAAATTATAATTTAAGTGTCTAAATGAAATTTATTGTAAAATTTAAAGGATTGAATTACGTAATGAGATCTCGCCCCACACCTTTTTTTTAATTGAAAAAATAAATTAGTTTATGAGAAGCATATTCTACACACCATAACTTTTAGTCAAATATTGATTTTTATGATTTGACCAGATTTATATTTATTACTTTGATAACTAACTAATATTACTTTGTTAAAATAAGGTAAATAACTTTAAATGAGACTACTAATAAGGCAAGAAAATTTATGGCTAGTGGTTGGTAGGCCACATCAGGACCACATGGAAATAATGAGAACATAGACAAAATTTTATATATATATTAAATAGATTTATTGCTATATTAAACTTGTTCTGCTATTTAGAAATATTATGATGATAATAATGAAAAGGATGAAGAAGTTAATGACGAAGTTGGTGACTCTGATTATGTGTCCTAACAAAAAGAATAAAGGAAATGATGAGGATGATGGCGAAGATGATAACGATGATGATAAAGATGATGATAATGATGATGAAGATTCTCGAGACGATGATAATGATAATAAAGCTCATAATCATCTCTTAGATCTCTATCATTGTTATTATCATGGTCATCACCGTTATTGTAGTCGTTATCAACCGCATTGTTTTCATCATTATTTTTGTTAGGAGGCACATAATCTGGATCACCATCATCTTCCTCATCATCTACATTATTTCCTTTGTGAGGAAGCATATAATCATCCTGCTAGAATCGTTATCATCATCTCTATCATTTCTTCTGTTCAAAAGTGTAAAATAATAATATCCATTATCCGTTAATTTTTTCCATCACTAAAATCATTAACTTGAAGTGTTTGGGGGAACTCCCGGGCTCACTTTGAAATTTACAAAACGAATAGTAGTGTAAGAGTATTAGTTGTAGATGATGAACTCAATGTCTCACATATAATCTATCAAAGTGTTCCCTAGAGTTCCCTTGACCACTTCATGAGGGCTTACTTTGATGTTAGAAGCCTTGCTGAAGTGTTTGGGGAAACTCCCGGGTTCTCTTTGAAAAGTCGCAACTCTTCAAAAAAGCTACAAGTCTTCAGGAAAGTCACAGCTTTTCTATTTCCATTCATACCTTATAAAACCCAACAATTTCAACTTAGAATAACCTTTAATTTGTTAACAACAATACCAAGTCAGAAAACGTACATGTTAACTATTACTAAACCGAGTTTAATTAGGTTTAATTATAGTAAAACACTTAAATGATAAATGTAACATTTTACTTTTACTGTTGATTTACATATGTAGGGTAAAAAAAAAAAACTTCGAAACTATGTGATATTGAAATAAAATGTTTGCTATTAATAATTTGGTTAAAAGATGTCCCTGCTATTAATAATCTGACTCAAGAAGACGACTTTCTAATAAGATTCTTCATGTGCTTCAGATATGAAGAATTTAATCGTAAAAAAGATGAAAAAATAAAGACCCCCTCTTTCTCCGGAACTTCTCAATCCACTCCCTTGCTTGAATCTTCAGGCCAATATAGTGGCTAAGTGAAGGATGAGAATCAAAAGGAACAAAATTACTAGTTTAACTTTCTATAATAGATTTATCTACTAAACACTTTTTCCCCAAAATGCTTGAATCAATTCAAAATTTGTATCTTCACTAATTCATTAAAATCCCCTATTTATTAAATAGTTAAGTTAATTGCCACATAAAATATGTCTATCATCTATAATTATAGCCATCAACCTCAAATAGAAAATGTCTGCAGTATAGTATGACTTATTGAGATGAATATATACAATTAAAGTAAATAACATATCTTATATGGTTAATAATATGCGTTTTACTTAAATACACATAAATCGCACTGGTTGAATGCAATTTATGTGCATTTGAGCGATTTATGTGTACCTTGTTTGAATCTTTATCTCACAATGCCCCTTCGAGTTATTTGTATCATGATGACCACAAAAGGTGTATAGATTTTGTGGTCACTTGTTACAAAATGTGATTCCATTTCTTGAATTCAACACACAATTGTGACTAGGTTCAACCTGACCAAAAATGCATTTACCTCTTAAATTTTTGGTGTCAGAAAGGATATTAATTACTATCTTAAGTAGGCGTTTAATCATAAGATTTGGAAGCCTGATTTTAAGTCTGTGTTTGTTTATGAAATCTGTACAATGGTTTAACTTCAACTTTAATCACGTGGGATGATCTTATCAAAGCCTAGTTACTAATCACTATTATAGACACACTGTATCTAAGTGGATCCACATGTCTTCGTTTTCCTCCCATCTCGCTCATCACTCTCCTATGTACCTGGTATCCCAGATACATGCGAATCACACCAGATACTTACAAATATATGTATCTAGTGTGCTTCACATGTATCCGGAATACATGACTTTCTAGCTCGATCGCCTCCCTTCCCATCTCGCTCTCCCTATTTTAGTGTATCTAGTAGTAGAAATACATGTATCTAGGTGTAGCTTTCTCAATTTTTGGTAGAAAATTCTTAATTAGTGGTAAGATACGTAATTATTTGAAAGTATAGATAAAATTAGTACATATGGTATGAATGTAAGTCTAATAAAGTAGTTTTCCTGGTAATCATTTCCCCAGTAGATCTAAATTAAAACTAAACATCAACTATTGTATAAAATACTCATATTAATTATTATTTCTTAAGAGACGTGCAAAGTCCAAACTGAATAAAAACGGAGGGGTAATTATGAATCAAGAAATATTCCTTGGAACAAACAATTTTAATATATTGTTATTTAAGTTTTATAACCACAATTTGAATTCAAACTCAAGAAATTTTTTAAATAGAAGTTACAAATTGATAGATAAATCCTAAAAGATATAAAATAGATAGTAATTCATACCTTCAATATATGAACATACATTACATCAATGCAAATAAAGAGTCTTAAAACGGGTTGAAATTGGAGATTAAATTGGGCTCAATTGAGGATTCTCTTCAAATGGATTAAGGCTTGAATGGGTTGAGATTGAATCCAATTCAAATTATCTTGAGCCCAACCCTTAAAATTCTGGACTGGTTGGGCGGGTTACCTAGAGTTGGGCTCATTTTTGACACCCCTAGATTAGTTTGATGGGTTGACACTTTGTTTAATTTTTCCTTTTATCTGTTTGGATAAAAACAACGTAGTACTTGAAATATAATTTTTTTCAATTGGATACTGACAAATTCAGATTCTCGTTATGTAGAGCCTCATTTGGGTGGGGAGTGGGGGGAGCATCTCTTATTAAAGATGTTTCCATACCTAGGACCAGGGGTGTCAAAAGAATATGAAAAATCGACCGAACCTAACCGAACCGAACTGAACCGATTTATGTTATTTTTTCAATAAAACGTTGGACTTTTATTTAAGTGTATAACTGTCCTGAACAATTGGGATGGTCTTTTTAATTTATGAAAAAAACCAAAAAATTCTCGAACCGAATAACCTTACATGTATGTAAATATATTTTATATATTAACAATATGTTAAATTTAATATATAAATATATTTTATAACATTTTTCAAATATAATAGGTTTTAGGCCTTTGGTGACTAGATGACTTTGGCTCTTTGCTCTTTAATTAGTCTTTACTTAATTAGGTTTAAAATTAAAAGATACAGTAATAGATACTCTATCAAACAATACAACGAAACCTATGCAAACACTCCTATTAAATGTTTAAGATCAAACAATATGGCTACAAGGTTTTAAATTCTTATCTTCTTAGTGAAGAATTAAAGTAATTCTTCAAGAATATATTTGCGAAAGAAATTTTTTAATTGTAATATATTTTGAGGTTATATTTTAAAAGAAAAAAAATCAAAAATTAACCAAACTATACCGATACCGAAGAGAAACCGATATGATTGGGATGATTTAAAAAATCTAATTTTGGTTATGTATTATAAAATACCCGAAAAATTGAAATGGTATAATTTTTTAAAAATAACCGATTGAACCGTACTATTGACACCCCTACCTAGGATAAACCTCTACTTAAAGGAGGAGCAGCCTCATGCACTGCACCCAGGTGATGCTATGGTCTTAATTATAGTGGAAGCTTTTTTGTTTATATTTTCCACGTTTTATTTTTCTTTTTCAATTTTCAGATATGGGTAACTATTTTTAATTAAAAAATGATGTTATTAATTGTTTTTTTTTATTTTTGTATTGAGTGACGTCTGGAACCAAATCGAGTGCATTAACATCATAGACATAGGAAAATAAATTATTATAAAAATAAAATAAAGAGAGTCCGTTGTAATTCATGAAATTATGAGATAAATAGCACAAACTTAAGTCTCCAAAGTTTTTTATTTGTTAATACTTTGCCACGTAAATAAACAGAAACATTCTTCTCAAACTTTCCTTCTTCAATTTAGATAATTATGCTTAATTATCTTGATACATAGGATTAGTTTGTATAAAAGTTATAAATCTTTTATAATATCTATAAATATTTATCTGAAAATATTTGGTTGAAAATGTTAATAGATACCTCCAAAAAAGAAAGAAATTTTTTTGGCGAGCTAGGTTATGACCCATTAATATTTCAATCCGCTCATTTTGATCTAAACCATCTTAGCCTAAGTAAACTTTAAACATGACTTAACATTGATCCATTTATTAATTCAGTTCGTCTCAACGCTTCCAACTTTAGCTCAAATGATTCATTTGCCACCTCTCAGGGATAATGCCAAACCCCCAATCATCACAGGAGGTGAAAGTCTCAGTAATTAGATTAATTAGAAAAAAAACTTAAATATATGTATTAACAATTAAATTCATTATCCAAATATCATAGGACAAAAAAGGGAAAATATACAATTTGGTATATATAAAAGGACAAGGATCTTGAGAAGGAATTCCATCTTTATTTTATTCTCAAACTTTAATATTACTCGTCTTTACAGCCAGATTCAATACATGCATTTGATGCATTATATTTACTTAATAATTTTGTTTGTTATATTTTTTAAAGTTTGAATCAAAGTTACTCTATTTAATCTTCGCGAAAACGTAAAAACATTTTTGGTGATTTAATAGATATGTAAGAGCATTTAATGAATTTGTTAGTAAAATACACGTGATCTGAGGCCAAAAATATATTTTCTTATCATTAATTGCCTCATATTTATTATTTATATTTGTCTTTTTTGAGCAGAAATTTTATGGATTATGCTAAATAGTGTATTTTATTTGTAGGATTAAATTGGTACAAAGTTGAAGAAGTTTGGAGCTAATATGAATTAATTATGAAAGATTGAAGAAGGAAAATCAAGCAGGCATCTTAATGGATTAAATTGAATATAATAATATATATAATATATATACAGCAAAGAAGGCAACAACAAAAGCATGAAGACGGTTGGGACGCAGAAGTAGGAGTCCAATTCCATTTTGGTTTTGGGTTCCTAATTTCTTTTGGACTCAGTTATTTTATTCAGGGTTTTCTACATCTATAAATAGTCCATAGAAATAATTATTTCAGGGGGAAGACTTTTGAAGGAAGACATATTGTGGAAGGAAAAATTGTCAATACTTTTTAGGGTTCTTTTCTTCTTCTTTTTCTTAGGTATTAGTAGCTAAAGACCCTTGTTCTGGGGCTGCGGCCATGGGTAATTGTTGAACATCGATTGTTTTGAATTAATGTTGGTTATCGTTTAAATTACTTTTGTATTCTTGTTTTAGTATTTCATGCTTGATCACCATAGAAATAAATCTATTGTCTATTCTTGGACTCGAGAGATAAAGAGGTAGATAGACCAAAGAATGCAAAGAGCTTGTTCTAACTTTGTTTAGATTCGTGTTCAGGAGTGACGCCCGGACGAACACCTCGCTTGGTTACGAAACAGGATGAAATATAAATGCTCGCCAATTAGGACTGCCTATCCCCGCTCAACGATGTAGTTAGACAGCTAGTTGGAGTAGGCGATTAGAGGTCGAGAGATCATGATCATAAAATCAACCCTGTAAATCAGTAATTTGATAACCTTAATTAATTCATTACATGAGATGCAATACATGAAACCCTATGCATGTTGCAGCCCTGGAATTGTCCCAATTACTGTAAGTTAATCTTAGTATTTAATTCTTGCATTCTTTTATTTCTTTTGACATTCTTAAATAAATAATTAGACTAGTATAATTTAGTAAATAGTTAATTGACAAGTCTCTGTGGGTTCGATATTCCGGTTCTTAAAGAGCCACTTATTACTTCTGCGACCACGTACACTTGCGTGTGCAATTGGAAGCAACAAGTTTTTGGGTTTTAAAAAAAATAATTGAGTTCAGCTGAACTCATATCGAGCTTCTATGTCCGCTTGTGAAGATGAGTATACATTTATTATTTATTTTTTATTTGCAACATGACCCCCAAAATGAGTATCCATACTCTCTTTCTTGGCCAGCCAAGCATGAAATTTTTTGTTTTTATAAATAATAAATGATGGTGAGATTAGAACTCATGAACTTTGCTTGCTCTCTTAATATATTAAATGAGCTTTATAGTTCATGTGCAAATTCCTCTTCAATGCCATTTCACTTACTTTTTGCTCTATATTATTTTGGACTATTTTTTTTCCTGAGCTTAGGGTCTATCGGAAATACTGTTAGTGATAAAAATCTGAGTGCATTCTATCCTCTTTAAACCTAACTTTGTAGAATTATACTGAATATGTTATTGTTGTCGTTTTTTTGAACTCGAGAAAAGAAATATTCCTTGGTACATATAGGCTTAGAATATACTTCTTGAGGTTATAATATTGAACCTGGTCTATATTGTTATCCAAGTGAAGGCAAAAATTTATTCCAAAATAAAGGGAAAACATTCCATGCACAAATAAGATTGATTCATCGTTATATTTTCTGTTGATACCTTCTATTTTACCAATCAAAAAGCAAATTGGACAACATCTAGAATAACTTTATAAATATATACCACCTCCTTTAAAAATCTCCTTGTGAATTATTCCATGATTCTTTAAATTAATTTAAAAGAAATTTGACATGCATAGAAAATTATATTAATTAATAGTAAGAATTAGCCAGTGAATCTATTATTTCCAGCAAATTGATGCAAGATTTAATTTGTACATAATTAATATCAAGTTAAAACCTTAGGTATGAGAATTATGTAAGTGAAACCATCACTTAAACTTAAACACATGTAAAGAAAAAAAAGGAAAAAGTACAATATGGGATGAAAGGAAAAAGGTCTAGAAAAGGAATTCCTTTTTTTCTGATATTCTCAAACTTTAATATCACCCATATTTGTAGCCAGATTCAACAAAAGGTCACCACATATCCAAGTTCAAACCCCACTTTCATATCTTGCATGGAATTTGCTTACCAACACAATATAATTAGGAGTATATGTTGTAACAAGATTAAACAAACAAGTAGAAGTCATGCAAGAGTACAAGTTGGAGATGATGAACAAAAATGGTTCTCAAGTCTATTAAGGTGTTCCCGAGAGTTCCCTTGACCACTTCATGAGGGTTTAAATACTTCGTTGTTTGATGCCCTGCTGAAGTGTTTGGGGGAACTCCCGGGTTTACTTTAAAATTTACACAAACAAGTAGAAGTGGAAGAGTACTAATGGGAGATGATGAATGCAATGATTCATTTCTATATCTATCAAGGTGTTCTCGAGAGTTCCCTTGACCACTTCATGGGGGATTAATATCTACATTTTTGATGCCCTGCTGAAGTGTTTGGGGGAACTCCTGGGTTCACTTTGAAGTTTACACAAACAAGTAAAACTGTAAGAGTAGTAGAGGTAGATGATGAATGCAATGATTTATTGTAATGACCCGTTAGGCCATTTTGAGAACTAGTCATCTCTCTTTCATAAAAGACCCTTTCCGTAAGTTTTAAATGAGAATTTTGAATTACTCATTTAACTATGATTATCTAATTAGCGGGTAAGTTCTAAATATTTAATTTTAGTTAATGGTTAATGGGTCAAGTCCATAATTTATTTAATACCCTATACCACTTGTCCCATATATTAAATTAAGTTAGCGGAGTTTCACATTATTTGGATCATAACTTTTCTAAAAAGAAAAGGGGAACGAAAAGGAACAAACGAGAGGGGCAGAGGGGACGATTTCGGCGTCACAAGAAAAACACTAAAAGATTCAGGTAAAAGCTAAGGTTAATTCTTGCTCTGCATATGAATTGCTAGGATGGGGAGTTAATATTATTATAAGAAAACATTATTGGAAGTTGGGTTCTGAGGATCTAGGATTCAAAAGTGTTAGTGGAAAATCATTGTATAATGATGACCAATAATAATGACCAATCATTGAAAAGTAGTAGATTGTAGTATATGATGGATCTTAAGTGGTACAATTGTGTTTACTCGTGGAATAGGCATACTATCTTCGTAACCTTCGATATTTTTGCATATTTTCTTATAATTATCATATTACGATTCAATGTTTTTGATAAATTGGTATAGGTAAGGAAATATTATGTGAATTTCATTAGATTTATGACATTGGAGAATTAATACATAACCCTAGACTTGAAATTTGGAGAATATAAGAGTTGACATGTTAAATTGGCATCAAGATTAGGAATTTGATTATAGATTTGAGTGAGCTTTTGGGTTTAGGCTAGACACATAGTGATATGGGTGTTGTCAGTTTCGAAATCTTATTGTGAATATTTATTTGAATAGATTGCATTGATTTGGAAGCACAACGAAAGGGAAAGGCTCAAGTTCCGGAGTGATTGTTTGATTATTTGAGGCAAGTGGATTTCTCAACCCTTGTTAAGTGTATAGAATTCGTGTATTTCCTTGTGGTATGTGTTGGGGAGTAATGGGACTTGGTGATGGGTTGACTTGTCCATACTGAATAATTTTAATGATGAAAAAGGGGTAATAAAAGGTAATGTGATTAATTATTGGTGTGTGATGTGTTGAGAATGGTTCGAAAGGTTTATTGATTCATTGTTGATGTTGTATCACGATTGTGTTGTTATGAAGTGTGCATTTTTATGAAAATGGTCATCTCCTCATTATTTATGTGAACGTGTTATTTGCATTGGTTCTGAGACATGGTTCTGACAAGTGTTATGTGAACTGAGAAAGAATAAGTTAAAGAGGATGTACCATTTCGAAGGACGTGTCGCGCGCCGCGACGGATATTATGATTCGAGGGACGTGTCGCGCACCACGACGGATACTATGATTCGAGGGTCGTGTCGCACGCCGCGACGAATTTTATTATCGAGGGACGTGTCGCACGCCGCGACGGATTTCATTTTCGAGGGTCGTATCGCACGCCGCGACGGATGCATGGACAGATATGTTCCCCATGCTGGATTGTGAACCAGGTTCACATTGTCTGGTTCTTCGATTATTTCTTTATTTCTACTTTCACTCCTTTATTTTTAAACTTTATTACAGGTCTTCTTTGCCGCAAACTCCAATATTTGTACAGGTTGTTCTCATTCACATATGAGGACCTGATTCATCTGATAGAGTACACATAAGATAACAAGTAGTGAACCAGGTTCACTTTATCAATCATCAAAACTACTTATATGTTCTCCTACTTCCCAATAATTTCCCCCTTTTTGATGATGATAAACAATGCATCATAGGTTACTTTGTCAATCATCAAAACTACAAACATAATGTTCTCTAGTTCCCTAGCAATGCATCATAGTGGACTTTGTCAAATATAAAAACACTTTGTCAATCATCAAAACTACAAATATCATGTCCTCTTATTCCCCAGCAATAATAATTTATTTTCCTATGTCTATGATGTTAATGCACTCGATTTGGTTCCAGACGTAACTCAATACAAAAATAAAAAAAACAATTAATAACATCATTTTTTAATTAAAAATAGTTACCCATATCTGGAAATTGAAAAAGAAAAGTAAAACTTGGAAAATATAAACAAAAAAGCTTCCACTATAATTAAGACCATAGCAACACCTGATGTCAAGTCATGGACTGGTTTCTTCAGCCCTTTTTCTATGTGTTGGTGTCAAATATTTCTATTTCTCCTTTGAATTACTCATATATATCCTATGAATTTCATTTGGCTATATGGTTCATCCGGGGGAGAAATTGAGCTTCAAGAAATAGTTAACGGTCTTATCAATACACAAATGTATAACTCCCCAGGAATTTACTCCTCCCTTAAGTAGAGGTTTATCCTAGGTAGGGCTGTTCATGGTTATGGTTAAAAAACCAAACCGAACCGCAATCCGAAACAAACCGATTAAAAAAACCGATATTTGGTTTGGTTTGGTTTTAAATTTTGAAAACCGATACTATTTGGTTTGGTTTTGGTTTAACTAAAAAACAGCCGCAAAAATAACCAAACCGAACCGATAAATTATATATATAAATTTTATAATTATTTATATATTATTCATAAATAAAATATAAATATTTTGTTTACTTTTAATTAACTTAAGTCTTTAACTTTACCATTTCTCAAGCCCAACACATAAATTTTAGCCCAACTATTACAATCCTAAGTCCAAGTTCATCAAAATTAATTACTTTAGTAGTTACCTACCCTACCTCATATAAGATAGTCACACTTTCTCTTAATTGAATCACTTTGTTCGTGTAATAATAACTCTAGTATTGCTTAATTGAACCGACAATATCTTTCATGTGGATTGTTCATGTCTTAGGTGTCTGTGTGGCTGTTCCTATCTAGATACATATGTCCTCAAAAAAAAAATATTACTTTCAAACCGAAAAAACTAGAAAAACCGAACCAAACCGAACCAATCCGACAATAACCAAACCGACGGTTATTTTTTTCGTTTGGTTTGGTTTGGTTTTAGAAATTTAAAAACCGACTAGATTGGTTTGGTTTTGGTTTTAATCAATAACCGATCCAAACCGAACCACGAACCGCCCTAATCCTAGGTAGGGGTGTTAATAGTACGGTTCAATTGGTTATTTTTAAAAAATTGTACCATTCCAATTTTTTGGGTATTTTATAATACATAATCAAAATTAGATTTTTTAAACCATCCCAATCATATCGGTTTCTCTTCGGTATCGGTATAGTTTGGTTAATTTTTGATTTTTTTTAAAAAAATATAACCTCAAAATATACTACTATTAAAAAATTTCTTTCGCAAATATATTCTTGAAGAAACACTTTAATTCTTCACCAAGAAAATAAGAATTTAAAACTTTGTAGCCATATTGTTTGATCTTAAACATTTAATAGGAGTGTTTCCATAGGTTTCATTGTATTGTTTGATAGAGTATCTATTACAATATCTTTTAATTTTAAAACTAATTAAGTAAAGACTAATTAAAGAGAAAAGAGCCAAAGTCATCTAGTCACCAGAGGCCTAAGACCTAAGTTATATTTATATTTGAAAAATGTAATAAAATATATTTATATATAAAATTTAACATATTGTTACTATATAAAATATTTTTACATACAGGTAAGGTTATTCGGTTCGGTTTGAGAATTTTTTGATTTTTTTCATAAATTAAAAAGACCATCCCAATTGTTCGGGACAGTTATACACTTAAATAAAAGTCCAACATTTTATTGAAAAAATAACATAAATCGGTTCGGTTCGGTCGATTTTTCATATTCTTTTGACACCCCTGGTCCTAGGTATGATAACATCCTTAATAAGAGATGCCCCCCCCCCCCCTCCACTCCCCACCCAAATGAGGCTCTACATAACGAGAATCTGAATTTGTCAGGTTCCAATTGAAAAAATTATATTTCAAGTACTACGTTGTTTTTATCCAAACAGATAAAAGGAAAAATTAAATAAAGTGTCAACCCATCAAACTAATCTAGGAGTGTCAAAAATGAGCCCAACTCTAGTTAACCCGCCCAACCCGTCTAGAATTTTCAGGGTTGGGCTCAAGATAGTTTGCATTGGGTTCAATCTCAACCCATTCAAGCCTTAATCCATTTTAAGAGAATCCTCAATTGAGCCCAATTTAATCTCCAATTTCAACCCGTTTTAAGACTCTTTATTTGCATTGATGTAATGTATGTTCCTATATTGAAGGTATGAATTACTATCTATTTTATATCTTTTAGGATTTATCTACCAATTTGTAACTTCTTTTTTAAAATTTTCTTGAGTTGGAATTCAAATTGTGGTTATAAAACTTAAATAACAATATATTAAAATTATTGAGATTAAGTGGGTCAAATTGGGCAAGACCCAACCCGTTTTAAGCCCAACCCATTTGAGCCCAAAGTAAACTTGGGCGGGTCAAGACCCAACCCAATTTCTATTTCAATCCGTTTTAGTATTTTCAATTTCAACCCAATCCGCCCATTTGACACCCCTTAACTAATCCATCAAATTAAGCACAATTATATCCAAATCAATTCAATAGGTATAAGTTTTTTTGTTTTATTTTTCTTCTGATTTTTTGGATATCTTTTATTGTGCATTTTTGTTCTTTCTATGAGTGATAGAATGTATGCGATTACTAACAATCAATGGACAATGGAATAACAGTGAGGAAGATAAATAACAAAAAAAAATCAAACACAGTTTTTACGTGAAACCCCCTTGCTCAAGGGAGGAGAAAACCATGATCTGTTCTTACAGGATTTTCAACTAAACTCCATTTTACTCAAAATAGAGCTCAGATTCATATTACAGAATCCAGTAACCTAGGAATTATCCTACTAATCCCTTCCCCTTGCTGTGACAACGTAACTCTATTACCAAACAAGAACGAAGCAACACGTTGCTCACTACATTAGCTAACTCTAGCCAATATAGACTTCACGATTCCAACATAGCTAAACTTTGGAAAAATAAAACAAAGAATAAGAATTGGTCTACTTCCTTTATAGTTTAGGAATTAGATCTCACAAGATTAAACACTGAAATATGACCCTAGCAATAACTAAGAACAATGATAACTCTATCAGGTCCTCTATTGTTCTTGAGAAATATTTCTTTGAAACAGAGGCTTTTGCTTTCTGAAGTTTTGATTTTGTAAAAACTTGTTTGTGTCAATGTGGAGTAGACGTTTTATGGATGGACACAAACTCTTGGCTGAGAGTCTGGCACTACAAAGGACACTCACCAACCACAGCAGGTGTCGCAGAGTTGCAGCTTTAGCCTGCTATCTTTTTCATTGTACGGACACTTTCAGTCTCTCCTTGAATCTGGTCCCTCACTAGATTCCGAAATCATCAAAATTTCAAAGACAACTAGAAATAACAATGAGTATAGCTTGAATTTTGTACGGCTTGGAAAGTTCAAAGTAAAAAAAATATGGTGGATATAATTGTGAAGAGATATCTATGACTTCAAGTCTTGTGCCTGATGATCTACTAGTGAAAGTTATCTCGATTGCGAGTGTAATCCCTAGTTAAAGCAATGTTGAAATTAAAGTAGTTGAATTTATTTCAAGAGACGAATGCATTGATGAATGCTTATTATTCCAATTCTAAAAAGGTAAAAAAGGCTCAGATGATACAATGTTTTCTAATTAAGTGTTAGAAGTTGGATGAGGATGCTGTGAAACTAACTATATATTATATTATCCTTTATTCACTCGTTTTTATTAACGTTGAATCTTCATAACATTAAACATATGAAAACTAATGTCGAATCTTCATAACATAGATGGAAATACCAACGCTTCAACCATTGTGTTCATCATCTCTAGCTAGTACTCTTGCACTTCTACATATTTGAGTAATTTTCAGAGTGAACCCGGGAGTTCCCCCAAACACTTCAGCAAGGCTTCTAACATCAAAGTAAGCCCTCATGAAGTGGTCAAGGGAACTCTAGGGAACACTTTGATAGATTATACGTGAGACATTGAGTTCATCATCTATAACCAATACTCTTACACTTCTATTCATTTGTGTAAATTTCAAAGTGAGCCCGGGAGTTCCCCCAAACACTTCAAGTTGATGATTTTAGTGATGGAAAAAATTAACATATAATGGATATTATTATTTTACACTTTTAAACAGAAGAAATGATAGAGATGATGATAAAGATTCTAGCGGGATGATTATATGCTTCCTCACAAAGGAAATAATGTAGATGATGAGGAAGATGATGGTGATCCAGATTATGTGCCTCCTAACAAAAATAATGATGAAAACAATGCGGTTTATAACGACGACAATAACGGTGATGACAATGATAATAACAATGATAGAGATCTAAGAGATGATTATGAGCTTTATTATCATTATCATCATCTCGAGAATCTTCATCATCGTTATCATCATCTTTATCATCATTGTTATCATCATTTCCTTTATTATTTTTGTCAGGACACATAATCAGAGTCACCAACTTCGTCATTAACTTCTTCTCCTCTTCATTATTATCATCATAATATTTCTAATTAGCAGAACAAGTTTAATATAGCAATAAATCTATGTAATATATATATAAAAAAAATTTCTATGTTCTCATTAGTTCCATGTGGTCTTGATGTGGCCTACCAACCACTAGCCATTAATTTTCTTGCCTTATTAGTAGTCTCATTTAAAGTTATTTACCTTATATTAACAAAGTAATCTTAGTTAGTTATCAAAGTAATAAATATAAATCTGGTCAAATCATTAGAAATCAAATCATAAAAATCATTATTTGACTAAGAGTTATGGTGTGTAGAATATGCTTCTCATAAACTAATTTATTTTTTCTATTAAAAAAAAGGTGTGGGGCGAGATCCCATTAAGTAATTCAATCCTTTAAATTTTACAATAAATTTCATTTAGACACTTAAATTATAATTTATTATAATTGAGCACGTAAATGCATAATAAAATATTTATATTAGACACTTCTGACTCACAATTTTGTAAGATCTTTTGAGCATGTTCTCAAACACCCATTATGTAAACTAGTTAGAGGTGTCAAAACGAGCCCAACTATAGGTAACATGTTCAATCCGTCCAGAATTTTATGGGTTTGGGGCTCAAGATAATTTGAATTGGGTTCAATCTCAACCCATTCATGCCTTAGTCCATTTTTTTTAAATCTTCAATTGAGCCCAATTTAATCTTCGATTTCAACGAGTTTTAAGACTCTTTATTTGCATTGATGTAATGTATGTTCCTATATTGAAGACATGAATTACAATCTATTTTATATCTTTTAGGATTTATTTATCCATTTGTAACTTCTTCTTTTTAATTTTCTTGAGTTGAAATTGAAATTGTGGTTATAAAACTTAAATAACAATATGTTAAAATTATTGAGATCAAGCGGGTCAATTTGGACGAGTCAAGACCCAATCCATTTTTTAGCCTATTTGAGCCCTGGGCGGGTCAGGACCCAACCCGATTTCTATTTCAACCCATTTTAATATCGCTAATTTCAACCCAACCCGTCCATTTGTGTAATGACCCAGAAGGTCATTTTTAGAAATTTTCATAAAAATTACCGTTTTACTCCTCCTAGTAGTTGCCTCGAGTCATTTCTTGATCAGTCGGTGGAGTTGGATTGAGAATTCTGAACTAGCCATTTAATTACGGTTTTTAATTTATGGGTATTTATTAAATAATTAATTTTTATTTATTGGTGGTTAATGGACCAAGTCTATAATTTATTTAATATCCTTTTAGACTTAGTATAAGGAGAACAATAAATTAGAGCTTAAAGGGATATAAAATTACTTTCTTTTATTCTGAGTCTTCGCACTAAACTGCTTCGGCGTCGACCACCAGAAGTCAGGTAAACCTAATCTACGCTTCAAATTTCGTTTACATATAATTGACTCTTGGTGGATGTATAATTAGTGCTTGGTGGATTGATAACAAATTATAAATTTAGTGGTGAGTTGAAAAAGAGACTAGAATTGGAAAATTGCTCTGTGCAACGTGAGTTGATATATTTTGATGGGTTAAGTAGTTATAGTGATTGAATTGATGGTAAATAGTGATTACATGCAGGTGGTTGAGTTCTCATATTGGATACTTGTTTTTGTTTCATTCTTTTAGCGTTGAAGTTACAGAATATGCATGGTGCATATGTATTCTGGAAATTTTAAGATTTTGGTTTTTAGTAATGGTTAGTGATTGGCTAATTCTATTATTATTGTCACATTATAATTCAAGTTTTGGTATATTGAGATAGTTAATTAAATATTATGTGTATTATATTTTGTGAATACCATTAGACTTATGATATTTGAAGAAATTGAGACTTAACCCTAGACTTGAGATTTAAGAACTTGATTATAGATTTAAGGTGAGTTTTTGGGTCTAGGCTAGACCTATAGTAATATGAATGTTGTTAGTTTCAAAATCTTATTGTGATTATTTACTTGATTAGATTGCATTGAGTTGGAAGCTCAACAAAAGGGAAAGGCTCAAGTACCGAAGTGATTGTTCAATTATTTGAGGCAAGTGAATTTCTCAACCCTTATTAAGTGTATAGAATTCGTGTATTTCCTTGTGGTATGTGTTTGGGAGTAATGGAACTTGGTGATGGGTTGACTTGCCCATATTGAATAATTTTAATGATGAAAAGGGGTAATAAAAGGCAATGTGATTAATTATTGGTGTGTGATGTGTTGATAATGGTTTGAAAGGCTTATTGATTCATTGTTGATGTTGTATCACGATTGTGTTGTTGTGAAGTGTGCATTGTTATGAAAATGGTCATCTCCTTATTATTTATGTGAACATGTTATTTGCATTGGTTCTGAGACATGGTTGTGACAAGTGTTATGTTAATTGAGAAAGAATAAGAAATTAAAGAGGATGTACCATTTAGAGGGACGTGTCGCGCGTCGCGACGGATATTATGATTCGAGGGTCGTGTCGCACGCCGCGACGGATGCATGGACAGATATGTCCCCCATGGGTCCCGGACTGAGAGACAGCGGGTGTGTATCGTTAGGTCAGACATGCATCACTATACTTGACATTGCATTTCATTGCATTGTGCATCTTTATCATTTGTGAACTTATGAGTACTTTTCTGTGGAACTTGTGATTGGTGAACTTTATCTTGTGTGTTGCTGATCTGTAATTGTTGAAGTGATATGGTTGAACTATGTGATATGTAAATTGTGAACTATTAGGTTGGGCTGGTTTTTATGCAGGTTGTAGTTGTGGAGGTTTGGTTGGGGTGTAAGGAGTACCCGTATTCCATACCCTGATCTTGTGTTTAGAAGTTTGCTTGCTGAGTACCGTGTGGTTTGGTACTCACCCCTTGCTTCTATAATTTTTTGTAGGTTATGAGCCCGGATCTTCATGATACCCTCTCTTATTTTCTTGTCCGAGGCTTCCTATGGAGATTTGTGAGGTAGCTGATTGTCATCTCAGCAGACCTTCTTACTCCTTATTTATGATCTTGTTCTATTCTAGAAACAATGTCATTTGAGACTTGTGTTTTCTTTCAAATCCATTGTAATACATTAGAGGCTCCAGCACGTGACAACCAGATTTTGGGGGTTTTAATAAGTTGACTTTGTATTCCGCATTATTAGATGGTGTTAGTCTCTTTTTTCTGGTTTTACTTCCGCATTTATTGTATTAGTTGGGTTTTAGGTTGACTTGTCTTGGTGGGATAAGACGAGTGCCATCACGTCCATATTTGGGTCGTGACAATTTGACATCCCTAAAACTAGTTAACAATTTAAAATATATCACATCTATCAATTATACACATTAATCCCAATAAATCGTAAAATCACATGCATGTTTCAATGGATATTGATATGTATAGCTAATGACGAAGACCTATTTATTGTGATTAACTTATTTACGTAATAAACACTTCTAAAAAGTTTTATAATATAAATCGTAAATGTCTAAGATAAACACTTTTTCATATGTTCAGATGTTTAATTGAAACACGTTATTATTTGAGTGCTAAAATAAAATCTATAAATCTAAGGAGTTATTGTAGCACAAAATTAATTAATATTCCCATACTAGTGTTTTTGAGTTGAAATATGATTTTTATTTTTTTAATAAATAAGTGTTTAAACATAGAAGAAGTGTCTTTAGATGTCACTTTAATTACTAGCAGAAAGTGTTCTTAAAACAAATTTACTAACTGACTCATGAAATTACACCAATTTCATCTTGATATACAAAATTTTTAAAGTTAAAATTGGCAACTCAGTTATTTATTTCACTTTGTACATAGAAATCTACAACCTAAATCCTTCGATAGGTATAATAAATATTTGGTTCTTTCGCAGTTATTTGTTAATCATAAACACTAGCTATTAAGATTATTTTGTGTGGGGCGAGTTCAAAAGATATATTTTTTATGAATTTGGCAGATAAAAAAAATAGAATCTGTAAATATAAAACATGATTTTTTCATCTATTTTTTTTTGTATAGAATCAGTTCCTTAGAAAAATGCATGGTGAAAAAAAAGAATTCTCACTGAACTATTGGAAAGTTTCCTATTTTTCGTAAGAAAACACTATTATTTTTTATTTTCTCACGAGTTAATCAAAATATTTATAAAAATAGCTACTAAATATTTTCTAGTGGAAAATTTCAATAAAAAAAATAATGATTTTTAGTAGTGTTTTTAATTAAAGGAAAAAAAGTTCAGAACATTTTTATTCACTATTTATATATCATTAAATCATATTACATAATAATGCTAAAAATGAAAAAATGAAAAACATTAATATAGTAAATGATAACTAACAGTAGTTCTTAAACAAATACTAAAATCTTATTCAATTTACCCAACTTTATAGTTCCATCAATTACATGAAAAGTTAGTTAGAATTAGTTGCCCTACATGCAACCCCATCCTACCTAGGTTTTATTGGTTTTTAGGGTTTTTGTTTTTCTATTTTTGATTTTAATTTTTTTTAAATTTCAACATGTGTTTAATTAGTTGTCTTCTATATAATTATTTTTTAATTTGATATTATTATTATTTTTTCACCTAGTGTCTGTTATCTGCTTTAGGCCTGTTTCCGCGCCACATAAAAAGAGATAGAGTACTAAGTAATTAAGTGATATAAATTAAAATATGTGAAATTAATAAAATAGACCGATAGCAAAATATAGAAGAGATAAAAGTACTAAAGTACACCATAAGATATAAATCATTAAAAAAATAAGGCTTTTTTTTTAAGTGTATATGATTCTTAACTCAATTCGGAAGATAAGTTCTCATGATTGGAATTTTTTAATGGTAATATTGCAAAACAAAGAATTAAAATTTTATTAGGAATAGATAGCAATTCTAAATCTAGTTGAAATTTTAATATAAGCTCAAGTAAGAAACATTAAGACAAAATTGAAGAAAATTAATTATATTAGGTAGATGACTAAGCTTATTCAGTAGTTATCTGAAATTTAATATTCTTTCAATTTTAATTTGTTTATCTTATTTTGTTTAACACAAAGTTTACCAAAATAAATGAACTATATTAGCCAATTGTGTAATTAACCAGTGTTGTGCAATTCTTTTTTCAAAATTTTTATAATCTACATTTTTCCTTTATTTTTTTTAATATAGAAGGTGCAATGACTTTTGCAATTCTAGATCTTATAGATTTTGAGCTACAATTTTTTTTCTAGATTAGAAATAGAGTAAATGACCATAGTTCTGAATAATAATAATTAATGTTATAGAGATATTATCTTTTTATAAAATTAATTTGGCTAATGATATAGATACAACTGATTCATGACAAGTATAATGATTATTTGTACAAGAAACATGATGATTTTTGTGATGAGAAATATTAATAGATATTATTTGTTTACACTTTCGAATAGAAGAAATGATAAAATGATGATAAAGGTTCTAGGGGTATGATTATATGCCTCCTCACAAAGGAAATAATGTAGATAATGACGAAGATGATGACGATGATGGTGATCCAGATTTTGTGCCTCCTAAAAAAATAATGATAAATACAATACGGTTGATAACGATGACAATGGTAATGATGACGATGATAATAACGATGGTGGAGATTTAGGAGATGATTATATGCTTCATCATCATAATCATCATCTCTAGAATCTCCATCATCGTTATATCACCATCACCATCATTATCATCATCGACATCATCAATATCATCTCCACTATTATCTTTGTTAGGACACATAATCAAAATCACAAACATCGTCATTATCTTCCTCGCCATCTCCATTGCTTTCTTTGTTAGAAGGTATATAATCATTTTGCTGGAATCTCGATCAATATCTCCATTATTTCTTCTGTTAGGAGGCATGACATCATTTTCGTAATATTCATTATTATATTTTTAAATAAAATAAAATTCTTAATGAAACAAGTTTAATTCTATCAATAAACCTGTCCAATATATATATAAATTTTTTTGTACCACTTGCCATATATTTTCTTGCCTTATTATTAGTGTCATTTTAAATTATTTACCTTATTTTAATTAAGTAATCATTGTTATTTACCAAAGTGATAAATATTAATATGGTCAAATCATAAGAAATAAAATTATAAAAGTCATTATTTGACGAATAGTGATAAAGTGATAAATATGAATCTGGTCAAATCATAAGAAATCAAATCATAAAAATTATTATTTGACGAATAGTTATAAATATGAATCTGGTCAAATCATAATAAATCAAACCATAAAAATCATTATTTGACGAATAGATATGATGTTTTAGGATATGCTTCTTTTCACTCAAAAAGGGCTAGTAAAAAAATAATGTCACATAAATAAAATAGATCGAGTATATCATGATTTGAAGAAAAACAAAACAAATTTTTAATCTTTAGCACCTTGAATATGATTAGTCTAGACGTATTTTTGTTGGCAAAATCAATTGCTTTCATATTTATATGAGTCGATATTTGGGATTGTTGCCTATGTAATTCTGATGTGGCCTAACAATGGCTTGCCATAATTTTTCTTGCCTTATTAGATCTCATTTTAATTTTTTTTTTACCTTATTTATTTTAACTAACTAATCTTAATTAGATACCAAAGTGTTGTATATGACTCTTGTTAAATCATAAAAATCATTATTTGATGAGTAGTTAGAATATTCATGTCACTCACTAATACATTTTTTCTATTAAAAAAAGCGGCATGTTGGCTAGTTCTTATAATGTATTTATTAATTTACTTATGTCTGCAAAATGTAGTTATAATATACACAATTAAGTTGAATTAAAATAATATTTTGGTTGAATACATTAACGATTCTTTTAACTCGAATAAAATTTATTTAATCACTTGAATTATGGCTTATTTCTATTGAGAATCTGAACACATGATAAAATATTTATATTTGACACTAATTATGTATTAGCCCTAGTAAAATGTTAAATCACATGCATGTTTTAATTGATATTGATATTTATAGTTAAAGTACACATATTTTATATAATTAACTTATTTTACGTAATAGGTGCTTCTGAAAATTTTAAGTCGAATGTGTTTGATCAGAACACTTTAACATGTGTTAGATGCTTAATTGAACCACGCCATAAGAATTATGTCAAAGTTTTTGTTAGAGTGCTCCGAAAAATGATTAAAGACGAAAAAACTCAAATAATTTTTACTGACTATTTATATATCACTGCATTATATTACAAAAACAGTATATAATATTATTCAATAGTCATGAAAACACTACATAATATATATATATATATATATATATATATAATAGTCCAGAAACAAAAAAAACATGAAAAAAATATTAATCTAGAAAAGGATAGCTAACAAATACTACATACTGTTCTCGAGGGTTACTTAAGCCACTTTAGTGTGCAAATCAAAAGGATTGAAGCTATTGGATGTTACTCAGTCCTATTATAACTTAACAATCAGAAAGCTTTACGTTGAACTTCAGCGCCTTCAAGTTGCACACAGAGTAACTATCACGATCCAAAACAAGTCATGAGTGGCACCCACACTTAACCTCCTAAGTGGGCGAACCAACGAATCCCAACCCCAACGTATATTAATTGTTCAACAACAAAATACAACCCTAATGCGGAAGCTCACAACTTAAAGTAAACAATAAAAGAAACCTTTAGAGTTTATTACATATTATCCCCAAAACCTGAAAGTCATCACATCGAGGACATCTATTCTAAAAATATCAAGTCTAAGAGTATTAAAGATATCAAAATAAATAAATAGGACAATGTACGTTCGAAAGCTAAGGACGTCATGCCATGACCGAGAGAGAATCCAACACGAGCTAGATGGAATAACTCACCCTGAATTCTGATGTGCTGGAGACGGACTAGAGCTGAAGGCGAGTCGATGTCTATAGTACACTCGCTGCACTCCACAAAAGGAAAACGAAGGAAACATAAGTAAGGATCAGTACAGGGCAACATGTACTAAGTAGATATCATTGGCCGACTCAAAATAGAAACTAATATGCATAAAGTAATAGTATAAAATCAACTATAGCACGTAGCAGGTGGCAAGCAACAAATCACATGAACAAGTGACAACAACACTGAATCAAGTACACAATCAGTCAACAATATCAAGAACACACATGAGGACTCAGGCTTCCACACCATGCTCTTTTGGGAAATGAGTTTTTTGAGATTGAGTACATTAAGTTAATTCAAAATGTTTCTCTTTAATGTTACTGTGTCGGAACGTGACACCCTATCCAATAACCCCGTGTCGGAACGTGACACCCGATCCAATAACACTGTGTCGGAACGTGACACCCGATCCAATAACACCGTGTCGGAACGTGACACTCGATCCAATAACACCGAGTCGAAACGTGACACCCGATCCAATAAGACCGTGTCGGAACGTGACATCCGATCCAATAAGATCGTGTCGGAACGTGACACTCGATCCATTAATACCGTGTCGGAACGTGACACCCGATCCAATAAGACCGTGTCGGAACGTGACACCCGATCCAATAAGACCATGTTGGAACGTGACACCCGATCCATTAATATCGTGTCGGAACGTGACACCCAATCCATTAATACCGTGTCGGAACGTGATACCCGATCCAATTACATCATTAATTCATTTGTCATTATTTATCATCTCTTTCCACTTCCTTATCAATATTTCATTAAGCCTTCTTTATTCAAGGCATCACTTTAATAAAACAAGTTTAAGATTATATATTTCGCGGTCTTGGGATTACAGACCAATCACAACAACACATGAATCATCCAAACCACAACAACCAAGTACATAGACAATTTCACAATATCACTCAATGACTATCAATCACTATTAAGAGTCTATCTATCACATAGAATAGACCATAACTTACCTCAACCGAAGAATCGAAGTCAAGCAAGTTACTTTTCTAATGCTTTTCCTTTCCTCAATGCTTCCGAACGTTTCCAATCTATCAAGTATGCATAATTTGTAAGTTAACGAGTCTATAGACACCCATATTACTATATGTCTAGCCTAGACCCAAAACTCACCTACATTTATAATCAACTTCCTAAAGTTCAAGACTAAGGATAAGTTTTAATTCCTCCAACTATCCTAACTTTAATGGTATTCAAATAATACAATACACTTAATATGATAATAAAATAGTAACATTACGAATTGGAGCCATTGGTTACGAAACCAGTGGCATACACCATAAATCCAATCAAGGTCTGGTCTTGAACTTGCCCATCAATAATCACGTGAATGCTACAAAAATAAATAGTTTGTAACTTAACTTTATTCAAATTATACCAACATATTGCTTGTAATCTTTAATTCTAGTGTCACTCATTATTAAATTATAATTACTCTCATTAATTAATGACAATCCTTCTTCCTGTTGGCAGTAACGATTCAACATATATATCCTAACTTTAACGACAAGTCTGGTCTTGTACTCTTACACTTCTACTTGTTTGTGTAAATTTCAAAGTGAACTCGGGAGTTCCCCCAAACACTTCAGCAGGGCACTAAAAATGAAGTAATTAATCCCTCATGAAGTGGTCAAGGGAACTCTTGGGATCACCTTGATAGTTGTAGACATAAACCATTGCAATCATCATTTCCACTTTCCAGCTTGTACTCTTGCACTTCTACTTATTTGTGTAGATTTCAAAATGAACCAGGAGTTCCCTCAAACACTTCAGTAGGGCATTAAAAATGAAGTAATTAAACCCTTGTGAAGTGGTCAAGGAAACTCTCAAGAACACCTTAATAGATGTAGACATGAATCATTGCATTCATCATTTCTAGCTTGTACTCTTACACTTCTAATTGTTTGTGTAAATATCAAAGTAAACCCGAGAGTTCCCCCAAACACTTCAGCAGGGTACTAAAAATAAAGTTATTAAACCCACATGAAGTGGTCAAGGAAACTCTTAGGATCACCTTGATAGATGTAGACATGAATCATTCAATTCATCATTTCTAGCTTGAATATTGCACTTCTATCTATTTGTGTAAATTTTAAAGTTAACCTAGGAGTTCCCCCAAGCACTTCAGCAGGGCATTAAAAATGAAGCAATTAAGCCCTCATGAAGTGGTCAAGGGAACTCTCAGGAGCACCTTGATAGATGTAGCCATGAATCATTGCATTTATCATTTCCTGATAGTACTTATGCAATTTTACTTGTTTATGTAAACTTCGAAGTGAGCCTGGGAATTCCTGAAACACTTCAACAGGACATCAAAAAGAAGAAACTAATCCCTCATTATGTGGTCAAGGGAACTCTCTGGAACAACTTTGTAGATATAGCATCATTCATGACATTTATCATTTCCCGCTAGTACCCATGCACTTTTACTGTTAGTGTAAACTTCAAAGTGAATCCGGGAGTTCCCCCAAACATTTCAACAGGACATCAAAAACGAAGAAAACAATCCCTCATGATGAAATGGTCAAGGGAACCCTCGAGAACACCTTGATAGATGTAGCATGAATCATTGCATTTATCATTTACCACTAGTACTCTTGCACTTTTACTTGTTTGTGTAAACTTCAGAGTGAACTCGGAAGTTTCCGAACACTCCAACAGGACATAAAAAATGAAGTAATAATCCCTCCCGATCAAGGGAACGTACTCTCACCTTTGCATTCAACATTTCCAACTTGCACTCTTGCAACTCTACTTGTTTGTGTAAAGTTCAAAGTGAACCCAGGAGTTCCCCCAAACACTTCAGCAGGACATTCGAAATGAAGTAACTAAGCCCTCATGAAGTGGTCAAGGGAACTCTCGAGAACACCTTAATAGATATAGCCATGAATCATTGCATTCATCATCTACCTCTACTACTCTTGCAGTTTTACTTGTTTGTGTAAACTTCAAAGTGAACCCGGGAGTTCCCCCAAACACTTCAGCAGGGCATCAAAAATGAAGATATTAATCCCCCATGAAGTGGTCAAGGGAACTTTCAAGAACACCTTGATAGATATAGAAATGAATCATTGCATTCATCATCTACCATTAATACTCTTCCACTTCTACTTGTCTGTGTAAATTTTAAAGTAAACCCGGGAGTTCCCCCAAACACTTTAGCAGGGCATCAAACAACAAAGTATTTAAACCTTCATAAAGTGGTCAAGGGAACTCTCGGCAACACCTTAATAGACTTGAGAACCGTTTTTGTTCATCATCTCCAACTTGTACTCTTGCATGACTTCTACTTGTTTGTTTAATCTTGTTACAACATACACTCCTATTTATATTCTGTTGGTAAGCAAATTCCATGCAAGATATGAAAGTGGGATTTGAACTTGGATGTGTGATGACATTTTGTTGAATCTGGCTAAAAATATGGATAATATTAAAGTTTGAGAATATCAGAAAAAAAGTAATTCCTTTTCTAGACATTTTTCCTTTCATCCCATATTGTACCTTTTCCTTTTTTTTCTTTACATGTGTTTAAGTTTAAGTGATGGTTTCACTTGCATAATTCTCATACCTAAGGTTTTAACTTGATATTAATTATGTACAAATTAAATCTTGCATCAATTTGCTGGAAATAATAGATTCACTGGCTAATTCTTACTATTAATTAATATAATTTTCTATGCATGTCAAATTTCTTTTAAATTAATTTAAAGAATCATGTAATAATTCACAAGGACATTTTGAGATACTTTGACTCTTGTATAAAGGAGGGGGTATATATTTATAAAGTTATTCTAGATGTTGTCCAATTTGCTTTATGATTGGTAAAATAGAAGGTATCAACAGAAAATCTTATTTGTGCAAGAAATGTTTTCCCTTTTTATTTTGGAAATTTTTTTTGCCTTCACTTGGATAACAATATAGGCCAGGTTCAATATTATAACCTCAAGAAGTATATTCTAAGCCTATATGTACCAAGGAATATTTCTTTTCCAGAGTTCAAAAAGACAACAACAATAACATATTCAGTATAATTCTACAAAGTTAGGTTTGAAGATGATAGAATGCACTCAGATTTTAATCACTAACAGTATTTCCGATAGACCCTAAGCTCAGGAAAAAAAATAGTCCAAATAATATAGAGAAAAAAGTAAGTGAAAGGGCATTGAAGAGGAATTTGCACATGAACTATAAAGGTCATTTAATATATTACGAGAGCAAGCAAAGGTCATGAGTTCTAATCTCACCATCATTTATTATTTATAAAAACGAAAATTCTCATGCTTGGCTGGCCAAGAAAGAGAGTATGGATACTCATTTTGGGGGTCATGTTGCAAATATAAAATAAATAATAAATGTATACTCATCTTCAAAAGCGGACATAGAAGCTCGATATGAGTTCAGCTGAACTCAATTATTTTTTTTAAAACGTGTATTTTTATTAATAAATTCATTAAATGCTCTTACATATCTATTAAATCACCAAAAATGTTTTTACGTTTTCGCGAAGATTAAATAGAGTAATTTTGATTCAAACTTTAAAAAATATATCAAACAAAATTATTAAGTAAATATAATGCATCAAATGCATGTATTGAATCTGGCTGTAAAGACGGGTAATATTAAAGTTTGAGAATAAAATAAAGATGGAATTCCTTCTCAAGATCCTTGTCCTTTTATATATACCATATTGTATATTTTCCCTTTTTTCCCTATGATATTTGGATAATGAATTTAATTGTTAATACATATATTTAAGTTTTTTTTCTAATTAATCTAATTACTGAGACTTTCACCTCCTGTGATGATTGGGGGTTTGACATTATCCCTGAGAGGTGGCAAATGAATGATTTGAGCTAAAGTTGAAAGCGTTGAGACGAACTGAATTAATAAACGGATCAATGTTGAGTCATGTTTAAGGTTTACTTAGGCTAAGATGGTTTAGACCAAAATGAGCGGATCGAAATATTAATGGGTCATAACCTAGCTCGCCAAAAAATTTTCTTTGTTTTTTGGGGGTATCTATTAACATTTTCAACCAAATATTTTCAGATAAATATTCATAGATATTATAAAAGATTTATAACTTTTATACAAACTAATCCTATGTATCAAGATAATTAAGCATAATTATCTAAATTGAAGAAGGAAAGTTTGAGAAGAATGTTTCTGTTTATTTACGTGGCAAAGTATCAAATAAAAAACTTTGGAGGCTTAAGTTTGTGCTATTTACCTCATCATTTCATGAATTACAACGGACTCTCTTTATTTTATTTTCATAATAATTTATTTTCCTATGTCTATAATGTTAATGCACTCGATTTGGTTCCAGACGTTACTCAATACAAAAATAAAAAAAAACAATTAATAACATCATTTTTTAATTTAAAATAGTTACCCAGATCTGAAAATTGAAAAAGAAAAGTAAAACGTGGAAAATATAAACAAAAAAGCTTCCACTATAATTAAGACCATAGCAGCACCAGGGTGCAGTGCATGAGGCTACTCCTCCCTTAAGTAGAGGTTTATCCTAGGTAGGGGTGTCAATAGTATTGTTCAATCGGTTATTTTTTAAAAATTGTACCATTCTAATTTTTCGGGTATTTTATAATACATAACCAAAATTAGATTTTTTAAACCATCCCAATCATATCGGTTTCTCTTCGGTATCGGCATAGTTTGGTTAATTTTCAATTTTTTTTCTTTTAAAATATAACCTCAAAATATATTACAATTAAAAAATTTCTTTCGCAAATATATTCTTGAAGAAACACTTTAATTCTTCACCAAGAAGATAAGAATTTAAAACCTTGTAGCCATATTGTTTGATCTTAAACATTTAAAAGGAGTGTTTGCATAGGTTTCGTTGTATTGTTTGATAGAGTATCTATTATTGTACCTTTTAATTTTAAACCTAATTAAGTAAAGACTAATTAAAGAGCAAAGAGCCAAAGTCATCTAGTCACCAAAGGCCTAAAACCTAAGTTATATTTATATTTGAAAAATGTTATAAAATATATTTATATATTAAATTTAACATATTGTTAATATATAAAATATAATTACATACAGGTAAGGTTATTCGGTTCGGTTCGAGAATTTTTTGGTTTTTTTCATAAATTAAAAACACCATCCCAATTGTTCAGGACAGTTATACACTTAAATAAAAGTCCAACGTTTTATTGAAAAAATAACATAAATCGGTTCGGTTAGATTCGGTCGATTTTTCATATTCTTTTGACACCCCTGGTCCTAGGTATGAAAACATCCTTAATAAGAGATGCTCCCCCCACTCCCCACCCAAATGAGGCTCTACATAACGAGAATCTGAATTTGTTAAGTTCCAATTGAAAAAATTATAATTCAAGTACTACGTCGTTTTTATCCAAACAGATAAAAGGAAAAATTAAACAAAGTGTCAACCCATCAAACTAATCTAGGAGTGTCAAAAATGAGCACAACTCTAGGTAACCCGCCCAACCCGTCCAGAATTTTAAGGGTTGGGCTCAAGATAATTTGAATTGGGTTCAATCTCAACCCATTCAAGCCTTAATCCATTTTAAGAGAATCCTCAATTGAGCCCAATTTTATCTCTAATTTCAACCTGTTTTAAGACTCTTTATTTGCATTGATGTAATGTATGTTCATATATTGAAGGTATGAATTACTATCTATTTTATATCTTTTAGGAGATATCTATCAATTTGTAACTTCTATTTAAAATTTTTCTTGAGTTTGAATTCAAATTGTGGTTATAAAACTTAAATAACAATATATTAAAATTATTAAGATTAAGTGGGTCAAATTGGGCGGGTCAAGACCCAACCCGTTTTAAGCCCAATCCATTTGAGCCCAAAGTAAATTTGGGAGGGTCAAGACCCAACCCAATTTCAATTTCAACCCGTTTTAGTATTTTCAATTTCAACCGAATCCGCCCATTTGACACCCCTTAAATAATCCATCAAATTTAGCACAATTATATCCAAATCAGTTCAATAGGTATAAGTTTTTTAGTTTTTTTTTTTCTGATTTTTTAGATATCTTTTATTGTGCATTTTTGTTCTTTCTATGAGTGATAGAATGTATGCGATCACTTAACAATCAATGGACAACAGAATAACAGTGAGGAAGATAAATAACAAAAAAAAAATCAAACACAGTTTTTTACGTGAAACCCCCTTGCTCAAGGGAGGAGAAAATCATGATATGTTCTTACAGGATTTTCAACTAAACTCCATTTTACTCAAAATGGAGCTCAGATTCATATTATAGAATTCGTAATCTAGGAATTATCCTACTAATCCCTTCCCCTTGCTGTAAACACGTAACTCTGTTACCAAACAAGAACTAAGCAACACGTTGCTCACTACATTAGCTAACTCTAGCCAATATTGACTTCACGATTCCAACATTGCTAAACTTTGGAAAAACAAAACAAAGAATGAGAATTGATCTACTTCCTTTATAGCTTTGGAATAGATCTCACAAGATTAAACACTGAAATATAACCTAGCAATAACTAAGAACAATTATAACTCTATCAAGTCCTCTATTGTTCTTGAGAAATATTTCTTTGAAACAGAGGCTTTTGCTTTCTGAAGTTCTGATTTTGTAAAAACTTGTTTGTGTCAATGTGGAGTAAACGTTTTATGGATGGACACGAACTCTTGGCTGAGAGTCTGGCACTACAAAGGACACGCACCAACCACAACAGGTGTCGCAGAGTTGCAACTTTAGCCAGCTATCTTTTTCATTGTACTGACACTTTCAGTCTCTTCTTGAATCTGGTCCCACACTAGATTCCGAAATCATCAAAATTTCAAAGACAACTAGAAATAACAATGAGTATAGCTCGAATTTCTATGGCTTGGAAAGTTCAAAGTAAAGAAAATATGGTGGATATAATTGTGAAGAGATATCTATGACTTCAAGTTTTATGTCTGATGATCTACTAGTTATAGTTATCTCGATTGCGAGTGTAATCCCTAGTTAAAGCAATGTTGAAATTAGAGTAGTTGAATTTATTTCAAGAGACGAATACATTGATGAATGCTTATTATTCCAATTCTAAAAAGGTAAAAAAGGCTCAGATGATACAATGTTTTCTAATTAAGTGTTAGAAGTCGGATGAGGATACTATGAAACTAACTATATATTATATTATCCTTTATTCACTCGTTTTTATTAACGTTGAATCTTCATAACATTAAACATATGAAAACTAATGTCGAATCTTCATAGCATATACGGAAATACTAACGCTTCAACCATTGTGTTCATCATCTCTAGCTAGTACTCTTGCACTTCTACTTATTTGTGTAATTTTCAAAGTGAACCCGAGAGTTCCCCCAAACACTTCAGCAGGGCTTCTAACAATGAAGTAATTAAGCCCTCATGAAGTGATCAAGGGAACTCTAGGGAACACCTTGATAGATTTATACTTGAACCATTGTATTCATCATCTCTAGCTAGTACTCTTGCACTTCTACTTGTTTGTGTAATTTTCAAAGTGAACCCAGGAGTTCCCCAAACACTTCAGCAAGGCTTCAAACAACAAATTAATTAGTAAGCCCTCATGAAGCGGTCAAGGGAACTCTAGGGAACACCTTGATAGATTATGCGTGAGCCATTGTGTTCATCATCTTGCACTTCTATTCGTTTGTGAAAATTTCAAAGTGAGCCCGGGAGTTCCCCCAAACACTTCAGCAGGACATCAAACAACAAAGTAAACCCTAATGAAGCGGTCAAGGGAACTCTAGGGAACACCTTGATAGACTTGAAAACCATTTTTGTTCATCATCTTCAACTAGTAGTACTCTTGTTTTTCTACTTGTTTGTTTAATGTTGTTACAACATACATTCCTATTTATAACATTGTTTTTGTAAGAAAATTCCATGCCAAATGTGAAAGTGGGCTTTAAACTAGGATATGGGGTGACACTATATTGAATGTGGCTACAAATATGGGTAATATTAAAGTTTGAGAATATCAGGAAAAAAAAAAAAGCAATTCCTTCTTCAGATCCTTGTCTTTTTATCTCATATTGTGCTTTTTCCCTTTTTTCTTTTCATGTATTAAAATTTGGGTGATGGCTTCACTAGCTAATTCTTATACCAAAGGTTTAACTTGTGATATTTAAAATTTGTTTAATTCAGTAGTTTTTCATTTGTATACTACTATCTGGTC
>JAGDQO010000986.1:0-19649 GCA_018342035.1 Solanum appendiculatum
TAGTGGGCCTTGCCCAACTCTTCACTGCTGCAATCTTCTGGGGATCCACCATCACTCCATCCTTAGAAACCACGTGCCCCAAAAAGGACACTGAATCGAGCCAGAATTCACATTTGGAGAATTTGGCATACAACCTCTTCTTCCTTAACAATCCCAATACAATTCTCAGATGCTCTTCATGTTCCTTCATACTTTTTGAGTAAATTAAAATATCATCAATAAATACAATAACAAAGAGATCCAGATATGGCTTAAAAATTCCATTCATTAGGCTCATGAAAGCAGCAGGGGCATTCGTAAGCCCAAAAGACATTACTAAGAATTCATAATGCCCATACCTGGTTCGAAAAGCAGTTTTTGGCACATCCACTACTCGTATTTTCAGTTGATGATAACCAGACCTCAAATCAATTTTAGAGAACACACAAGCACCCTGTAGCTGATCAAACAAGTCATCAATGCGAGGAATTGGGTACTTATTCTTAATAGTCACCTTATTCAACTGCATGTAGTCTATACACATCCTAAAACTACCATCCTTCTTTTTCACAAATAAAACTGGAGCACCCCAAGGAGAAGCACTCGGTCTAATAAAACCTTTACCTAACAACTCCTGAAGTTGGACCTTCAACTCTCTCAACTCAGCCGGGGCCATTCTGTAAGGTGGAATGGAAATGGGGCGAGTCCCTGGCTCCAGATCAATACAAAAATCAATATCCCTGTCTGGTGGCATACCAGGCAGGTCTGCAGGAAAAACATCCACAAACTCACGAACTATGAAAACAGACTCGATTGAAAGCAATTGGGAAGCATCATCCCTGAGATGTGCCAAGAAAGCTGAACAACCCTTACTCACCAACCTATTAGCACGAAGAGAAGAGATAATCCGGACTGGAGCGGGAATATAATCACCCTCCCACACTAGTGGATCTACCCCAGGCTTGGCCAAGGTTACTCTCTTAGCATTGCAATCTAAGATAGCAAAATTTGGAGCAAGCCAAGTCATACCCAGAATTACATCAAAGTCAACCATTTCTAGAATAATCAGATCTACATAAGTTTTGTTGCCCACAAAAGTCACAAGACAAGACCTATACACCTTCTCAACTAACACAGACTCACCAACAGGAGTAGAAACACGAATAGGCATGTCAAGTAAGTCACAACGTAATTCAAGTCCATTAGCTAGTGAGGAAGATATATAAGAAAAAGTGGATCCAGGATCAAACAATACGGAAGCCATGCGATTGCAGACCAGAAGAGTACCTGTAATAACAGCATCGGATGCCTCTGCCTCTGGCCTCCCAGGGAAAGCATAACAATGGGCTCTGTCGCCTGTTTGACCATGGCCCCTGCCGGGCTGTGCTCTAGTAGTTCCAACCTGCCCACCACCCCGACTGGACTGATGACCACCATTACCTTGGCCACCACGTCCGCCAGAATGACGGCCTCTACCATAACCACCCCTACCTTTAACTGCTGGGGCTCTGTAACCCTGATCATACTGAGCCTGGCTCTGTATTGGGCAATATTTTCTGATATGCCCAACTTCACCGCATCCATAACAAGTCCTTGAGTTGAGAGTGGGTCTCTGTGAAGACAAAGAAGACTGAAGATAACCACCAAACTCAGAAAAAGACGGGCCGGTCTGTGACGGACCCTCAGTTGAAACCTGCAATGAAGACTGAATAGGGCGGGATGGATAACCCCTAGAACCCTGTCCCCTGGAGTAAGAACCACTAAACTCACCTCCCGTACGAAACTTCTTAAACATTGGCACCTTGGAGAAGTCATCTGGCTTCACCCCCTCTACCTCTATCACAAAGTCCACCACTTCCTGAAAAGATTTTGCAGAAGCAGCCACCTGTATAGCTGGAATCTGTAAATCTGACCTCAATCCCTTCACAAAGCGGCGAATCCGCTCTTGCGGACTGAAGCAAAGCTGAGTGGCATACCTGGATAAAGCACAAAATTTGGCCTCATAAGCAGCAACAGACATCTTCCCCTGCTCTATATTCAAGAACTCATCTCTCCTCCTGTCCCTCAAAGTTTTGGGTATATACTTTTCCATGAAGACACTAGAAAATGTTGCCCAGGTCATAGGTAGTGCATTTGCCGGTCGACACTCAACATTAGACCGCCACCACATTTTAGCGTCTCCCTGGAACTGGTATGTCACAAATTCAACACCAAATCGCTCCACTATATCCATCTTATGAAGCAGCTCATGACAATCAACAAGGAAATCATAAGCGTCTTCAGATTCAGTACCCTTAAAGACGGGAGGTTTCAACTTTAGGAACTTAATAAAGAGGTCATGCTGGTCACTAGTCATTATAGGCCCTGTAGTCAATCGGGGAAACGTGTCTGTTTCCAAGGACGCATCCATGCGGGGAGCCACAACAGCTGCATGTTGTACTCCCTGAACCTGAGGGGCTAGTGCAGAAAATGCTGGGGGTGCTTGGCCCTGATCCGATAACCCGCTGATATAAGTGAGAACCTGATTGATCATTTCTGGAGTAGGCCGGGGTGGTGCTTCCTTCTCATGAACCTGCTCATCTTCTACTTCATCACCCTCTCTCGCTACCTCATCGACCGGTGGAGGGGTCACTGTTCTATTCCTAGTTGGAACAGTAGTCTGTCCTCTGCCCCTGGTGGTCTTTCTCCCGCGACCTCTACCACGGCCTCTCACTACTACTCTCCCTCGGGCTACAACCCCTACGGTTGGCTCAGGCGCATCCTCTCTTGCTGGGGTTGGCGCTGCCCGATTTGTTGCTCTAGTTCTGACCATCTGTGAAATAGAGTGAAGAAGGTCAGATACCAATTTGTATCACCTAGATACCAATTGGATTCAAGTAATAGCACGAAAGAAAGAGAAAAAGGAACTGAGTTTTCCTAAAGTCCTATAGCCTCTCGAAGAAAAGTAAAGGCGTCCCCGTACCGTTCCGCAAGACTCTACTAGACCTATCCTTGTGTGATGAGATCATCAAACCTAAAGCTCTGATACCAAGTTGTCACGACCCAAAACGAGTCATGAGTGGCACCCACACTTAACCTCCTAGGTGGGAGAACCAACGAATCCAAACCCCAACTTATATTAATTGTTCAGCAACAAAATACAACCATAATGCGGAAGCTCACAACTTAAAATAAACAGTAAAAGAAACCTTTAGAGTTTATTACATATTATCCCCAAAACCTGAAAGTCATCACATCAAGGACATCTATTCTCAAAATATCAAGTCTAAGAGTATTAAGATATCAAATAAATGAATAGGATAATGTATGTCCGAAAGCTAAGGACATCATGCCATGATCGAGAGAGAATCCAACACGAGCTAGACGGAATAGCTCACCCTGAATTCTGATGTGCTGGAGACGGACTAGAGCTGAGGGCGAGTCGAAGTCAATGGTACACTCGCTGCACTCCACAATAGGAAAACGAAGGAAACACAAGTAGGGATCAGTACAAGGCAATATGTACTGAGTAGATATCATCGGCCGACTCAAAATAGAAATTGATATGCATAAAGTAATAGTATAAAATCAACTATGGCACGTAGCAGGTGGCAAGCAACAAATCACATGAACAAGTGACAACAACACTAAATTAAGTACACAATCAGTCAACAATATCAAGAACACACATGAGGACTCAGGCCTCCACACCACGCTCTTTTGGGAAATGAGTTCTTTGAGATTTAGTAAATTAAGTTAATTCAATATGTTTTTCTTTAATATTACTGTGTCGGAACGTGACACCCGATCCAATAACACCGTGTCGGAACGTGACACCCGATCCAATAATACTGTGTCGGAACGTGACACCCGATCCAATAATACTGTTAATTCATTTGTCATTATTTATCATCTCTTTCCACTTCCTTATCAATATTTCATTAAGCCTTCTTTATTCAAGGCATCACTTTAATAAACAAGTTTAAGATTATAGATTTCGCGGTCTTGGGATTTCAGACCATTCACAACAACACATGAATCATCCAAACCACAACAACCAAGTACATAGAAAATTTCACAATATCACTCAATGACTATCAATCACTATTAAGAGTCTATCTATCACATAGAATAAACCATAACCTACCTCAACCGAAGAACCGAAGTCAAGCAAGCTAATTCCCCAATGCTTTTCCTTTCCTCAATGCCTCTGATTTTTTCAAATCTATCAAGTATACAATATTTATAAGCAAACGAGTACGTAGACACCCATATTACTATATAATCTATCCTAGACTCACTATCTCATCCCAATCTATAGCCAATTTCCTAACGTTCAAGCCTAATGGTAAGTCTCTATTCCTCAAATTATCATAACTTTAATGGTATTCAACTAATACAATACACATAATATTTAATTACCTATCTCGATATATCAAAACTTAATTTATAACATGATAATGAAATAATAATATTAACACTTAATGCCACTGGTTACGAAACCATTGACAAGTTATCAGCGCCAGGAACCACTTCAATTTTAACATGTCGACATCAAACCAATCAACCCTTAATTACGTTAGTAACTGGTCATCAAAGTTAGTCCTCCTTTTTTTTTTTCCAATAAAGCTTTTCATGTGGCAGCAAATCCCACCACTAAAATCATTGGTTCTTCCTCCCAAAACACCACCAAATTTCGTTATACCCTTCCAATTCCTTATCTAACTAATATATTATAATAATATATATATTAGTAGGATGTATGCTTATCAATTTGATAGTATAATATCAATTTTTATTTAAATAAGCAGTAATTCACTGTAAACATGCTTAGAATTGAAGCTGCACTTGAAATTTACCTGAGGCGGTGGTACTTCTTTGTTCGAAGCCGCTTCTGTTATTCTTCTTTTTCCGTCTTCTCTTTTCTTCTACGGATTATTTCCTACCCTAATTATTATACAAGACTAGTTATACAAGTGGTGAAAGTGGTCAACTCCTAATTTTAATGTTATTTTCTTTAACCAGCAACTTAATTTATTATTGAATTTACCCCATTAATTATAAAATGGGTTACGAATAGTCCAAAATACCCATTTAGAATCTATCGAAAGAGACTTTTATGAAATAAAAAGCTCTAGAACTCGAATGACCTAATGGGTCGTTACACAACCAGATTTTGGGGGTTTTAATAAGTTGACTTTTTATTCCGCATTATTAGATGGTGTTAGTCTTTTTTTTTTTCTGGTTTTACTTCCGCATTTATTGTATTAGTTGGGTTTTAGGCTGACTTGTCTTGGTGGTATAAGACGAGTGCCATCACGTCTATTTTTGGGTCGTGACAAACTAGCTCCCAAACTAATGAGATTTATGTAAATTCCCTTATATTATATTTGGCGAAATTAAATTCCTAATAACTTTGCAATTTTTTTCTTTCTTTCTTGTGATTTTCTTTTTATTACAAACATGATAAATTATGGTGAGTACAACACGGGTTCTCAAAATATTGCATGAGAATTTGAAGCATTTAAAGCCTTTAAGTTTTCTCAAAGAAAAAGGAAAACGACATGGAGTGCTTGTGCTGTTGAAAAACTTAAAAATGTGAAGCTTCCTAACTTTGAAAAATGTCATTTGCTTACATAAATTCTTTGGACGTTTCCAAGAGGAGGAAGAGCTTTGTAATTATGAGGGGCACATTTGTCCAATTCAAGATATAACATGGAGTAATTTTACTACACACAAAATATGACACAAGGAAGATAACGTAATTTCATAAATGAGGTCTGAAAAAAGTAAGATATATGCGCCCCTTATTGCCTTACGGCATTTGATTAGGATACAAAGTTTATTTTAATTCAAGAAAAGCGGATTCTATAATAACACTCTGCCTTTTCAAAGACAGAAGACCTTATTCCTATTTTGTGGAGTAGAAAAGTTGTTTTTGATAGACCCTTGGATCAACAAAAAATTATCATAAACATATATCCAAAAATAATACAATTCTTTCAATTTGTTTGACCTACTTTCCTTTTTAGTTCATTTGAAAAAGAATGATTTTTTTTCCTTTTTAGTAACTCTTTATTTATAATTTTCCACACGGCATGTTTAAGACCGCGAGATTAAATGTCATTTTGAAACATTTGACATATCTTTAATTTAAGACTACAAGATTCAAAAAAATTATTATTTTCTTAAACTCCGTGTCAAATCATAATAGACCAAATAAATAGCAACCAAATAGTACCATCTTTAGACCACTACATAGTGTTACCAATTTGACAACAATAAATCATCATTTTCAGACTAGTACCATCTTCAATGAAGTTGTTGTTTTCTTTACCTATTGAGGTTATAGCATTGATAAAGAAGGATAAGAAACATGGCCCAATTTTAGATTTGAACCATAGAAGGGTTACTATAGTTTAGATTTTAGAATATTATGGCTGAATTTCATTGTTTTTTTTGTTGTTGAGGCAAGTTAGATCAATTGTAATATTTGTCAATAACATCTTTCCAAGAAGTTAATGGAATAACTATATGTTTTTTAATTGATCTACACAACACTCCATCTATATCATATTTTAGAAGCCTAAATTATGTAATTGAATAAATTCTCATGCGGGTTAAGAGTCGAGGTAATCTCCCTTTTTAATTCACATCACAAGTAGGAAGTTTTGAATTCACATTTGACGTTAAAAGGATTACTAGATATGACTCAAAAGTTCTTCACACTTTCCTTCTAGTTGAGCCTCTTGTTCTATCCCGAATTTCATTAAGTGATCATGCTAAAAACATAAATAATATTTTTTTAAATATCGTTACACGTCCAACTAATATTCCTTTGTAATTTACAGGATCTCTTATATACATATATATAATGTATCCGTCTTTTTGTTATTTTGCTCTGTCTTTGAGATATGAGTCCTTCACTGATTTCGGACCACGAGTTCCAGCTTTAATGCCAATAACAACCATCCAGTAATTCTAGTAGTGAGCCAAAGTCAAGTTAATCGACTAATCTCCCATCCGATCGTTTGATTAATGAAATCTTTAGAGATGCCACCACTACATAAATACAAGTAGCAAGGCCCATATCTTCACTTATTGTCACAATAAAGAAAACCATTCGAACTACTTCTCCAGTATTCGAAAAAAAAAAAAACTCCCTTCATTTGATATAAATTTTCACTTTTACTTGTCACGTATAATTAATATACTAAAAAAAGACAATTATTTTCATCTGTTTTATCCTCACTGTTAATTACTTATTCATCAAGACCTAACTATATATACATTAATTAATATGAATATTATAACAAAATACTTATATTAATAGTTATTTCTTAAAAGATGTGACAAAATTCAAAGCGGACAAATAATAGTGAAGGGTTAGAGTATTCGGAGACCAACGCTTATAAACTAGGCCAAGTAAAAATAAACGGATGAAGTTACTTTTTTTTCTTTCTCTTATAATTGAGGCTAGAAGGAATTTTGTGAGAGAATAGATAAACCTTGCTAAAGTTTTGTAACGATTTATGGACCATGGTGATTAATAGAAAGTCAGTTTATTAAATTATTTTATAAATTTTAAATTTTAAATTTGTCTCTAGTAAAATTTTTAAAATTTAAATACGCAATATTTATCTAAACTTCAAAAACACTTGTAATAAAACAACAACAGTCAGCAAACAAATAAAAACATCTTCAAGAAATAATCACATATTTTTATTTGTAAAATAAATAGAAAAAGCATTTTTAATTTTAAAATATTCACTTTACAAGAAAAATATAATTTCAATGGACAAATCATGCCTCCGCTATTAACAAATATAAATATAATCAACATTTTCAATAGAGAAATCACCCCCTTCAAGCAAATATAAATTTATTTAAGTTGAAACAAAAATTTCAATTGAAAATATTGTTATAAAAAATCAAATTAAAAACTCACTAAGATAAATATAAAAATAGATTATAGGAATCTGCAAAAAGTAATTAATATATTTAAGAAACTTATGCTATTTATGAAGAGTCAAATTTCTTTATCTTTAAATAATAGACACAAACTGTTTGATTTTTTCTAAAGTTCCTTAAAGAATGTAACTTTTTTTTTGGGGCAAATTTATCACTAGACAGAGTGTCTAGCTATCTTTTATTATAAATAAAAAAATGTCAATAAAGAACGTAACTAGGACATTCACAAACTTAGTTTTTTTTTTCCTGGACCCAATCTTGTAATTTAAAATTCAAAAGGTGAATATATTTAGGAGGAAATATAATACCTAACCTAAATTTTTTTAAAACAAATATGGACAAACTCATATCTTTATTGCTAAAATTATGTTTTGCTTTTTGGACGAAAATAGAGCTCTCCTTGTAATATGGAGTAATAGAATATTCACTAACATAGTTAAAAACTTTAAAAGCTAAATTTTCAGATTTTGGGTGTTTTGAATTTCTTTCCATGTATATTCACTTCAATAGAAGGAATGAAAAGACAAAAACAAAAGATGAAAAAGATATATCTTAAAATAAAATAGGCACAAAAAATTTTAAAAAATAAAAAGTTAGAAAAAGGGAATGAGCTGACGGTTTTGTTTTAACATAAAATGTAAACAATGTTCAAAGTAAGTGCTTTAAAACATGCGAGTTTTAAATATTTTTGAACATAGTTTATCACGAACAAGCCGTTTCAATAAGTTTGGAGACCTAAAGTTAAACTTCACAGAGAGGTCTTATTTTCTTAGTTGATATATATAAATTGAATAATTATAACATATTCAACGTAATTCTACAAATGAGGTTTAGAGATGTAGAAATTAGAATATACGCTAATATTATCAAGTAAAAATGCAAATAGTGTAAATTTTCAATAAAAAAAAAATAATATAAAGTTAGAATAATAAAATCTGATTCAAAAATTTGAAAAGTTTATAAAATGATATCAAAATAGTGTTGCGCTGAATTTAATAAGTTGATATAATGATATTAAAATAGTTTGATTAGTTTTAGTGCTTGAAATTTAAAGAAGACACCAAAAAATAGATTTGATCTTTTTATAGACACACAACAATAGATTTTGCATAATGTAGAAAGTTTGAACGCTTGAGAGATTTTAGAAAATTCAATAATGAGAGAAAAAGAATAATGAAAGGGGAATAAAAAAGTAAAATATAAGAATAATAAAGTTGATTCATGATAATCGTCGGAATATAAATGAGTCAACAAAATAGATAGTCACGTAAGAAATGATACTAAAATGAACTAAATTCATTTCTCATATTACAATGATCTCTATATTAAATGATGTAAAAAATTATTATATTTTCTATCCAATTTTTTTTTTCAAATTCATCAATACATGCATGAGACATCTTTAACATTGTAATGACCCGGAAGGTCATTTTTAGAAATTTTGAACTATTGAATAATTGTGGTTATTTAATTGACGAATATTTATTAAATAATTAATTTATTTAGTTGATAATAATGGGTCAAGTCTGAAATTTATTTAAGATGTCATACCACTTGGCCCATATTAATTAAAACAAGTTAGTGGGGTTTATTTTAGGGGAAAAAAAAAGAAAAAGAAAAGGAGAGAATAGCCGGAAGAACTTACCTGCGGCGGACATACAATTTGAAGAGGAATCATGGGAGCTTCAAGTAAGGAATTGTTATAATCATTACTTTTATAATACTTGAATAATTTTGTTTTGATTGGTTAATAGATACTAACACCAAAAGCAATTAAATATAAAAATTAGAAGATATGTTAGATGACAGTGTTGGATTCGTTTAAGAGCTAGGTACTATAGGATTTTGTGATAGTTACTTTAATATATATTTGTATTATAAGGATGTATGTATACTAAGGGAGTAGATACTTTATAATTTTAGGAAATACATGGCAGATTCGTTCTTTTTAGTTGTGATCTTTTTCTAATAAATAGTAGTACATTCCTTATTAAATGGGTTAAAGCTAGGATCTGGAAATCTCTATGCTTAATGTCCATATGTTTTCAAGGCAATGGTCCAGCAATTTTGCTCCTATAATTTGTTTACGTGTTATAAATTTGGGGTCTATGATATGAGTAATTTAGTTTCAATAAAGTATCAGTTATGTCCTTGTGGACATGGATTCAACTTTGGAGTGAGTTTTGGGATCTAGGCTAGAAGTATAGTAATATGGGTGTCTATGGACTTGTTTGCTTGCGAATATTGTACATTTGAATAGATTGCGTTGATTTGGAAGTCCAATGAAAGGGGAAGGCTCAAGTCCCGGAGTGATTGTTCGATTATTTGAGGCAAGTGGATTTCTCAACCCTTGTTAAGTGTATAGAATTCGTGTATTTTCCTTGTGGTATGTGTTGGGGAGTAATGAGACTTGGTGATGGGTTGACTTGTCCATATTGAATAATTTTAATGATGAAAAAGGGGTAATAAAAGGCAATGTGATTAATTATTGGTGTGTGATGTGTTGAGAATGGTTTGAAAGGCTTATTGATTCATTGTTGGTGTTGTATCACGATTGTGTTGTTGTGAAGTGTGCATTTTTATGAAAATGGTCATCTCCTCATTATTTATGTGAACATGTTATTTGCATTGGTTCTGAGACATGGTTGTGACAAGTGTTATGTGAACTGAGAAAGAATAAGAAATTAAAGAGGATGTACCATTTCGAGGGACGTGTCGCGCGCCGCGACGGATATTATGATTCGAGGGACGTGTCGCGCGCCGCGACGGAAACTATGATTCGAGGGTCGTGTCGCACGCCGCGACGAATTTTATTATCGAGGGACGTGTCGCACGCCGCGACGGATTTCATTATCGAGGGTCGTGTCGCACGCCGCGACGGATGCATGGACATATATGTCCCCCATGGGTCCCGGACTGAGAGACAGCGGGTGTGTATCGTTAGGTCAGACATGCATCACTATACTTGACATTGCATTTCATTGCATTGTGCATCTTTATCATTTGTGAACTTATGAGTACTTTTCTGTGGAACTCGTGATTGGTGAACTTTATCTTGTGTGTTGCTGATCTGTAATTGTTGAAGTGATATGGTTGAACTATGTGCTATGTAAATTGTGAATTATTAGGTTGGGCTGGTTTTTATGCAGGTTGTAGTTGTGGAGGTTTGGTTGGGGTGTAAGGAGTACCCGTATTCCATACCCTTAGCTTGTGTTTAGAAGTTTGCTTGCTGAGTACCGTGTGGTTTGGTACTCACCCCTTGCTTCTACAATTTTTTGTAGGTTATGAGCCCGGATCTTCATGATACCCTCTTATTTTCTTGTCCGAGGCTTCCTATGGAGATTTGTGAGGTAGCTGATTGTCATCTCAGCAGACCTTCTTACTCCTTATTTATGATCTTGTTCTATTCTAGAAACAATGTCATTTGAGACTTGTGTTTTCTTTCAAATCCATTGTAATACATTAGAGGCTTGTGCACGTGACAACCAGATTTTGGGGGTTTTAATAAGTTGACTTTGTATTCCGCATTATTAGATGGTGTTAGTCTTTTTTTTTCTGGTTTTTCTTCCGCATTTATTGTATTAGTTGGGTCTTAGGCTGACTTGTCTTGGTGGGATAAGACGAGTGCCATCACGTCCATTTTTGGGTCGTGACAAAATGGTATCAGAGCCCCAGGTTCATAGGTCTCACGTGTATACAAGCTGAGTCTAAGTAGAGTCTCGAGGATCGGTACGGAGACGTCTGTACTTATCTTCGAGAGGCTATGGTGACTTTTAGGAAAAATCTTCATTTCTTGTATCTCTATCGTGCGTCCTTGGTCTGATTTGATTCCCTATCGCTTCATTCCACTCTCTCACTTGTAATGATGGCTCGTGCGTGGTTCTTTATGCGAGTAGTTGGTGTCATGTGGGTTTGATGTTAGACCTAATATTAACGTAAAAGTGATAGACTTATGAAAAGAATGTTTGGTCAGATTAGAAATGTTCAACGATTCGAAGGGGTTGAGTAAGGTTAGTTACCCAACAAAGGGAACAGTACTTGAGCGGTATAGACAATATCTGGAGTGGTTCGGCAATTGGAAGTGTAATAATTAAAGGGATGGCTAGATAATGAACAATGTAACTTCGAAAAATACAGTTAGTAAAGTTGTCATAATATGTATGGGTTGCTTAGCGAATGATGAGAATGATGTTGCGCCAATTAAGGTCAGAATCTCTACTACGGTTTCATATATTGAGTGTATATCAAAGAAGGTCATGATATGACTACTATAATGGTACCAATTCTCACTTGGTTAGAGTTATGGAGTGTGTTACTCATGCTATCGACCTTATCTACGAAGGAATGCATACCACTTTGGACGAAAGACTGAACGGATTTGGTAGTGTATTGTAGTTACTTAATGGGTAGAAATATGTGGACTATTTGGGTACGATCTTCTCGATAGATATGATGTGTTCTAGTAGTCGACCTAAAGGACTTTCACGGTATGGTACTAGTGGTATATGAAAATGGATACATCGATTGTCAAGTGAAAATACTAACTACTTGAAGAGTTATTAGTTGTATCACATGCTCGTATAATAAAATTTGATGTTGCATTCACATTTGAGAAACCAACTAGTTTGTTACTACGAACACTTGAGTTAAGCATTGTTTGTAAGGAAGCTTTTAGTGGTGGATCTTTGGTAAGGTATTAAAGCGTTTAGGTTGGGAAATGTATCTCGAGAATTCTAAATGAGGATAGGTGATTTCATCGTAAGCTCCCAGGGAATAAATTGATAATGAAATGACAAGCTTATGGGTAGAGGAAGTCCTAATGAGTATACATGTGTGAAGGTAATTCAGGATTTTAGTAAGAAAGAGCGTATAAAATTTGGGTTAGTCCTTTGAATTTGGTTGGTATAATTGGGTTTAAGGTGTTATGTCGATGATAAGGTTGACTTATAGACAATGACAATGGATAAATGAGCATGATGGTATTAAGAGTTTGCGATGGATTGTGATTGAGATGCAATTATATGATAAGGATTGTTGGTTGAATAAATTTTTATATTGTAATAACGACTTGCGGTATTTAAAGTTGTGGTTTTCTATTATTTGGTGAGTAGCGTGGTTGTAAGGAAAAGTTTAGGATGTGTTGAGACACTACTTGAATAGAATTGAAAGGAGCTAGAGTCATAAATGGAAATAAAAATTAGTAGAATGTAGTTTAGCCTTCAAAAGGGGGCGAGAACAAGAATATTTACTCTGATTGCAAGGGCCAAAAATGTATCTTCAGAGATAGTAGAGAATTGGGTTCAGAGACAAACGGTTCCATCTGTTTTGTTATGATTATGGTGATAGTGTTACGTGTCGTTCATATAAGTTACAAATTGTTGGATAAGATTTGAGAAAGAAGTCTATAGGCATTCGATTTAAGTGTGGTAATAAGTGTTTTGTGTTTTCTAGTTTGATAACTGGTACTCTTGGAATCCCAATTCCGATTTTTCATTCTCAGTCTACGATCGTGGTAGTATGTTTTATCTAGGTATGGATTGGTAAGGTAAGAATGATCCATTATAGGGTATTGAGCATTTGGAAGGACTTATGCATGGTTTGAGTTGTAAAGTTTGTTATTTTTGATTGTTAAAGGACTTAAGGAAGGGTTTCACTTATGGTTTGATTTAGAGGATAAGGTAAAATGTCATGGGTTGGTTGTCAAAGGATAAGATTGGTAAGCGAGCTATCGAAAAGAATAAGAGTCTGGTGTATTGAAGAGTTTAAGGTATTTGAAATTTGTGTCACGGGAAGAATATAAGAAAGGTGAAAGAATAAGACATCTCGTATAGATCCTTGGTTCAAAGTTGAAGGTAGTAGGGTTTCTCACCTTTGAGTTTAAAAATGACTATGCAATGTGAGCTAGTTTGGCACAGACTTACTAGGGGTTTATAAGTGACTTTTATGAAGATTGAATTTTGATTTGGGTGACAAACAAAGATGTGTGGAAGATTTTGCGTTGTTATGAGGAGTTAGATTATTTAAATTATGGTAGGTGATTTATGGATGCGCTACGGTATGGACATATTTATTGATGATTTTTTTTTTTGGGAGGGGATTGAAACTACTCTTTTAAATGGGACTACACAGACTGATGTGATGTGTTACATAGACACTGGATGGTAAATAAGGATTCTGAGCTTATAGTATATAGATTTATTGGAGTGACTACGGATTTCTCTGAGGTTTGGCATGAGGTATGTGATGGTTTAGAATGGTAGTTGAAACTTGGTATGTGAATGATCAGGTGAAGTTGACATTGGGTGTGATTCAATTGTTGTACCTCGATGGGAAAGTACTTATAGATTTGGAATTAATGCTATCAGTCTTGGGTGTGACTCATATCTGTCAAGAAATGCTTCAATGGAAAGAGAGGGAGTCATAGTTTGAAATTTTTAGAGGCGACAATGTGGTTGCTAAACAGACTTTGATACTAGTAATGGTTTGAGAGTAGGGTAAATGACCGATGTGGTTATAATGTTTTGTTAGTATTAGGAGTCTTGGCTTATGTGGAGTATTGTGAGAAGTATGTGAAGTTTGATAAATCGAGTATGTGTACGATTGTAATGGGGACTAGATCAGTTGACTGTGTGTAACTAGAAAATCAAAGAGATGGAGTCACATGAATGAAAAATGTTTGATATGGGCATTATAGGAGTATTTGGTATTATTTTACCTTGGTTTCATATATTTTTATGTGACTATCTACTTCGTTCTGGACATGGTTTGGAATATGATTCGCTGCGTATGTCCACGTGTGTTTATACATCTATGGGTGAATCCCTAGTGGTGGATCGGGTGTACCGATCTTGTGATTGTCCTCTTAGTAGGGTGGAATTCTCGGACAGGCTTAGTCATTTCAGTTATGGCAAATTTGGTGTTGTTTGGAATAGTTGAAGTATACTAGTAAGCACAACGTTACTTATGATAACTTATAAAAGAGCTACCATGAATAGTTATAGTTGTCGAACAATTTTAATATCCATCTCATCACCGAGGTCATGTTCTGGCTGTGTGATTGAATGTGAGGGCCATAGGGTCTAATTATGTCATTCTTAAGAGTTGTCTATAATCACAACTATTGATCTAGTGCTTCCACAATGTTGTTAGAGGTTCTGTATGCTTGGGTGTATCGCTTGTTGGGTGGTTACTTGATCATTTCCTTCTTTGGGTTAGATAAGTTTGATTCTCCCTTGATGATTAACCGATGTCTAAAGATCATATTTTAATAACTTAAGCTCGTGAAAAGATTATGTTGTGAGAAGAGAATCTTGATAAGATTTGTGATGATTTGTGCATTATGAGTGTGTGGTGGTTGGTTTAGGTTCACTTCTGATTGTACCCAGTATTGATTCAGAATTTTATCGTGGTTATGTGAGAAAAGATTCGACTTAGTGATTGTGTTATGTTGTAGAGGGTTTCGGTTCAGATTGGGTTCATGGGTCAGTCTATGGCTTGGTAATCACTCCTGATTTGTAGATCTACAAAAGTTTGATTCAAAAATCAAGTTCTTAGTAGTTCATCTTGATCGAATTGTCTTAAGGAGGAGCTTACTTGGTGAGATGAACACCAACTCAGGAAGATCACAACCCAGGCTTTTGGTAAAGTTAGTTATTCTTCATTCTCTTCTTTATGTTCGAGGACGAACATAGTTTTTAGTGGTGGATAATGTAATGACCCGGAAGGTCATTTTTAGAAATTTTGAACTATTGAATAATTGTGGTTATTTAATTGACGAATATTTATTAAATAATTAATTTATTTAGTTGATAATAATGGGTCAAGTCTGAAATTTATTTAAGATGTCATACCACTTGGCCCATATTAATTAAAACAAGTTAGTGGGGTTTATTTTAGGGGAAAAAAAAAAGAAAAAGAAAAGGAGAGAATAGCCGGAAGAACTTACCTGCGGCGGACATACAATTTGAAGAGGAATCATGGGAGCTTCAAGTAAGGAATTGTTATAATCATTACTTTTATAATACTTGAATAATTTTGTTTTGATTGGTTAATAGATACTAACACCAAAAGCAATTAAATATAAAAATTAGAAGATATGTTAGATGACAGTGTTGGATTCGTTTAAGAGCTAGGTACTATAGGATTTTGTGATAGTTACTTTAATATATATTTGTATTATAAGGATGTATGTATACTAAGGGAGTAAATACTTTATAATTTTAGGAAATACATGGCAGATTCGTTCTTTTTAGTTGTGATCTTTTTCTAATAAATAGTAGTACATTCCTTATTAAATGGGTTAAAGCTAGGATCTGGAAATCTCTATGCTTAATGTCCATATGTTTTCAAGGCAATGGTCCAGCAATTTTGCTCCTATAATTTGTTTACGTGTTATAAATTTGGGGTCTATGATATGAGTAATTTAGTTTCAATAAAGTTTCAGTTATGTCCTTGTGGACATGGATTCAACTTTGGAGTGAGTTTTGGGATCTAGGCTAGAAGTATAGTAATATGGGTGTCTATGGACTTGTTTGCTTACGAATATTGTACATTTGAATAGATTGCGTTGATTTGGAAGTCCAATGAAAGGGGAAGGCTCAAGTCCCGGAGTGATTGTTCGATTATTTGAGGCAAGTGGATTTCTCAACCCTTGTTAAGTGTATAGAATTCGTGTATTTTCCTTGTGGTATGTGTTGGGGAGTAATGAGACTTGGTGATGGGTTGACTTGTCCATATTGAATAATTTTAATGATGAAAAAGGGGTAATAAAAGGCAATGTGATTAATTATTGGTGTGTGATGTGTTGAGAATAGTTTGAAAGGCTTATTGATTCATTGTTGGTGTTGTATCACGATTGTGTTGTTGTGAAGTGTGCATTTTTATGAAAATGGTCATCTCCTCATTATTTATGTGAACATGTTATTTGCATTGGTTCTGAGACATGGTTGTGACAAGTGTTATGTGAACTGAGAAAGAATAAGAAATTAAAGAGGATGTACCATTTCGAGGGACGTGTCGCGCGCCGCGACGGATATTATGATTCGAGGGACGTGTCGCGCGCCGCGACGGATACTATGATTCGAGGGTCGTGTCGCACGCCGCGATGAATTTTATTATCGAGGGACGTGTCGCACGCCGCGACGGATTTCATTATCGAAGGACGTGTCGCACGCCGCGACGGATTTCATTATCGAGGGTCGTGTCGCACGCCGCGACGGATGCATGGACAGATATGTCCCCCATGGGTCCCGGACTGAGAGACAGCGGGTGTGTATCGTTAGGTCAGACATGCATCACTATACTTGACATTGCATTTCATTGCATTGTGCATCTTTATCATTTGTGAACTTATGAGTACTTTTCTGTGGAACTCGTGATTGGTGAACTTTATCTTGTGTGTTGCTGATCTGTAATTGTTGAAGTGATATGGTTGAACTATGTGCTATGTAAATTGTGAATTATTAGGTTGGGCTGGTTTTTATGCAGGTTGTAGTTGTGGAGGTTTGGTTGGGGTGTAAGGAGTACCCATATTCCATACCCTTAGCTTGTGTTTAGAAGTTTGCTTGCTGAGTACCGTGTGGTTTGGTACTCACCCCTTGCTTCTACAATTTTTTGTAGGTTATGAGCCCGGATCTTCCTGATACCCTGTCTTATTTTCTTGTCCGAGGCTTCCTATGGAGATTTGTGAGGTAGCTGATTGTCATCTCAGCAGACCTTCTTACTCCTTATTTATGATCTTGTTCTATTCTAGAAACAATGTCATTTGAGACTTGTGTTTTCTTTCAAATCCATTGTAATACATTAGAGGCTTGTGCACGTGACAACCAGATTTTGGGGGTTTTAATAAGTTGACTTTATATTCCGCATTATTAGATGGTGTTAGTCTTTTTTTTTTCTGGTTTTTCTTCCGCATTTATTGTATTAGTTGGGTCTTAGGCTGACTTGTCTTGGTGGGATAAGACGAGTGCCATCACGTCCATTTTTGGGTCGTGACACATATAGTGGAAAAATCTCTCTGTTTTTGATTGGATGATTAGACCTAGATGAACATTGCTAAATCCTTGTGTTGTTTTTCTTCTCTATTTTCTTTATTTGTGATTGTGTGCTAGTTAACCCACAATATTTTCGACACAATTGGTAGTATAGCTTGGTAAGGGCTTCAGCACATAATACAGGGTTAAGATGTCTTCATCATCTTCAACAAAATATGAAATAGAGAAATTCAATAGACGATCTAGTCTCAGTCTGTGGAAGATTAAAATGAGATCGTCCTTGGTGTTACAAGGATTATGAAAGGCTTTTGAGGAGACTTTTTCAGAAGAGTCGAAAGAATGAAACAAAGCAGACCTGATGGAGAGGGCTTTGAGTGCGATCTTCATGAGCATTACAAATAACATGCTTCGGAAAATTACTGATATGGAAAGGATAGTATCCCACTTGATGATGTTAGTAATGCACTAAAATCTAACAAGTTGAAGAAGAGCTTTTCGGATAACAGAACTAAGGGTGAAGGTCTTGTGAGTAGGGGAAGAACACAACAAATATATTTTAATAGGAAAAAGTCTAATGCATATCGAAGACTCGAGAAATGAAGCAGAACTACTATGAGTGCGAGGAGCTGGGTCACTACAAAAGAGATGGTCCTAAACTAAGGGAGAAAAAGAAAGGAAAAAAGTTTCTTTACTCAACAAATATTGTTGATACTGGTAATAACTCTGATGATATTGACTATGTATGAGAAGTTTGTGCTCTAAGTTTTGATCATAGGCATTATTTCTGGGTTCTTAATTCTAGTGCAATTTTTCACATATATCCTCACAAGAATCGATTTACAACTTACAACCAGACAAGTAAATTGTCTACCTAGGTGAGGATAATTCTTTAAAGGTATAGGGAATTGGTAATATCAAATTGAGAATATTTTATGCATTATCATAAATATTATAAAGTGTTGGCATTTTGCTCAAATGAAGGGAAATTTGATTTCTCTTTCGATTTTGGATGATCAAGGGTATAAGTTCTACTTAGAGAATGGAACACTTAAAGTGTGTAAAATCTCCGTGATACTCATGAAGGGTAAGCTTCATTCTAGATTGTATTATCTTCAAGTCAGTGTAGTTGAAGGGGAAATAATTATAGCTTCTAGGAAGAGTGTGGTGAATCAATTTTAATTGTGGCACGTACTTGCGACTTGGTCATATGAGTGACAAGGGATTGTCTTTGTTGAACAAGCATATTTTGTTGGATGGTTACAAAAATCAAACTTTGAATTTTTGTGAGAATTGTGTGTTTGATAAGCAAACAACGGTGAAGTTCAACCAGAAGGCAAAGCACAAGACCAAAGACAAGTTAAAAAATATACATTCAGACTTGTGGGGTCCAAACATAATTTCCTCCAAAAGTGGTGCAAGGTACTTCGTAACTTGGATTAATGATTACTCTTTTTTTTTTTTTTTTATTAACGATATACATATCAAAAATGACAACGGGCTTATTTCTAAAAAAAAAAAAAGAGTCATTTTCAACATTTGTTAAATGAAAGATGATGGTTGAGAAGCAGATCGAAAAAAAAAGTTAAATGTCTTTGAACTGACAATATCTTGGAATTTTGCAACTCACAATTCAATAACTTCTACAAAAGATAGGGCATAGTGAGACACCACACTTGTGTTGAAACACCACAACAAAATGATATTACAGAATGTATGAACTGAACATTT
>JAGDQO010000987.1:0-107500 GCA_018342035.1 Solanum appendiculatum
AAAAAAATCTTAAAACTATTTTTTCAATAATTAAAAGAGAAAATGGCCAAAAGCCCCCCAATCTATGGTCAGATTTCCAACTACACACTCATACTTCACGGGGGTCCTATTACCCCCCTGAACTATTTTAAAAGGAAATAAATTTCAACCTAAAATGACATAGTCACTCAAGTATATTGTGGTGTAACACACACACATGCCATGTCAGCGCCATGTCAATGCCACATAATAAATTAATTATTTTTCTCACTTTTTCTTTTCTTTTATTATATGTCAATTACAAACCCACCATTATCACCAAGAATATCACCATTATCAAACCCACTTGTCCTCCATTGACATTCCGGCAAGAGAAAAGACGATGAATTTTTCCGACAAGTAAAAGTCTCTATGGCCGATATCTTTGATTTAGAATTTTACTTATAAATGAAATTTAGTCCAATATAAATGAATATAGAACAAGGAAAGGAATAACCTACATAGAACATCAAAGGAAAATTTTATTTTATTACTTTGATCGGGGAAAGGAAATTTTTTTTTATTACTTTGATTGGGGAGTGATAACTAAATTTATTTAAAGGTGTTTTGATTATGGGTAAGAGAGGATTAATATGTAAAATTCCTGAAGAAATTCGTAGAAATTTGTGATGAAAAAAATAATAAAGCAAAGGGTGAAGAAGAAGAAGAAGTATGGGGGCGGGGGGGGGGGGGGGGGGGGGGGGGGGGGGGGGGGGGGGGGGGGGGGGGGGGGGTGGAGGTTATTATTTTTGATTTAATTAGAAAGAGAGAAAAATAAAAGCAGATTTTACTATCTTTTCACTCTCTCAAAGAGAGTGAAATGCACTTTCTTAGCCAACTCAGCATTAAGGGTTTATTTTTTTTTTTTTAAGATAGTTCAGGAGGGTGATAGGACACCCGTGAAGTTAGAGTGTGTAATTGAGATTTCGAGTATAGGTTAGAGGGAGCTTTAGATAATTTTCTCTAAGTAAAAATAGACGAAAGGAGTAGTTGCCAGCAAGTAGCAATATTGAAGAGACACATATATGGGGATTTGTGCAAAGCAAAAAAGGAAAAGGAGTTTCTACAGCTTCGAGTTGTCAACAGTACAGTTGCAATTTCTGCTATTCCTCAGTCTACCTACCTAAGAACTAGATATGTAAGGCTTCATATATAACCCTCGTCCCATTTTTGATCAATTTATGTGATTATGTTTGACTTTTCGAATAATTTATTAATTCAAGATCAATAAAAAAATCACAAAGTTTAATGTTGTTGAACATGAAATGTTACATTTTTAGATATATTAGTACATTATTAGAGTAGTAGCTATCCAATGAGGGCAAACTTTTTGTGTTGAATGAATCTATTTCTTTAATCGGCGATGGGCCAAATATGCCCCTCTACTATTAGAAATAGTTTAAATATACCTTTTGTTATACTTTCGGTTCAAATATACCCCTTCCGTTATATTCTAGGGCCAAATATACCCCTCCTATTATATTTTGGCATAAATTTATCCTTAATTTTAACTCTCGATCAAATGATTGGCTCTTTTCTTCATTCTTTTGAATATGTTGTTTTTCCTCTTTAATGACATAATTATTCCTTGACCTCGAACTATATAAAATGATATCTATTATGTATCAATTTCCAATATGCGGTCGTCTCTCTCGTTGTTTAACTTAAATATTGCTGGGTTAAAATTATAGATTGTGATATGTGGATTAGAGTATTTCATACGAGGAAAATGGATTAGTAAACACTTGCGTATTGATGAGTTTGGTTTTTTTTTAAAATACTATAAGTTATTTTTTAAATTTCATGACTATACTATTATTAATAAACACTTATGTTCCATGATTTTTAAAATTTCATGACTATAATATTACATGTTGATTATACTAATACAATTGTAATCTACAATTTTTACCTTTATATATGATTTTATTTAACCATCCGTTAAAATTAAGGGTATATTTGAGCCAAAATATAATGAGAGGGGTATATTTGTCTCGAAAGTATAACTGGAAGGGTATATTTGAACCGAAAGTATAACGAATGGTTTATTTAAACTATTTCAAATAGTACAGGGGTATATTTGACCCTTTTCCGTTCTTTAATTATACGAAGAATACAAGATATACGGAGGGGGTCCTAAAACCCTATTTTACAAACACTATAATAGATAGTCAAAAGCAAGTGGGGCATAAATTTCGACTTTCTATAGTGTTTTGATTATCAAGTGGACAGCCAAACGTATCATAATTCAATGCACAAAGAAACATCAAAGGGTGTGGGACAATGTTGTGTACATGTTCGTGCATTCATTAAAAATAAAGGTTTGAATTGTATCATCATTTTATAGGTAGAAACATATATAGATGATAATATTGGGTTCGAAAGTGATTATGGCGTCATGCGGAAGCTTACAATTGCAAATTATATGGTTGATAAATCAGATGACAAATAAAAACATATTATTAATATAGTTTGGTCAATCGACCTACATATTATAAAACTAATATTGAAAAACATAAATATGTTTAGGAGAAAATCTCCCCATAAACAAGATTCTCTAAATGACTACATTGTGGATGCTTTTGTGTTCTTCGATATGAGAAGAAGGGTATTCAATTTATAGAGTTCCAAGTTTCTCCTCTAAGGAAGGAATACTTTGTCTTTTTTTAAGGAAAAAATAAAACTTAAAATATGGTAAGAAAATTAGGACAAAACCCTAACAGATAAAAGAGTGCACAATTTTATTAGACCATTATTTTAGGTTTCTGATAAGTCTCCTCATATATATTTATTTATTTATTTATTTATTTACGAGGATAAGACATATTCTAGATCAATTCATATCTATTCTATTATCATGTTGATTTATGTGCTCAAAGCTTATGTAGTTAAAGAGAAAATATTTTTTTATGTCTTTTGAATTCATATGAGGATAGATGTAATTCGAATTTTAAAGTCATGTAATTCAACTCGAATGAAGTAAGAGGAAACAGAAACAAAAGCCCACTTTGGAGCGAAGGGAGCAAGTCCATCTTAGTTGATTATGGGCCTATATAGTTGGTTAGCTTACAAAATGAAAGAGTAGTTATCATTGTCACGGTGGATGCAACATTTTCAATTCAATGTATCTTAGTCCATCTTAGTTGATTATGGACCTCTTTAGTTGTCTAGCTTAGAAAATGAAGGAATAGTTATCATTGTCACGGTCGATGCATTATTTTTGGGTTAGTGTATCTAGGCAACACATAGCCAACGTATTTAAAGCGATGGAGACACTTCTCTTTGAATGACATAACACGTTTCATTTGCTTTCCTACCAAATATTTTGAAATTGTTCCATTTTATGGCTATAATTTTGCATAATATTCGGAAAATGGAGGGACCTACAAATTACAAAAGAAAATTAGTTTGCACATGTAACGGTATTCCTAGGTGGAACATTTCCATTGCATGTAGTACTTTAGAGTTTGAGTGAAACTTTCCTCTTAACGCGTATAAATAGGAGTTTCATGCCAAGGTACATTGCCTTTTGTTTTCAAAATAAAAATGAAAAGAAAAATGTATCAACATAAATAACTTAACATTTACATGTGTGTATATCGACGCTATTGACACGGCCGAAGATTAATCGATTGACTAATTCCACGGGATACATATCACCTCTCATTAGCAGCATGTACTAGATAACTTTATCCATGAAGGATAGGACAAATGAGTAGCACTAGTGTTTTGTCTTTGTTGGAATTTGAATATGAGACTTCATGCTCATCAACTCACTTTACTGACCACTATGTCACACCCTCAGGTGCGATAACCATATTAGTGTTAAAATCGATTATAAGAACAGATTAACTATATGTTCTTCTCCGAGTTCTCTATCAAACAAGTACAGATCCACGAGACGTTCTTCCTTAATATCAATTTGAAATGCTGATGAAAGTTCATCGAAGATTCAACATATCACAAGGAACTCGTTTCGTTCGAATTGAAGTAAACAAGGAGTGATACATGACATTATTTTAGGAGATGAATTGTTATCTGATGTAAGATGTAAACAGGGCATTCTCCTCTGTTTTGGTATCGTGTCTGAGCCAACTTGAACTACGCTCACAGAATACTTGTCACTTCCAGATGGTCAATGTTTATCGTCTTATGATTTATTTTATTTTGTTTTTTTTCCTTTCAAAAGCAAAAAAATAATAAATTTTGTAGATACCCTTTGAGGAAAGACATTTAAAAATGATGTTACTTGTATTAATAAGGTTAGGGTTTTTCCTTGATTATTTTGTCATGTGAAAACTTTAGTTGATAAATTAGATCCTTTTTTTTTTTTTGCTGAATATATTAAAGAGACTTTTTCAAGTAGTGTTCGATCGATATTAGTCTTACCTTTTAGTATAAAATAACTAGGCTTTATTGATTTTGGTTTCTATAATATTCACTTCATTGATTCTTCTGGAAGATAACATTGATTAATGGAGTAGAAAATATAATAACAGATCCACCTCCAAATCAGAAAGGATCGTAGATGCATAATATACAGTAATATTTTTCTGCAGTTCCCTTGATATATATAACAATTCTTTATGAACAAATTTTCTGTAGATTATATCATTTTTCATTATTTATTTGCTCCTAATTTCAAAGCAACATTATGCATTGAATTAACTTTAGGATTTAGTCCAATAAGTTTGGCGTCCAGTATAATATATACACAAATTGCAAAAATACGCATTGGGTGTGTTTGGTACGACGGAAATATATTCAGTAAATTCATAAGAAACTTGGTTTCAACATCCAAAAAGTTTCTTAAATTTATAAACTACTTCAAATGGTCTATAGTGGAAAAACATGTGCAAAATGTCATGTTTTTCCCCTTTTTGATGCAACGAAAATATTTTTTTGGGTGTTCGATTGTTGGAACTTGACTACAATAGATTAAATTGAGTAAAAGAATAAACAAAGGTAATTTAATCCTTTTAGTAAAACTATTTTAAGGGACATGCAAAAGTCAAACACGATACATCTATACTACCTTAAAAGCATGAACTCCCAAACTTGAATGTTAAATTACTATAATAATCCCTAACTAAAAACACTCAATTTAGTATATTTATTTATTTAATTATATTATATTAAAAGTAGACACTTTTTCACATTGAAGGGTTGTGACTTTTCCGATGAGTTGTGACTTTTTCGAAAGGTTGTGACTTTTTCGAAGAGTTGTGACTTCTCCGATGAGTTGTGACTTTTTTCCAGAGTGTTGTGACTTTTCTTAAGGGTTATGACTTTTTCGATGAGTTGTGACTTTTTCAAAGGGTTGTGACTTTTCCGATGAGCAATGATTTTTCCAAAGCGTTGTGAGTTTTCTGATAAGGCACAATTAGTACTCATTCATACTACCATTTGTTAGCTATAAATAGAGGGGTTTACTCTCATTTTTACACTACAATTTCTTAAGATTTCTACTCTTCTTCTCTTAAAAAATGTCAAATGTGATTTGCAATAGTTGAATAAGTTTGAAGTTCAATGAAATTTAAGGTAGTACACAAGGAAGAGACCCTTAATGTAACGTTCCTCTTGCCATCTACTTATACAAGAAAAACCAAACGCTACATCATATGAAGAGCTGAATTAAAAATAAAACCACTACAAATAAACCCCAAACTAAGTACGAATCTGCTTTCTGCCCTTTTTCTTTCTTCAATTGTTAACTAACTCAAATGTGTACTAATTTTCTCTCTACACTTTTCCTTTTTGAAGTGTTAATTGAGTTGTAAACTTATGAGTATAGTGTAGAGCAAGATATGGAACAGTGGAAAAAATATACAATGTTTGATCAAGAAGAGGAGATTAAAGTGGCATGAAACCATTAGGTCAAATTCTGCACTTTTAATATGGAACAAAGTAAAATTGTGCAACATTATGGACTATCAATCTCTAATCGGTCGGCCTACTAAAGACACCGAAAACAATAACATAATCGAATTGAGCACCATTTTAATGAATGAAAATTGAATCACGTGAGTCACAAGTCACAACGAATCAGATCATACAAACATTTGCAAATTTTAAAATTCTGAAAGGCAGGGTTGTCGAATGAATTCTGGTGCAAAATCTAAACACTACTTGCATTGTATGCTTTATTGAAGAAATGAGTGTTTTTATCTAAAATGTTTGTGTTCAATCTCATCAAAACTTTTATCTCTTGAAAAATTGAAATTATAAAGTTTGGCTTTTTGTATTTAACATTATTTTTTTATTTTGTACTCAAAATGATCAGTTACTATAGTACTCTCCATAAACAAATACAATAATATGTGATAGGCAAAAAGAGTCATGAATATAAATTAAAGATGTTGAAGCACAAAAATAAGGAAGCACGTTAAGTAATTTGAGGGAGTAGAGAAAAAACACAAATATGTTGCAATGAAAGCGCGCACTAGAGAAAGTTGAAAAGTTTTATAAGGAATCGTGTCATTTATATACACATGAATTTTTGTTGGTCTGAATTTGTATACATTGATAACTTGCTTTTTTTATATGCATTTGCTTGATAAGAAAGTGATGCAAAATAGTTATAGGTAGTGAGATTGCAGTAATTAGTAAGGGTGTGTGACCTCCTCACACCACCAATAAACCTTATCTTCACCCACTCCAATAGTCCTATTCCCAATTTACCACAAACCCACTCCACCACCACCTTCCATATTCTTTTCATAGATATATAAATTTTTTTAAGAATAATAGATTTAGTTGCGTGTCAAACACAAGAAAATAAGTATGAAATTAAATACACTTATTTTCATAAAAAAGCATTGTCCTTCATATTGAATACATCCTAAAGGTCAATTATTTTTCTTCTATAGGAGAAGTAGATCAAAATATTCTTCATTTGGTTTGGATACGCAGATATATTTCCATTCATATTTTACTATCATAATTATTTTATTGAACCCGAATCTTTGATAATACTTTTTCCGTTTAAAAAAATGACCTACTTATTTTTTTAGTCTATTTCAAAAAAGGATGACCTCTTTTCTATTTTAAAAACACTCTAATTTTAGCTTTCTACGTGACAGGTTTAAGGCCACTAGATTGAAAGATATTTTCATACATTTGACATAACTTTAATTTAGGACCCCAAGATTGAAAAATCTTCTATATTTTCTTAAACTCCTTGTCAATTCAAACTAGGTCATTCTTTTTTACATGAAAGGAGTATTAGACATACATTTGACACAATATTTATTATATGTGAAAATTAGTTATAGTAGAGCTCACAACATTATATGATCGTAGAACATTCATATCACTAATTGTTATTGTCTTTTTTTAATTTTTTTCTTTATTAAAAAACAGAGATTTTGAATTGGAAAAGGTCATGGACAAGGTTAACGATGGTGAGGTCAAGGACATCCTCTTCTAAATTTATGTGGGTTTTTAGTTCTTCTAGATTTAAACTATTTAAATTTAATATATATTCTAAAGTATATTTTTAATCATTTATGCATGAGAAAAATTGTAATTTATGATTATTATTTTTTTGCATGGCTTTCGATATCTAAATTTAAGGTAAATATTGAGTTGATCTAATACAATTTTTCTTCAGAAATTAGTCAAATTAAATTATTTTTTTAAGTTAAAAAGGTTCACATAAATTATGGCAGGGGAAGTATGAGTTATTTTTAGTTTAAATTCTCTCTAGATTTTTGGTATGCTGATTTATGGTACGTGTAAAGATTTATCCTGCCAATAGAAAGACACACCGCGAAGATCATTTATAAAAAAAAATAGATAAGATATGTTTTATTTTATTTTTGTACTCAAAAGCAAACTAAGTAAAAATAATATGCATCTGGAAAAAAATATTCTTCATCTTTGAAAATTCTGATGATACAATAATCCTGACCTTGAAAATGTAGTCATTATACGATAATTCATATTAATCTATCAAAAAAAACATGTACTTTATATTTTTATATACAAATATATAGTAAAAAAAATGCTTTGATTATGTTGAAATTATTTTACTCAACTAATACATGAATGTGCATATTTACACGTGCAACGCACGTGTCGAAAAACTATTAGACCGAAAAGAGTATGAACACCTAATTAAAAAATACAAGTTGAATGAGTCAACTTAGATTTTTCGATTTATGGAAGAAATAAATATTGTAGATTTTATTTTTATACTTGTGGTTCCATCATTGCACCTTCCTAGCACTAAATGACATGACACTATATTAATGCATATAAAGAGGAGAGAGTAAGAGCAGAATCTTCAAACAAATTGAATTAGTCAGCCAATTCTATAGATTTTTCATTGAAAAATGGGAGAAGTGAAGGTGATAGGGTCATCAGGAAGCTTATTTTGCACCAGAGTAGAATGGGCTTTGAAGCTCAAGGGAGTTGAATATGAATATATACAAGAAGATTTATTGAACAAGAGTGAGTTGCTCATCAAGTCCAACCCTGTTCATAAGAAGATCCCTGTCCTACTACACGATGACAAACCTGTCGTTGAATCACTTGTTATCCTTGAATATATCGATGAAACATGGAAAGGATACTCTTTGTTGCCTCAGGATCCTCATGAACGAGCTACAGCTCGTTTCTGGGCAAAATTTGTCGATGAGAAGGTAGTTTTTCTTTCTTGGCATAATACAATTCACCAAATTATAAAGCATACAAAATCTTAGCAGATTCCTAGACTGTTTTTGTCTTGAGCATGGGGTCTATCGGAAACAACCTCTCTGCCTCACCTACGAGGTAGAGGTAAGGTCTGCGTACACACTATCCTCCCCAGACACCACTATGTGGGACTACACTGGGTATGTTGTTGTTGTACAAACGCTAGCAGATATATGTACTAAGAGAGTAACATTCAGATAGCTAAAGTTATGAGACCATAAACATGATCTTCAGTCAACTGCAATCATATATACGGAATCATTTCGAGTAATTTGGTGTGAAGAATGCAATTGACAACAATTTGATGGTTAAGAAATCATGCTATACAAGTTAATGCATCTGATAAAATATCATAGACAAGAATAGCAAATGACTAACTGATAGCTTTCTGATTGTTAATTTTCATGTTCAGTGTGTCATAGGATCATGGCAAGCTATGGCAATGCAAGATGAAGGAGAGGTAAAAGCAAAAGCTATAGAGTCAGTACAAGAATTGTATGCATCTATCGAGAAGCAGATTGAAGGCAAGAAGTTTTTTGGCGGGGAGCAGATAGGCTACTTGGATCTAGTGATGGGTTGGAAAACTCTTTGGCTCAGCGCCATGGAGGAAGTAGGAAAGGTGAAGCTACTTGATCCAGAGAAGTTTCCTCAACTCCATCAATGGGCTGAAAACTTCAAACAGATTCCTATTATACACGAAAGCTTGCCACCACAAGAGACCCTAGTCAATTACTTTCAAGGTGGTCTAGACTACTTGCGTTCCCTAGCAGCAAACAAACCATGAGTCTCCTTTTATAATTATTAAAGTGTAATGGTGTGTCATTTTGTGTGCAACTCCTACTGTTATTTGTCTATTGTTACAGCCCTTATTTCTCAGGTTTGTAAGGATAATCGATCTTTATTCTGGTGGTTTTATATTGAAGTTGCTGTTACGTATATTTCTGTGAGACCTTTATGCAAACAGACAACAGTCCCATTTGCACCATCAAGAGCAGATGGCTGCGTGAACCAAGATGAAACCGATGCCACCAATGATCTTGATTGTACAAACATCATTGCTAACGCGTCTGAACCAAATGAGACTGCTATAGTATTATTTCTACAAGCCATGAAAATATGCAAATAAGAACCTAAATCTATACTCTTGTAATCTAGTTTACAGAGATTTTTCAATCTAAGAATAAGACCTATTAACACACCAGTACGAGAACTGAAACAGTGAAGCAAGGGAATGCTTCCTATAGTATTGACATTATCTCTCCTAGTTCCTTTACATATACCATAAACTTCACAAATTCAGCAAATATAGTATTTCTATCCAACGTTGTGTGCATTGGGAGAGTCAAATTATACATACATACAAAAGCTTTCAGGAATAGCCAACACGTCTACAACGGACCCAGAAAGCTGTCCCTCCACTCCGTCCTCGAGCAACAGCTATTTCCTCGTCAATGTAAAACCAAATGAAAAATGGATCCTTATCCTTATTGCTCAGTTCTCTTTCCTCTTTTCCCTTAATACTGATATCAAAAGGATCGAATGGTCCAAGTTTTATCCGAAGCCGCTCAAATACGAAAGCTAGAATCCTATTCTTCCATGAAAATGGCCCTTCAAATGTCAAGAATCCAAGAGGCCCCAGGTAAACACCATTTTCAATCCTCTTTGCCTAAAATTTTATTCAAACATATTATTCATCTTAGAATTGAAAGAAGAAAGCATCTATACTCTGCAGTTAAATTGGAGTGCATCATCTAAACAACTAAAGGAAACAGATATATAAAGGGAGAATGTAGGTTGCTTATATAGCACAAACAAATATTTTGAATAGCAGGTGTGCACTTGTTTATCTTTATCTTTTTCTCTTGTGTTTGAAGTTCCGAGCAGGGAAATGTACACTAAGATAGCCATTTTATAGAAGATCCCCAGTGTAACTTAATATCACTAGATACACAATTTACAACTGACAAGAATTAGCTAACACTATAGGTCTCTATGAGATTGAATCCAACAGTTTACACAATTAGAAACAAAAGGATCTGTTATTCATGTTCATTGCTCTAGCACCCCCTGCTCTCACATGCAACAATGATCTGTCATTTGATCTAATCATCTCTCTACCACGGTAAATCCACAAGTTATACAAAGATAAGAATCTTGCTTATTTGGACACTTTATTGTAATCTGGATTTATACAGACCATTACATGACACAAGAAGGGAGGAAGAGAGACAAAAACTAACAAACATAGTATATCACCCCATTAAGAGTAATATTATTTAGCTCTTCTCCAAAAGGCCATTTGAATCATTACTCTAAGTCGTCGTTAGAACATATGCAGATGTACATATTCTCTAGTTTTATCTTCTAAATTAAGAGTAATTTCCTTAATTAGTGTCAAGAGATAAATAAAAAGACAAGTAAAGCTTACAGCTGCATCAAATCTCTGTATGGCTGTAATTGGGAAATATCTACCTCGTCCTAGTCCTTTCTGCGATAAAAAGGCTTCAAATCAAAATGAAGTATTGGACAATATAGGGAACTTGATCAAAGCAGAAGAAACAAAAGAAAATAAAAATCTGTTACAAACATCAGCTGTAAAAATGAGCATCCATGTCCTCCCAGGCGATTTGGTTCCACCAAGAGTTTCAAGAAACCTGGAGGAATCAATTTTTGCTCTCTCGATCGCAGCTAAAGCAGCCAAGATCTCCTCTGCTGGAACCTTTCTTGTTTTGGCAGCATTTTTCAGTACTCTTACACTCTCTTCAACTTCCTAAATTAAAATGTTACCAACATAAATTCACACAAAAGTAGGAAAACAAAAGTGAATGTCCAGCAAAGAAATATTATCCATATCCCCCACATCAATAAAAACCGTTTAGCAAATTAAACCAAAATAACGCAACAGCTAGTTGCCAATTTGAACGGAATTTATCAAAATGGATTGAGTTAATAAATTGGAGGCTCAACGTCTTCCCAAAAGTTATTGGATGATTTATGAGAATGACCGTGGAGTTGATGATTTTGAACTTTTGACCTTGTTTCTCCCCTAGCAAAACCTCAACAAGTTTTGACTTTTCACCTTGACGGTTTGCCCATGGGAAGAGGAGGTCAAATACTTCAAGATCACCCATTCTCAAGGTTATTAATTGGATGTAATTTCCTGAAAGTTTACTTAGGTTGAAATGAGCTAAACAATGGGTCATAATCCAACCCGTCTCAGAAGTTTTAATTTTTTTATTTGTTTTCTAATAATTCTTTTAAATAACTAATAAAACTTTTTTCTTTCTTATGATTATTAGTAGGTAGGAGTGCCCATACTAGTAGGTAGGAGTGCATTGTCTTGTTGCCCTTACTAGTAGTCAGTGGCGGAGCCAGAATATCGTCTAAGGTGTGTCAAAATATAAAGAAGTAAAATCGTGTAGAAGTCAAGGAATGTCAATATATATGTAATATATATATCTAAAAAAATATTTTTATTCTAGCTACACTATGTAATTTTCGACAAAGGGGTGTCGATCGATACCCCTCAACTATATGTGGCTGCGCCAATGCTATTAGTCGTAGGACTACTCTCGTAGTTTCTTGTTCTTCAATTTTAGTATTATTTTACTGTTTTTGTTATTATCTATTGTCTCTTGTACTTCCATTACATCTTTTTCTAGAATGTTTTTGTCTTGAGTCAAGCATCTATCAGAAACCGCATACCTATCTCACCTCTTAGGTAAAACTCTACCCTGCTCAGACCCTACTTTGTGGGACTACAATGAATATGTTGATGTTGTTGTTATGATTAGTATATAAGACATATCAAACAGAAAAAATAAGTTTTTTTATGTGTCAATTTAGGCTACACATAAACTCAACTTCTAGATGAGCAAAATTGAGGTGATCAAAATCAGTTGAATTGCGTGGTTCATGTTTTCAGAGGCTAATTTTGTCACTCCTACTCTTACTCTCACTCTCACTCTAGAATTGAACAATTTTGGAAAAACATATAGTACTACCAAGTACAAATCGTCTTCATAGAGTAACATTCTGCACCAATCTTACTTGAAATCCATGAAAAAGGAAAAAGTCAAGGATACCTGGTTGAGTTGTTTTTTTTCTTCATCTTGAATGAGAATGGAAGCTTGGTCCTTTTCGTCATGGATGGCTCTGGTTTTAAGAGCCGATAATCTCAGAGGAGTTCGTAATTTGGAGTGATGACAAGGGATTTGGAAAGTGCAGATTGAGGGATTGAGAGAAGATGTACCCCATTTCAAGGACAACAAGGAAGAAGATTGCAGCAGCATCTCATAAGTGGCTGTGGCTCTAGTCATTTCCTCTTAATTGAAATGCAAATCTAGACGCGCTTCTTTTTGGTCCTTTCGTTTTTCCTCTTTTTATTTGGTGAACCCACAAACTCGATAATAGATCCCTAATTTGTCATTTTAATGGAGTATACACTATTATCTTAATTTGATAGTGTAAAATTATAGGATGTCATACAAAAATTGAACTCTCCAAATTAGTACTCGTAATGTAAAAAATTGGCACTCACGATAACCACGTCTGAAAGAAAAAAGAGTGAATGGTAAAACACACATCTAAAATTATCATGTTTTTTGAGACAAGAAATGCATATTCCCAGTGTCTGAGAATTGACAGGAAAGATGGAGCTAGGAGTTACGAGGATTAATAATATGTTCTGCGAGATACTTTATATAATGTCCAAAAAATATAGGTCCTGGATTATATAAATATCAGCTCAATAAACTAATAGTCGGTCAATGTCAAGAATTGAATAACAGATGTGCAGCTCGCATGAACTTAAGTTCCAATGCCAAAATTTTGTTTAAGTTATGATGGCACAAGTGTATAAATAACCAAATAACCTCATACTGGATATCATTCTAGAAAACAATACATCATCGGATGGAGGTGAAAATAACAAAAACCAGAAACAACACCACACTATGGAGAACATCTCCCCACTAAACTGATGAACATTTATGTGTGTATCTGAACAAAGGACCAACTTCTGTTCCAATAAATACTGCAGAGGACCACATGTTTTTGTTGCCACTGCTCGAGCAGGGTGCAATGAAAACCTAGTATGCTCAACTTAACTTTACCTCTGAAAACACAATTCAAATAGTAAAGAGATGTGTGAGTGATCATCAGATTGAAACTGGAGATCAAAAGTAACTGTCCACAAAACCACAACATCTAAAAATCAATGCTCAATGCTGGATAATTCCTAGAATCTCGCAACTCAAAACATGTTACTTTTTTTGTCAACTAAAAAACTATTATGTGAAGTAGCAACAAAAGGAAGCAAGAAGTCCACCTTCTGAGTTTGCCTATGCTGTTTATGCACTATCAGCAACAGTAGGCAGTGCAGTAATTTTCCCCACAGCAACAGTTTTCCCTACACAAATAGCAGAAATTATGATCCTCCCATGTCGTGTGATGATACAGAAACAAAAAGAAATTTGAGGTTACAAACACAATGGATTCCTACCTTCAGTGCGAAGAGTGAATCGTCCAAGTTGTGCAAAGTTGGAGAATTTCTCTACACATATCATATTATTCACCTGGCATGATAGTTTCAAGAGGTTCAAATACCAACACAACACAAAACTTAAGGATCTAGCTTTAAAAACAACCAAAAAAGGGTGAACTTGAAACGACTAGGGAATTCAAGGTAAAGTAAAGATTTGTCCTCAAACTAGAGGATCTTCATCATTCCCTGTTAGAAAGGTGAGACACAACACAGAACACATTGTGATACAGGAATTGTACCTTCTGCAAATTCAAATATAACTTGAAGTAACCCAAAATTATGAAAGGCAGAACTATAAGAGTCGATCTAAGAACCGTGTCTTCCCAATCTACAGGTATTCAATTAGACAACTAACCTGAACACAGCATAAAACAATAGCACCATTCTTCACAAACAGAGGTTTTTTCTTCATAGGTTTCTTCGTTTTTAGATCAATCTGCTGCATCAGTTCAACAATCTCGCATTCCTCAACAACCGCATGGACGTGCAATACAGCTTTGTATCCAGCAGTAAAAATAGCCTGACAACATGAAATTCCATTAACAGCAGACTGGTAGCACATGTGCAATTCTAAATCCAAGTGAGGTAATGAAATGCTAAGTTAGGGTTGGATTCATACATTGTCCAACAGCTCAAGGATCTGTAACTGTGCAACAAACTCAGTAACTGCAGGTATTGGCTTTGCTGCAAATAGTAAGCTTTATTAGAAATACAAAAACGCTTGAAAGCTATCCATCACAAATGATAGTCTAAACCAACTTGAGATTACAATATGAAACCACATTTAATTTTTCGCTAAACCAAGACAAAGAAATTACTTCCTCTCTTATCCTTGTCAAAAATCTTCCTCTTGCCTTTTTTTAAAAACTGGTAACTGTATATTTGTTAGCAGACTACATAGTGATTGACTTCAAGTGCAAGCTACCTCAAGACCATCTACAACTGAATGTGTGTGTGTTGCCCAGGTAAGGACTACATCTCAATGTTAGTTTGTTATCAAATAGCTGATAAGACATTTTTGTATGAGTTGCACTTGCAACCATTTCCTATTTGTTTGAATGCTTTTTGCTACAACTTATTCATTTGCATGACTTGTTCTATTTATCAAACATATCAGCTTCTCATAGGTCAATATCTAACTAACCTGCCTGATTAAATAAAGTGCCGTCAAAAGTTGTATCTTTTGCACCCTTCACAAATTCTCCACAAAAATATGATTAAACCAGAGACTGAATGGTGGACAGTCTAGACAGAGAGACTCCAGCACACACAGAATTAAATACAAGTATTGTATTTATTTGTTTTTGCTAGCTCACTGGTGCAACTGATCTTTGTAAAAGGGTGTAAAGGGTACTATTGACATAATCAGGGACACTAACATGAACTGTAACTATGTTTTGTTGAACTAACTTTGTGCTTCTTTCTTATGTCTACAAGATTTGACCCTCATTCATCTGAAAGAATGTGATTACACCCCCCAAAATCCATATGTTTTAGGGTGCACGGGAGCATGAGGATAGACATTCAAATCTAGTTGGGTTTGACTATGAGAATCCTAAATATCCATCTATTTTGTTCATTTGAAACTGTTTCCAACACTGACTAAATATCTTTTTTGCTAAGAAGAAAACCTCAACAACTTTTACAAGTCAAATAACTTCATTGAAATAAATCATGATGGAATAAGAAATACTAGATTAGTGTGCAACTACTGTGCTTTAAAAAACCCAAAAAGCTATTCAACTAGCAAAAAAAACCATGATATTTCCTCTTTACACCCAAAATAATTAATAAAATTAAAGAAAACTTTTGACTTCTTGAATTGAACTCTCCTCTCCTGCAAAAGTAAACTTTCTCCCGATTAACCAGATAATAGATAAAGTTAAAGTTTCCAAATTCCATCTAGAGCTCAACTTCTTCATCCCCAATTATAATGTAAGGCTACATGTAGAAGGCTACTGTCCTTGTAAACACCCATTGTGTGCTGAAGATGGAAAAGATCACGGACCATAATTATAATGTAAGGCTACATGTAGAAGGAGATGAGACGCTCATTTCCCTATTCTTTGACATATACAGCATCATCTAAAAACATAACACCCTTCTTAAATTCACAAAAGTACAGACTGCTAACTGCTTTGCACACCCAAGTGATAAAAGGCTACTTTTTATGCCTTTTTTCCCTAGCAAATAAAACGGTAACATATTCACCAGTCCATTACCGGTGAGCTGTTATGTTATATGTAACACCATTCTTTCTCGTGACATGTTATCAGATACATACCATTTGCTTCCATCACATGGTCAATAGCTGTAATATTTCTTCTATTATTTAACTCATTAGCAATAGAAACAATCACAAATAATCGGCATAGATCAAGAAGATGAGGAATGTCAATTCATTATGACAAGGAGATAGATTAGTTGGGGAAAACATACCAACACTGCACAAGACAAAGCCTGACAAAAGGTCATCTTCCTCAACTCCAGATAACCTAACACGCACATTTTCCCCGGGACCAACATGCCTTACTCGGTCTTCATCACAGAATATGGCAAGAACTTTCACAGCAGCCTATAAATCAGCTCGTGAGATGAATTTCCTCGAGTATTCCATCAATCACAAAACTTGATACAATTAAGGAAAAAAAAATAGCACCTTGTTTGGCATAATCAGTAGATTATCACCCTCACGTATGCTTCCAGACTCAATTTTACCCATAACGACAGTTCCCATGTCTTTAAATTTGTCAATAATAGGCATTCTGCAAAGAAAATGGACATTGAAAATAGGTAAACAACTTGGCACACGTGTAGAGGGGAATTAGGAGAAAAGAAAAATAGAAGGAATTCCTTGCTTATGATCCAGTGAAGGAAACAAGAGCGATGATGCATAGAAAATAAAAGATCAAATCTATATTGCAAATAGAACTTCCAAATCTTACTCCATCACCCCACCTTTACTTCTCAAGATTAGATTCTAATTTTATGCAACACATTTTAGCTGCCCCCACCCCCCTCAATGATTGTGGATTGTGATTCGTCAAAACATTGTCGAGCAAAATAAACTAGAAGGTTAGCGTTGGAATTAGAAAATATGAGTGCAGCAAGGAAACAGAAATAGGGAGATGCCACCAAATAGGCAGAAAGAGGAAAGAAGTACCTCAATGGACCATTAGGATCTCGAGGTGGAACTTCGACCGCATCGAGGACTTCAAAAAGGCAGTGACCGCTCCACCATGGGCATACGCTTTTCTCCAATCTAGTTTTCAAATTTGAACCCAAAAGCCCGGATATTGGAAGGAATTGAACATCTGAAATTCAAGCACAAAAAGAACACGAATCAAGCATCAGCAGCTTAGCCAATATGTAGAGAATAACAGTTAACAGTTACATTCAATAAATGAACATAAATATGAAAAACAAGTACATTAAACAAAGAGGCAATCTGCAAGTAAATAATCCTTCTTTACCTTTCTTGACATTGTACCCAGATGATCTCAAGAATGGAACCATTTTTGACTCAATCTCATCATACCTTCATGAATAAACTGGATCCGGATTAGTTGCTAGAGTATACAGGATATGATAATACAAAATCAAAATAGTAGACCGAAGACCACCTTTCTTTAGACCAATTGACAGTAGGATCATCCATCTTATTTACAACAATAATAAGCTTTGTAACCCCTAGGGTCTTTGCCAGTTGAACATGTTCACGTGTCTGCCCACCTCTTTCATATCCAGTTTCAAATTCACCCTTTCTAGCAGATATAACCTTCACAATAGAGCAGACAATGATCAACAACTATGATTATGCTTCAATCCCAACCTAATTGGAGTTTTCATATGAATCCTCACTGTCCAATTCGCTATATTTGGTTCCAAAATTCAATAATTCGGGATTCAACATTTCCAAGAAAAGAGTCGATTCACACAAAATGAAAGACTTCAGAGATATACGACAAAAGCTCTTACCAGCACACCTATGTCAGCTTGAGATGCTCCACTGATCATATTGGGAACATAGCTCTTATGACCCTGGTGACAAATGGAGCATAATAATAAAAAAGATATAGAGAGAATAGAAGCAAAAGTTGAAGAGAGTACATAGATTACAAAGAAAATCACAATTTACATGCAGTTACAGGCAGAATATTAGTAAATATCAACTTATAAAAGTCATTATTTTTGTTTCTTTACAACAAGGATGTGGCTTAGTAATGAATGAAGTGGAAGGAGAACCCTGAAGTCTCAAGCTCAAATCCCAGCAGAGGCAAACAACACAAGGTGATTGCTTCTCATCTCTCTAAGCTATGGGGGGTAGAGCTACTCGGCACCTGTGGTGGGAGGTATCATGTATTCGGTGGGACAACTGAGGTGCAAGTTGACACTGACACCGCCATCAAATAAATTTAAGAAAGTTTATTTTGAAACTATCTATTACATCTCGAATCATTATTTATTACCCCCTCCATTTCAAAAAGAATGACCTACTATCCTTTTCAGTCTGTTTCAAAAAGAATGACCCCTTTCCTTTTTTTTTTGCAACACTTGAAGGCCACAAGTCATTTGGCATGTTTAAAACCACAAGATTAAAGGGCAATTTGGTACATTTGACATCTTTAATTTAGGACCACAAGATTGAAAAGTCTTCTTTATTTTCTTAAACTTCATGTCAAGTCAAAACAGGCCATTCTTTTTGAAACGGAGAGAGTATTTCATTTTAGGCGTAAAGACAACCCCTTAAAAACTCCAATTTTAGCCTAGTGTCATCAGTCTATCAGTAGTAGCTCTCTAAGACTCTACCATGGCTTCATTAACAAAATAGAAAACTAAACCTTGTCCTAAGCTTTTCAATTTAGGATTTAGGATCAGCATGGGACTTTCCCCAAAACTCAAGTTCCAAGCTATCACTCATTAGTAAGATCACTAAAGCACTGTTTTTTAAATAATTGAGGTGTTTGGGCTAGTTTGCACATACCTAGGCTGATAACACAAGGTACCTGCTACCTCCCACCAACACAGGTCCATCAAGGCTTGGACAGATAGGAAGAAACCACCTAGTGTTTATGTCTCCGTTGGATTAGAACCTGAGACTTCAGTGACCACTAGGACACTCCCTTTGATGCATTACTAAAGTACTGTTGCTTCCAACGATGTTTAAATGATACAAAATAGATGGTACCAAAAACACTAATATGGTATAGAGACTCACAGCTTTAGATAAAGGAAAACTTTCTATAGATCTTTGAAACCATGGGGCAAACAGCACCTTTCGTGCACATAAACTTCTCACTTAATACTCACACCTTTTCCTCCCGTGTACAAGGTAAACCAGAGAAAGAATGAGGATAAAAAGTTACCGGGGCATCAAGAATTGTAAATCTTGTAGTCTCTGTTTCAAAATGTGCTCTTCCTACTTCAACTGTTATTCCCTGAAAAGGAAGTGGCGACCAAAAAACACAATATCAATCGTAAGCTCCTCCACAATCCCAGCCCAAAAAAAGGAGGTAATATACCAATTTAAGTACTAAATAAATAAATAAAACAATACCTTCACCCTCTCCTCTTCATTTGTATCCATAATATAGGCCATATACCTAAAAGACATTGAAAAGTGAAGTTAAGCACTAAAAGGAAAAGCAATAATTAATTAAAGACAGGTGTGGAGGATCATTCCACATGCAAGAAAATAAACTGGCTGTGGACCCTCTTCAAAACTCATTATCGATAATTGTGCTCTCAAAGTTGACAAGACGGAATCAGGAGATATTCTATCTCAAGAATAATCAAGCATGAAATATCAGGAACCATGCAAACAACACACAACTAGCTTCAGAATTAAAGAAATCGAGAAAAACAGGAATGAGGCATCTATCTGTTTTTGCAACCATCTCTCGCAGATAAAAAGCTTGGTTGGACTCTAGGAATATGCCTAGCTTATCAGAATTAACAGGAACTAGTAACCGAATGTGTCATAACCAAACTCGGGAAACTTTAAAAGTTCTAGCAGTAAACAATGAACCAAGCTTTGATAGTACAACTTCACATCCACCAAATTCTAACTCCAATTAAAATAAAAATACCGGCAGAATTGCAGATGGCTGGCTTGTATAAGAAACCAATCATGTTATGGAACTCTCACAGAAAAATGCCCACAATATCCTAAACTTGAACATCAGACGATAAGCTCTACTGGGTTGTAATAAGAATAGGACATGAACATCTACAACTTGAGCTCTCTAATGAGGCTAATCAGACATCAGAGAAGCAACTCAGTTATCACCATGCAATAAAATGACAAATAGATGGGCTAAATCTTCGATATTCACCCAAAGAAGCTAATGGTAGCAAGAGAATCTTAAGCACAACAACTGTTGTCAAAAAGAAAAAGAACCTTCAGCCACAATCACACTTTTGAATCTTAAAATGAGTTTTTATATGGTGAGCTATTGAAGAGTTCGAATTGAGGTGTTATGATGATTCAAAAGAACATAATAAACATTATTCCAGTGAAAATGTATCTTTGTTCTTATAAGGATTGTACAATCCGATACAGACCATATAACCAATTCCAGAAACTACGTCAGCTTATGAAAAGCGAAACTAACCTGAATATACTGATTTCTGAAAGTGACAAACCAAAATAATAAAGAAGCAAAAACCAATTTTGAAAAGGAAAATGAAAAAGGATTACAGCAACCAATAACATGCAATTTTTCATATCAGGCCTCCCAGCACATTGCTCTGACAGAAGGTCATAGGAGCTACAATACAACAGCTGCATTGTAAAAAGCACCCACCACCCCACACACACAACGTACTGCACAACAACAACATACTCAATGCTTTCAGAAATAACAAAATGCTCTAAAGCAATCAGATCGCTTAGTTCGAATTCCAAAACTAAATTACCAATTAGTGAACTTCACAAATCCTATAAAAGTGAAACAACAACTAGTTTATCCTTGATTGCAATTATCACATCTCATTATCGTCATCAGTGGCTGCACTTCTTGTCATTCACATTTGAACAAAAGATTCACAGAAAGCAAACTATCACAATTTGCAAGTAAAATTGCAGATAACCTACTTCTTCTTTATAATGGTAAGGTATAAATTGCAGATAACCTATGTCTTGGATGAGATCCTCAAAAGAGTGGACAATGCAAGTAGTTTATTTAAGAAGTGTTCTGGGTGAGCCATGGTCCATTAGCCATTGGTACTCAGTAGATTGTGACTCCAACAGCCAAAATTCATCTAACTGATGAAATAATATTAAAAAATCATGATAAACCAAGCTTCAGATTTAGAATGTATTGCAGGTTATCTCACAAACCAAGAGGCCACAATGAATTATGAAAAAGTCATACACAACTTCCATCAATTAAGGAACATTGAAAGCATATCTTGACTACAGTACGCTAGTAAAACCTTACCAGCTCTCTCTGTTTTTATCCTTTGCTTCTTTCTCATACTTTTGTATAGTACGGTCATCAACTTGACCACTAAGTAATAGTATTTGTCCTCCAATGGTAGACTTTCCAGCATCTGCAGGTGATATGGAAAACTCTAAGTAATAATATATGATGTTCCTCAGTTAAACAAGTAGATCTCATCTTGCCAGTTACCGATCAGCTTTGGGAAGTCATTGACAACTTTCACATAAAAATCAAGAAAGTGATCTTGCATCCTTTTTTTACAATTGGAATAAGTAAAAAGAGATCTTGTATCCGACATACTGCACATGCAGAAGTGGATTTTACTAGTTCAATAAGTTGGACACAGCTTACCTACTTTAACCAAAATCTCAAACATCACCATTTCTATTTCCACGCCCACCGACATCTCAATTCTCATCAAGCAATAGCTAATGTTTTACCAAAGCAAAAATGCGGAGAAAAGATTAAAAAAATGCACCGACATAAAATACCGAAAAAGTCGAGGAAAGATACATAGAGGACCACATCCCCAGAGTACCTAAAAACGCTCAAAATATATTTTGTTTGCCTTATTTTCCTTCTTGATACTTGGGAGATTTGTACTCACCAAGCTTCACTACAATGACAATCATGCATCAAGTGGATAAAGAGTACATAGAAAAAGGAAGACTTACCCACATGACCAATAAATACCACATTCAGGTGCCTCTTTTTATTGACTTCAACCTCCACCTGCATATCTTCTGGGGGTGAACTTTCTTTTCCAACGACGCCCTTTGGCTCGACATGCTCTGACTCTAAGTCTGGATGTGCTTCATCTCTCAACTCTGATACCGTCAATAAAGTAAACAATTACATAACAGTTTGAATAAAGGTTTCAGTAATCTAAAGAATATCATCTTTCACTGAAACAATTTAAACTCTAAATACCCCAAAAGTTCTCCCTTTTTTTAAACTTGAATACACCAAAATTCCCTATGAGTAATGTAACAAAGTAGGGAGATCTCAACAAGAGAGTCAGGAACAACTCTCATTGAATGGTGGCTACTTGAAGACCTCAACAAGGATTCTCTCAAGGTCAATTTTCATACATATACTACTCAAAACAAGGCACGTCCTCAGATATATATAGCTTTTCTGGCAATTTATTGTGATACTAATAAACATAAACTTCCAGATAAATCTTCGTATAAGCTGAATCAAAATGGATCTGCCAATATCACCAAAACATCAATGTCTGTGACTACAAAATTGCCAAGCTGCGAAACCAGTACATCTTCTCTCTGCAGAGCAGAACCCAGAGAGAGAGAGAGAGGCACAAGTAGCAACTGATCTCCCTCTTTTGACCAGCAAGGCTGCCACCAGATTACTCTTTATGAATACAGTTAAAAAAAAAGGATCAATCCCCATTACACTGACATCTTTCTGCAACTTAAAGGCACCATTTCAGTGCAGATGACATGAGCCACTTCAGCTAATTTCAGCATGATTCTTTTCCCAACTCTCACCTCAAAAACCCTCCCCATCAAGAGGAGATGAAAATCAGGAAACTAACTAGGACAAAAAATTGTTTTATAGATGCAGATTTCCCGGTCAAGCAGATCAACAGGAATCACTGAATAACACAAAAGAATGAGCTCAACAAGAACCAGATGATACATAATCTGTTCATGAATCTACCTACCATCTTCCGGCGTATCAGGTTTTCCAACATCATCAGTCTTCCTCTCTTCTTCCATAACACTATTCTCTACCATTTAATAAACAATCAAAACGTCATCCAGAAAGTTCCTAATAATATCAATGTAGGACATGAAAGCAGGGGAAAAAGTATATCGACATATATATGTGAAAGAACAAATGTAAAAGATATCAAAAAATAGATTTTAGAAAGATATTAGCAGAAAATAACAACAAAATCTAATAGCCTTTGCAAGTTACAATATAAAAAAGAAACATTTTCTCTGCTTTGGATTGTTAAAAAGATAAGTAATTACGGAAATCATGAGTTTGAACTCCAGTAGGTAGTGTCTTGTGTGCATTACCAACCAAAACTAAAAGCATCAAACTCTCATGAAGCCTACTAAAAGTAGCGATTTGAAGGACTCTTAACCTTGTCAAAGACACTTAAAAAAACCACCCCCAAAGAAACAAGATTTAGAAAATGACAATGTCAAAGTTAACAGTAACATCACATGATCGCATATAAATATAAGACCAGCAAAGGAATTTTTCAAAAAAAATTCATCCTACAGGAATGATACCCAACTCCAAGCAGGAAAACAAAAGAAGAGAAGTCTTACATGGACCCCGAAGCCCAAAAGAGCAAGGAAGCATCTCAATATACACAACAACAGCCTTACTTTTAAATCACGAGAAGTTTCAATGATGTGAGTCCACCAAGGAAAAGTAAGAAGAGAAGTCTTACATGGACCCCCAGGCCCAAAGGAGCAAGGAACCATCCCAATATACACAAGAACAGGCCTTACTTTTAAACCATGAGAAGTTTCTATGATGTGGGTAATAATTACAAATCCTTGGAGAGGGAGAGGAGTGGAAGGGAGAGAGGGATCAATTTTAATTATAGACGTTTTTTTACAAATCAATTTAAATCATGGACTTAGCAATAATATACTGACATCAGATCCATCCCAATGAGGAGACCACTTATAAAAGCTACAAGCAATTAGCCACTCAAGAACAAGCAAGGCAAGAACATCAGTGAAGTTGCTACAAACCTCCATCAGCTTTATCATGTTTAATAGCTTCATCGGGTCTTGCGTCTTCCACGTTGACCAACACGGTATCTTCTGCTGACACTCAATCACAGATTAGACACTCAAAACCATACTTCCTTATGGTAAAGTAATGTAAGCCATTAATGGTCGACATCAATGATAAGTGGATAAACAATCTATGACTACCTAATAAAGCCTAGGTGGCAATAAGAATAGAAGAAATCATAAAACTGCTATAATTAATCTTATACCAGATGAATCAAGCTGCAGCGCCTTGATGTCCTCTTCAATATCTATCACATCAAACAACCAAAAGCATGAAATCCATGAATCCATCATGACCCCAACAATCTCAGAAGTTAGTATCAAATGGGAGACAACACAGGACAAAAAAAATATCAAAAAAGTCATTATCCATAGAGGGTGAGATCGGTATGGACGAATATGTTATCCATGGAACACCTGACATGTTACGGTAGAAAATGTTTTCTTTTGAAACATATCATTTTTAACTAGTTGACTAAAAGTAGATACCATACATCTATCATGCTATTAGTAATATGAGCATTAGAACCCAATACTAAAGAAAACTAATCATAGTAAATTGTTGTCTTATTTGTTTGAGCACATTAACTCTAATTGCTTCAACAAAATTTCAATTGGCATCATGCTTATCTTGCATTGTACAAACAAAAACTTCATGAAAATTGAAGGGAATAAATCATGTTGTTAGTGAATAGTTGTTGAATGGCACAAACATATCATGACCATTTAGTTCATGATGATAATAGATAAGATACAAAGTAAGAATTTTCAAAATAATAATTGATAAATAGATGTTATTATTCAAAAGTAGGATTACAATGTATATTTTTAGTTGTTGTAGACATTATTATTCAATTTAACCCCAATAACTGCTAACTACTAATTGAATTAAATTGCTATTATAATAAAAGGGCTTCCTTTGAACTAACATTAAAAGACACTTCCTATTTAAGCTACAAATCACCTACGTATTAGTTTTTCAAAAGATTTTTGTTGAATTTTTATGAAAGGAGAAACCTTTATTCTATATTAATGCACATTGAACCAAAATCAAATAGTAATAAATTAGTATATACTATTTCATCATGGTAAAACATAAACACTGCAACAAACAAACAAACAAAAAAAAAAAATTAAAAAGAGATAATCCAGGAAATATATCAAGGTGACAAAACACTGAAAAACCATATCATTAGTGAACATATTTTCTATCATTAAAACACTCTGACAAGCGAATTGTCTTTTACTGAATCTTCACGAAATTGACTACTACATAATTATTGAGTTCTTCTTAAATAAGCAACGGATATTCGATTATCAGTCAAAGTAATTAGCTTCTAATCTAACTCAGTACACAAATTCTGTCAAATTAAAAAAGAATTAGCTGCAACGATGAACCCTAGATTGCAAAAACATAGAAGAAGTGAAGATCTGATACATAACATATGATTACATACCCATGGTGGTTAATTGAGTAAGAGGACGCGTAGGGTTTCTGCTTGCGGTGACAAAGAAATTCGAGGGGTGCTTTATGCTTTGAAAATCTATTGGATGCTGCCCCGCTTTTATTTTATACCGTTTGCTGAAACCGTAACCTGGGGTTTTAGGATCGGTTCAGATGTTAAACCGGCCTGTTATTTTATTTTTATCTTTTCATTGGAAAATTTTACCTTCTTTGGACTATTTTTAAAGTTAAAAAGTTTTTTTTCGCTCATAAAATTTTGGGAATCAGTAATTAAAATCATATCTACATCAACTTAGCAAATTCTAAGTATAGTAATTCAATTTTTTGATTTTTTATATCATTTAGCATGAAAGGCTGTTCTACAAATTAATTTACATATTATTATTCTTATAATTAATTTTGGATTTCTTTTCCGTGTTTAGAAGGTCCTCAAATATCTTTCTTACCACAAAATATAAGTGGCATCCTCGAAATACCATCCTAAACATTTGAGCAACTATAGTTTTGCCATTTGCATCAACCACAGTTCATGTCGATTCATATAGTCTTGCCATTTCCATCAATCACGGTTCATGTCAATTCATCTTTCTATATCTATTGTATGTGTTGACATTTTATCACTTCAAGAGTTTGTTCAATATCATTGTAGATAGCTCACGTTGAAAGAATAAGGCTTAACTCATCAGTGGCTCCCTAAAGTTGGCACAATGTTTCACTTACACCTTAAGGTGTCTAAGTAAAACATCATGCCAACTTTAAGGGACCATCCAATGGGTTTGGCCAAAGAATAAATGCTCAATGGATTCATTTTATTTCTTACATATATGACATAATAGAATATCAATCTCACTTAAGTGCTCCAAAATTGTGCCATGTTAGTCTTTTTCATGGTACTTCAAAAAATTCATCTATCATCTTCTCCTAAGTTCTGAAATTATTCCATAGAAAGGTCAGTATCTACAAAAATGTTAATGGCCTTGAAAATCTTTTATATCATAGAAAGCATGTTTAATCATAGTATCTTACAACTTCAATTTTTTTATTAAAATGTTACAAAAGATTCAGTAAAAATGGCGTGGGCTTAACCCATTTTCAATGCAGAGATAAAATTTAGAGAAAATTATCCTTAAACACGGAAAAAGTTTAGCATAAAGAACAGAGTAAAGCGAGGAGTTCACTGAGCAAGAATACAAAGGTTCGGAAATGCGAGATCACTTTTCCTCTACCATACAAAATCATCAAGCAAAGAGACACACAGATGAAGTGAAAATTTGATTATGATGGAAGTAAATAACAAGCAAGAAACTCCAATACCCAAAGATTAAGCAAAACAACTTAGATTTATAGCAAGAAAGATATCCAATGTAACAAATACGTACTAAATAAGAATCCAAAATTGAAACAGTTGAGGCCTCATAACAATGAAAAACACGGAGAATCTTAGAAATCTAAATGATTTTTAATTCAGTATGGCCAAATGGCTCCCATGGATCTTCTTCTTCCCTAATAACGTCCAATACCCCAAACTCTAATCAGACCATCTGTATAGCCACTGAAAAGTGTGCTTCCATCAGCACTCCAGCTCAAACTGGTGCAGTATATGACCTGCCAATTAGATGCAATTTATATTAGATTCACCATTCACATCACAACAATGGAAATATCACACATTCTGATTAACTGCAGAATATCACATTTCAATAACTAGGTCAACAGAAGCAGGGGTCCAGTACAAAGTTATAGACTTGAAAACTGAAAAACTATAGGCGCAATTATGTCTTTACAATTTAGAGGCATATTAAGTCTATCATTTGGAGAGACTGTACAATTAGCAGCAGAAAAAATGCTTTAGCCACCGAAAAGAGAAGGAAATCCACGCCACCACAAGTGACAAATTACATACAGACGATCAATAACCGTGACAACATACCCAATGTAACCTCACAAGTTGGGTCTGAGAGGGTAGCATGTATGCAAACCTTACCCCATCTTTGTGGGGTGGTGAGGTTGTTTCTGATAGACTCTCAGCTCAAAAGAAATGCTTTCAAAGCAGGATTGCAAGAAAAATAGCAAAACAGAAGGCAAATGATGCACCAAATAGTAATACAAATTGAAGAGTAAGAGACTGAATGACTACTAAATTATACTACTAATGAGGAGAAGAGGGGAGAAGGAGGCCAGCCCCCCCACCTCTCCCCCATAGTTTGTGACAACAATAAGCCACCTACTAACCTTCTACCCTTCCTAGGTAGGGTCATGTTCCTTGTCATGTCTAATCACCTCCCCGTGTTCTTTTTCATCCTACCTCTCCTAACTACTATTAGGACCAATCTCTCTCATCGCCTCACAAGAGCACTCGCACACTACTTATTCACATGCCCGAACCATTATAATCTCATTTCCCTCCTCTTGTCCACCACGGGACCACTCTTAGATTGCCCCGAATGACTTCGTTATTAATCATATCTCTCTTGAGCATGCCCACACAGTTCTTGACTGGCCAACACAATACCCGATAAAACAATATTGGCCTAACCACCACTCTATAAAATTTACCTTTGGTCACACGTTCTTATCGCACCATACCCCAGAGGCGAGCTTCCATTTCACCCACCCCACTTCAAAATGACGTACAATATCATTTAGACTATAGCCCAGTCTCTGAACTTCCAGCCTTTCGTTAACAACTTGAACATCAGAACATCAATACTACAGAAAATCTATAATTGGAGAACAATAGTTGACAACTGCAATTTCCTGAACAAAAACAAAAACAAGTAGCCGGAAAGCTACATATCCTGCAATGTTTCACTACAAAGCTTCTCATGGCACGAAAGCTCGGAATACAAGTTAACAGCAAATCCCACACAGCAAAAGCTACAAGAATCCTATATTGTCATAACCAGGTTATGCTTCCGTATGGAGTGGAAATCATTTCCCTTAGAAAATCACTTTTATATAATTTTCTAGTATTTGAATGAGTACAAAAGTAGCTGATATAATAATTGGTTATAAGATATTGATAACAACGAAGTATTGATTGACACAAGATAGAATAAAAGTTCGGATATTTGAAAGGAAAATGGCTTTGCATTTTGGTGTACTTCCCTTAGGAAAAGGATCTTAACGTAACAAACAATAGGAACATTTTCCTAAAGGAAACATTTTTTTGTCACACAAAGAACAAATTAATTCTGAGAATTAACTTAACTTTAACAGACGGTATTCATTTAGCAAAGATAATGATTGTTGAAATAAAAAAGATTAAACAAACCTTGGTTTTGGAATCGGTAGCAGCAGTTCCCGACATTTCACTCTCTTGTTTCAGATCAACTTTAAGATCAACCACGATGCTTTTGCTCTCCAAATCCCAAATCTTGATACTAGATTCAGTAGCAGCACAGAGCCAATACCTGTTCGGGCTAAAACAGAGGGTATGGATAATGGACCCAGCATCAAGAGAGTACAGTTTCTTCCCTTCAGCCAAATCCCATAGCAATATAACTCCATCTTTCCCTCCGCTAGCACACAACGAACCATCTGGAGACACGGCCACAGTATTCACATACCCACTGTGTCCCGCAAGAGTGGACCTCAGCTTACAGTTAGTAAGATTCCAGATTTTCACAGTCCGATCCCATGAGCCAGAAACAATAGTAGGCTGAAGATTATTTGGGCTAAAACGGACACAAGAAACCCAATCAGTGTGTGAATCCTGTTCCTGAATTGTGTACTTGCACTCACCGAGTGTGTTCCATAGCTTGATGGTCTTGTCACGCGAAGCAGAGACAATCTGACGGTTGTCAACAGAAAATGCAACGGATAGAACATCCTTAGTGTGTCCGACGAAACGACGAGCAGTGGTTCCAGCTTGAAGATCCCATAAACGGAGCTCACCGTCCCATGAACCGGAGAGTGCAAACATGCCGTCAGACGACAACACGACATCTTCAACGAAATGACCGTGTCCGGTGAGACGGCGGCGTGGGACACCGTATTGTGGGCCGTCTTTAGTCAAAGACCAGACGATGATGGACTTATCCCTGGAGGAAGTGACAATCATGTCGGAGTTGTCAATTGGGGTTGCAATTGCGGTAACCCAGTCAGTGTGGGCTTTCATGGTGCCGCGGAGGACTAGTGATTCTTGCGACATTTTGTCAGATTGGTGGCGGCCGTTCGAGGAATCACCTTTGGTGGCAGACAACGGAGAGACTGAAGACCAGAGGAGATGAAAGTGCAGAGAGAAATCTAGGGTTTTAAGCGGATGTATTTATATGAGAAATTTTTTTAGGGTTTTTTAGAGCGTTGTTAATGGGTAGACAGGCAAACGGGTCTGGGTACTGAATTTCGGGTTGTTTGAATACATGAAAGACCTAACTTCTCCTGAGGCCCATTAGCACCTTTATAATCTCATAAATTTGACACTGTTTACCTTTAGGGGCTAAGACTAATGGTTGAAAGATCATGTCAGAAACTACTAGACGTCTTGTAAAGTGAATCTCAATGAGAAGTTGAGGACGCTGAGACAGTTCGGAGAAAAAACGACTTTTTGAGTAGGCTTGTTGTGCTTTGGCCTTGGGCTTTTTATTAAGTAAAACAGACTTATTGGGAAAATTTTGATATACCACAAACGTGAATTGTTTCGAGCGAATTATTTATCAAAAGATTCAAAACATCAAGAGGATTTCATATCTAAAATTGGGGATTGTTTAGAAATAATTTTGGGTTGATCGAGCTTGAATAATATTCTTCATGTATAGTTAAGCTACATTCAGCTTTTTGAATGTATCATAATGTATAAGCAGTGTAAAACTCATGTATAAGTAAGCTATATTATACCGGCACGGTATACTTTCTATGACTTTTGACTATTTTTTATGTAATAAAAACATGAGTGTGGATATATTTTAAACTATCCCTTTTAAAATTTCAGTTATTTAATAAGTATGCATGTTTATTAAGAGCTACTTAATAAAATTATGAGTATGCAATATGCATGTTAGTCTTAACTCTTACAAATGGAGGCTCCATTCATTTTTCAACAGTCTCACACAACCAAAAATAATTACAATTTCGCGAACCTGAATCAATGAATTCAGAGGAATGTATTTACTCTAGGTGACATTTGAATCAGGAAGTATTTTCGGAGTACACGGAACAAGTCTTATGGAGATTAACTACAGAAAAATTTTGAAACCAGTTATGCAGTGAAGTTTATGTATGCAAAAACAAAAAGTAGGAGGTAACAATAAACCGATGCCTGAAGAAAAGTTGCAGAAGATTGATCGTTGATCTCAGAGGAGTCGACTGCAAGTGGCAAGCCGTCACTGTTAAGTGTACACGACTGAGGATCAGAACCGTCTTCACTCATCATTAGTGCCCTTAAAACAGAAGAAACTGTATGAATGTAACCAGATGTATTTTTGTTGAGAAGCCAAGTTAAGCCCATCATTTGGCAACCCATGCTGTGAAGTTTGCTACTTCTATCATTTGTTGTGCTTGTAGCTTCCAGTCTGCTGTCACTGAGCTGCATATATATTTCAACTGATTAGAGAATAAGCAAAATATTTCACTTGATAGTGCAAAACATATCACTCAGATAAGATGCTCGGCGTTATTGACAAAACACCCTCTTCAAATGCTTCCTAGAAGAAATTATGAGCCACTGTTGACCCCAAGGTTAAATGAACATTACAAGTTTACTGGCAAAATTAATAAAATGAGACAACTGATCAAAGCACAGGGCAATAACATAAGGACTAAGTAAGGTTATTGTCAAATAATTGAATCGTATCCCACCTGACATAGACGATCCAGCCAAGTATCAGTGAAGCTTAACTTTTGCATATTGCTTTCCTGGAAATCTAATTGTTATATAGAACCATCTAAAGGTTCATTTTGTGGATCAGGCTCCAATATTTCCAATGAGACTTGATACCTTTTTTTTTCTTATTCATTTGTCAGCCACAAAAACAAGTTGCAAGATAAAATTTTGTTTATCTACACCACAGGAAATAAAGAAGGCATACAAATTAGAAGAAGAGCATCTCCATGCGGTCATTAGTAGGATACTAACCTTAAAACGACTCATCAGTCAGAGATCGCTATGTGAACAATCACTTTATATAACAATTATCAATGCCATCTATATCAGATGAGTTCTTTAATTCATGCTAGTTTGACTACCTATCTTCTATGTCTAGTGTAGACACTTATACTGGAATAGCAGCACATAACACAAACTAAATGAATCACAGGATTAGCATATAAGCGTGTATCTTATTAAAAAAATGATTGATAGGGAAACGTGTGGCACACGAACATAAGCCCTTGTAGGTCATCAATATTAGAACATATTGTACTAAAGTAAACACAACATGCCTCAATTCTCTTCTAACTTCTTTCGTTAATCTACTAACATTACCCAAAACTAGTCTTAAATCCAAATAAAGAAAAGAGGATTATGTGTTATGGAAGCTTGATGTTAGCATACAAGTAGTCAATAAAGATGAATCTTCTAAATACTTAGTATAACCTGACCCAACTAGTGTTGGATTGAAGTATAGTTGATTGAGATTATATATTAAGTTATCAACCCAAACACACCATAATTCCATGTAAAAACAACTTTCCAGCTCCCTCCACATTGAAGCAACTTCTTTAATTTAGTCCTTTTCACTCTTACTCCGAACAATTGACCAGACAAGCTACAATAACTGGGATTTTCATCAAGAGGATTCAACATCTACTATATATACATAAAAAGTATGGGAGTATTTTAACATGTTACAACAGCTTATTTACTCTGTTTTACTCAGACTTACCAAATAAAGAGTGTTCAAGCATTTGGAGCAACCAGCAATACCAGCATATCCATTACTACTAAAACAATCTCTCTCTAATCTCTTCACACTCTCACCACCAACCAATTCACCCCTCGAATTCACCGCGAATTTTTCAGTGCAGCTAAGTGGATGCAGCCTAATACCACAGTAACAATAAACCACATCACAAGTCTCATTTGACTTCACCAACTCAATTCCCCTGTTTTCCAAAGCCTTTCCAAAAGAATCCACACAAGTCTCAAAATCATCAGGGAGCTCAGGCATTTCAACAGACGTTGAGTATTGAGGGAACTTTGCAATGGCTCTGTGCAGCGCAGTTCTCGAATAGGCAGCGTAGAGCCATGCTGCGAGAACCGGGCAGCAACGGGTCGGGCTTATTTGACCCGAATGATCATTGGACCTGCAGGATGATTTTATCCCTTTGTAAAGCTCTTCTGGTATGTCTAGAGGGCAGCTGTTGAAGTTTGATTGTTCTGGGAAAGCAGGGATTGTTGCTGGCAGTGAAGGGGCTGGGGAGAATGGGTGGGGATTGGGTTCGGGTTCGAGTATAACCGGAAAGGCAGGTATTACAGTTACATTGGTGATGTAAAGAACTGTAAACAAGAAGAAGAAGGAAGAACAGTTAAGGGACATGGCTTATAATTAGAGAAGGAAGGAAGTTGGAAGATGATAATGTGTAAAAAAAATGGAAGTTTTGAGGTGCTTTAGTGAGAAGCCATTGATTATAAATGGTAGCTTATTTTTTCCCTTTGGTTTGTGGTGGTGATTTGGTAGTGGTGATGAGGGAGTAGTGACAAACAGTACTCTTAGATTTTTCTTTCCGTGTCTAGTATTTGAAACTCATTATTTAATTAATTTTGTATTCTAAAGAGGGTAAAACGTTCCTTACTAAGAAATTTTTCATTTACATACAAAGACGGATGTATAGCTTGACTATCGATTCAACGGGATCTAGTAATATTGATTTAAACTCTATGTTTGTCGTATGGAATCCGTTAAATGTGAATAAATTATTAGTTTAAAATCCAATAGCTTGGAAAAGAGTCTCGAACTTATAAATTTCAAATTCTGAACCGTTCAATGAGTGGTATTGAAGGAAGGGACTGAAAAGGAAGCTAATGGCCAAGTGATGTGGGGTATGGCAGGTTGGACAAAGTTTGTTTTTGTTTATTTGTTACTCTTGTAAGGCTTAGCAAGTGAATGATTATAATATGCTTTAAAGCAACTATGAAACTGTGTCAACTACTTATATACTGTTAGTCATTATTTACAAATTCATGTTGGAGGATATGCAAGTGAAACTGAAAGTAGCTGGTTAATTTAATTGCTTCACAAGTAAAATGAGTTTTTAATACATGAGAAGGATTTGATTTATTCTATTTGAAACATTTACTATCTTTGGCATGTATAAGTTTACAACCACAAAAAAGGAATGAAAAAATAAGTGAAAGAACAAAGAAACAAGATGTTTTGTATAGTAATAATATGATTATGACCTGCTATTTAATTGGTAGATATATATATACTTCTCTTATTCATCAATGTCCTCTCAACATCCTCCAATGTCTATGTCACTAATTTGCTGGCCAATACACATTTTTCAAAACCTCAAATCCTTTTGTAGCTGACTAATATGGATTCGCACTTGGAAGTCCAAGTAAAACGTTTTATACCAAAAGCAACTCCATTCTCAACCATAATGTCATAAATTTCATATTAGTTCCATTCTGTTTACCGCATTAATAAGTTTGTACGAAAAATGCCTTGTCGTATAACATGGAAAATGACATGGCATAAGAGGAAAAGCAGATCACATGGTCCTTACTACTTTGGGAGAGCAATCAACTCAATAATTGGAGTTCCTCACAAGCCTCTATATCACATATATTTACCCCACTTCATCTGAAAATCTACATTCACTCTTCAATTATCTTGTCTCTGTCTCAAAAAAAGTTACATTTCTAGAGATTTATGAATTTGCCACTGCACAAATTACCTTCGAAATCAGTTCAACTAGGATTGACACGTAGTTGTTGTTTACTGCAAGGAAACGAGTGAATTTTCGCGATGAAGTGAACAAAAGATCATTAAAAAAAAAAAACAATCCCTCAAGGGATAGATCTTAGGCATTGTATTTATCAAGTCATTACAAACTTCAACTTGTCACAAGTAACTACAGTTTACAAATTAATATGAAAATGTAATCTCATCCACAAATAGCTGGAGAACATTTTCTTTTCCTGCTATGTGAAATAAAAATTCACAGTACAAATAGCAACAGAAAACCTAACTGTTAGCATTCTGCCTGAAACGCCGTAGTAAACTTCAAATGTTTGTAGTCCAAAAAAGCTTATGATTTACAGGACAAGGAGATACATAATAGAGTACACATGATCAAGAATGTCAAAACTACCGAAGGGCAGCCCCGTGCATGAAGTGGGTGTGATGTAAGCACCTTACCCTGATGGAAGGGCCAATGGCTGGTGATCAGATCTACAGAGTATGCTGGTGATAAATTAGCCATGAAGATCAGCAAGTTTTTGAGCTAAACCATCAACACCGTCGCTTTGTTCTTTTATTGGCTCTTCCTATCAGAACATTATATATGATCCCAACCTTTTAGATCAATAAAATGACAAAAATGCAGGAACAATAGCAATTTGATTTTAAGCAAAGGATATTTGCAGGCATTCTATTGAGTTTTCATTATTGGAATGGGCACCGTCTTTTTTCCTTTTACAATGAAAACAATTCTTCATTCATGGTTGAATGACTGGATGTCATTAATATTCAACAAAGAGAAAAAGGGTAGAAGTTACCTCTGCATTTCTTCTTTTAACTACGACACACTTTGAAGCACTGATACTAGCACTCTTCTGCAAGCTACGAGCACTATAGTTTGCTTTGTTTGGTCCATTTTGCACATTAGCATCTGAGTTCTCTGATCCCTCGGACTGCCCTGGTGGGCTCTCTAGAGTTGAAGCAACAGATGCTGAAGTTCGTTTTTCAAAATCAATGTTTTGTGAAGAGGTTTCATCTTTTGGTGCAGGAACCCGCTCTCTAAGATGAGAGTATTCAAAAAGAGACCAAGTTAATACCTTGACTAAAGTTGTAGTGTATAACCTCAAAATCAGATTTGCTAAAGCACTTGCTATATACTCAAAATTAACCTTGTTCAGGAAAACACACACAGCTTTTAAAGTAAATCGCATCAACCTACAACACTTTCTGTTTAGAACAAATCGTTTATCAAATAAGAGCACAAAAATAAGGACGGTTTAAATCGGACTGGTGTCTCTCAAAACTGTAACTAAAATAAGGACTGCTTAAATCGGACAAGTATTAAAATGTGTATATTTTCTCAGACAAATGACTTCTAGTTCAGCAGATTATTATTGAAGAACGACCTTTACCACCCAGAGCAAAAGAATAGTACAGAGATCACACCTAGGCAAGGAAGCATGCTGCCTCTGAAGTGGAGTGCTTCGTTCACCTTTACCATAATGTTCCTCGAGATGCGCAAATTGACGCTTGAACCGATCAACACCACTAAATTGACACAAAAGAAAGACCATCAAAAAGCATTTCTCAAAGAGTAGTACAAAACATTTAGTGCAATATGTACTGAATTAGAAGCAGATACATACATATACACAACACACTAACACAACATATATATTGTGAATTAGCTGGTGCACCCCTTGAAGGAAAGAAAATGCTTTTGTATATTAACTTGAGGTTTCTTCCATTTTGGAAAGAGTTATCAATGCCCTCCAAAGATACATTATAGCTTTCGACCACTGGAGGAAACTAAAAGACAAGCAATTTTTTGTTCTTACTAAACTAAACAATCAGCTTTAATGCAAGGAAATGAGGCAGAAAAAAGTTATTAGAAAAGAACATAAATTATGTGGTAGCAAGATTTAGGTGTCTCCTAACCTTGGGTACATAAACCCACTAGTCTGATCTCCACCACGAAGATACTCCTGAAGCATCTGAGGATGATATTCTAAAATCTGTTTGCTCAGAACAAGTTTAGAAATTAATCAGTAAACTCATTCTACATAAAAGGAAGCTATCAAAATGGAGAAAACTGTACCTCCCGATAAATGAGCTCTCTAACATCTTCTTTTGCCAACTTTCTCCTCTCAAATTCAAACTCAAGCTTTGATATTGGGTGAGTAGATGGTTCACGGTCCACATTCGACAAACTACGGAAATAAGGATCAGCCAGCGCCTTGAAAACAAAACCACCAATGCATGAGATCACATTATCAGAGTCAAGATTTTCTTTGGTAGATAGAACAATATAAAAACTTCTTCGCTTTAAACAATTACCTCCTCTGCAGATGGTCGATCTTTAGGGTCAAATGCAAGCATACGTTCAAGCAGGCGCAAAGCCAAAGGATCTGCATGTGGAAACTTTTGTGCATATGGAACCGGCGGTTTTTTCCGCATGTTACCAAGGTATCTTCTTGCCTTTTCATTTCTAATCTGCCAGTCAGTACAATTTCTTTAGTAAAACAGGAAAAACTAGAGTGGGACGTACGACGTGATTTACAGGGACCTCTCAGCAACTACTCTTTTTGTCTTAACCTTTGTTCTCTGATGTTCTTACTAGCAAGTAATGAAGGCATCTTATCATCCAAGTGATGCTAATCTGATTGAACATTAACGAAGAAAGAGAAGTATGTAATGAGAGAATTAACCTTTGCAATGGTTTCAGGAGGAGGTGTTCCTAGCAAATCAGTCATAAGGTCTAATTGATGCACTACATTCTTTCCAGGAAATAATGGTTTTCCAGTGAGCATTTCTGCAAATATGCATCCTATGCTCCAAATATCAATAGCAGGAGTGTACTGCAAATAGAGAACTCTCAGTGACAGTACATGTCACATCATAAGTAAATCTGTCTATACAGATATGTCAGAAACACAAGTAAACTCTCAACACATATTATATAATATAGTTGCTTCACAGTGAAATCACGTCATCAAATTTTACGGTTTAGACGTCACTTTACAAGAAAGAACGTCTCATTTATTTTTTATCTCTGCTAAGGTAAAAAGTAACAAACCCTCATTTTTGAAATAGTGAAAAAATAACAAAATCCACACCATTGTTTCCGTGTATAAAGCAAAAGAGCACTTCCCAGATTATCAATCTCAACTTTTTAGGAGAAATACCACTCCATGATGTGGAGACACTGAGACCACCAAAAATATATCTGCACACTCAGAACATTAACGGTCTTAGGCTAAGCGTTCCCACACATAAGGGCAGAAAATACTTCTTGATCTAGAAATTGGGAAACCCCCTCGAAACACTGCCCTAATTACCTGTTTTGCAAGCAGGTTCTGTATGTTTGTATTCTAACATTAAAGCCTGACATATTTACAGCCACCAGCCCGAATATGTTCATTCACTGTTGAAGGCTAACTCTTTACTTTCGATGCCACACCCATGTCAGATTCTCCAAAAATATACTACTTTTGGACAATCCGAACGCACCCATTGACATTTTTGAAAAGTCCCAGCAGCATAGGTTGTAGGACTTTTGAAAAGAAAAAGGTGCACAACATGTTCACATCACAGAGTTACTGAGCATTGAACTAGAGTGACAGATTGATATTCAGGACAGTCCTTTTACTTTCATTGATTACTTAGGATGAACTAGTAATCTTACCACTTTCTCCTAACCGCAATTTGAATAGGTCATATTCATAATACTGGGATACTGTAAACAGAGAACTCTCATCTTTCATCCAATTTAAATAATAAATCTACTATTAAGCTCTTGAAGTCAAAATTGTCGTCCAGCAGGAGATTACTTTTCCAACAATAAGCTCCTCATCAATCCACTTGCCTTCCACTTCTAATGGCACTATGATTCTATACAGATAGAACTTGAATACAATAAACAATTTGAATCCTCAATTTGAACATTCTCCCAGCAGAATGAAGTACCAAATAGAGAGAACAAGTGACGTTTTCAATTTCACAATAATGTGTTTTTTACATCTTGTCAAAATCGATCTTTTTGTGTATAGTACAGAAACCTAGACCTGCTTCCTCTCCCTCTCAAGCCACCAACCTCTAAGCATTTGAAGTCAAGTGATCCATCACCTGATCATGAACCTTGTAATCAAACAATACTAGTTTGCGAGTAAATTCTGAAGGCATCGTTGAAGGCTGATAAGTCAATAAGCATCCAGCAGACACTTATAGGGAAAACAGAATATGACTTCATTCTGTATCAGCCACAAAACCATGTAAATAAAAATATTGTTCAATCTATAATTGTTCCAGTCTTCTTCCAAGACAGAAACAGAGTGACATACAACCAAGAAATTCTCAGACAACCAAAATACCGGAGAAAAGAGAGTATAAAAAGTATCATTGACCACAATGCATTATACTGATTGTCACAAACTATACGAAATATACGTGTCATTGCAGTAATTGCATGTTTGGCAAATGGAATAAACAATTATAACTGTGGATGTCAGTGATAAAGCTGAGTTACCTTAGAGAAAAAAGAGCCACATAGCTCAGGAGCACGATACCATCGGGTAGCAACATAGTCCTTAAATACATCAAACAACAAGTATATCAGAAATCACTCACAAATTTGAGTACTAAAATAACGAGAAAAGAGAAGCCTTCTAGAGCTCAAACATACAGTCCAGAAAATAGCTGAGGGTGTGTCATTAAATGATACACGAGCAAGCCCAAAGTCACAAATCTTCAATTTACAGTCAGCGTTAGCAAGGATATTCTTTGGCTTTAAATCTCGATGGAAAACGTTTGCTGTTAAGAGATCCCTAGGAAAAGTTAGCTTCTCCATTACATAGAGATGTCAAAGAGAAGGTTTCAACTTGTATAAAAAACAAACCAGTATGAGTATATTTTAATCCACGCATAAGCTGGTATAGGAAAAACTGATAATGCTCAGGTGTAAGATCATCATTGGCCTTAATAACCTGGTGAAGATCAGACTCCATCAATTCAAAGACGACGTAAATATCTTTAAACTCTCGCCGAGAAGGGGGTAACATGATGTGCTTTATTTCTACGATATCAGGATGCCGTAGAAGCCGAAGAAGCTTAATTTCTCTTAAAATTCTAGTGGCATCAGAGACATGCTCAAACACGTCATTAATCTTCTTGATAGCAACTTTTTCTCCAGTTTTGGTATCAACAGCGGAGGCCACAACTCCATAGCTACCCTTGCCGATAACTTCCTGAATTTGGTATCTGCTTGCCTCTCCATATTCTGTGAAGAACTCTGCCTCCTGTGAGTTCTGAATAACAATATTCAAGTCAAAACAAATGTGACTGATATCTGCAGTATAAAACAGCTGCATCTTCCCATCTCCTTACCCATGTAAGTCTACATAGAGATGAAAAGATTACAAGGCACTACGTTGCCACAGAATAATAATCTGCATAATTGTCTAACGCTACTTTATGTGCTAGGAAATGAACACACAATAATATAGAAAAAAGTAAAAACACCACGAAACTGATACTTGAAACATGATCCTCATATGAACAAGACAAGTTGATAGGTCTTGATAAAACCTATCAGATACAAGATTCTATAAAAACACTGGTCATAGCAACAACAACAACATACCCAGTGAAATCCCACTCGTCATTGGTAGCAAGAACTTCATTTTCCTTAGATTAAGCAATTATGACGATAGCAAATATTACAATCTAACACACACACATCTTTTTTTGCCTTCTACACAAAAGTGTATGACAATAACGAGCAGGGGATTCAAAGCAACCAGACTACAAGATTGTTAGGTAGGAAAGAAAGAACAGATTTTTTTTCTTTTGAGGTGGGGAGGAGTAACTGTAACTTATCAAGAAATATCTGTTTTATTTCAATGACCTAAGCAAATAGACAGAAAGATCCAAAATGAGTAAAGTTGTAACCTTTACTTTCCCGCATCCCCAGATATCAATAGAATTCTCAAGTGGGAAACCAATTTGTTTATACATACATGAAAACAGACATCAACATCAGATTGAGCAGTAAAATGATGGTCAAACTTAATCAACTCCATGCAACATCAAAAACCAAAAAAAAAGAGTAAAAGGAAAAAGTCAATAAAAAGCAAAAAAGGAGTAAAAAATCAAACCTTTCTGTGATGATCCATTGGATAAGAAGCAGATGAAAAAGGGAAATCAACCCTTTTGGGAACTCTGATAAACTTAAGACCCGAAATGTCAAAATTTTCAATAATGGTAAGCTCTCCTTCTACTTCTTCTTCTTGGTATTTTGAGTCTGAAATCTTGATGGGTTTTTCAAGATTGTTCAAGATCGGTTCTGCATTGGTATGAACAATAGTAGTAATAGTAGTAGTAGTACTTGAACGACGATGAAACAAACGACGAACTCCGTCCACGAATGTACTACCACCCCCCATATACTACTACTACTCCCCCTTATCTTTCTTTTTTTTTGAATTCCCCTAATCTGTCGTGTTGATTCTTGATTTGCCACCACAAGATCTCAGCATTCCACGCTAATATGTTTTTCTCTGTCTTTGTTGCCACCACAAGATACAGCGGTTTCTTCCGAGTTTGTTGGTGTTGTGCAAAGATAGTGGGAGAGAAGAAGAAGAGTAGTAAAAAGAGGAAAGAGGAAAAAAGACAGGCTTTATACATATACCCGGCCAGCCTATAGGACTTGACAAAAATAGCGTGAGTAGCCGTTCTAATTTGTTTGTTTTATTTTGACTAGATAGAATCTAATTTACCATCAACTTTATATTAAGTAACACTTTTATGATTATGATATTCGGATCAGCTTTTGTGCACTTCCATTAATTTTATGAGATACTTATCACCTCCCATTACACCTAGTGTACAGAGTTTTGAACCTGAGATTTTTGAATTCTTAACCATTTCTTTAACTATTAGGTCACACCCTTGGATGCAGCTTCAACAATTTTTTAAAACTTTAAAATTTTTACTTATTTTGAACTTAATATGGAATATATATTAAAATAATATTATTTAATTTTGTGATCTTAAACATGTGAGTGTAAAGTTAAAATTAAAAAATTATCAAAAAATATATTCTTTTTAAAATGGATTAAAAAGAAAAATAATGTAAACAAACAAAAAATTAATATAGGTGAAAGTTGTTCAAGTTAAAACGATAAATAAATTTGCCCATTAATATTATCTTTAAGATTAAGATTTAAGACGTTTGCATCTAAATATATGTATAATATTAAAGTGTATGTTATAATAAATAATTCTCCTTAGGTTCCCAAATCAGATCATTAAATGTTGAAAACAACAGTGTCATGTTTGGGCACATTCTCCAGTTCATGCTACTCACATATTGAATAATGTCACATTTTTTAATCATGATTAATTAAGCACGACGATCTTTAGTTTATCCATTTGTCTATATAAAAAATATACGAGTGTCAAATTTCAATCATTTGAAAATATAACTCGTTTAATTTAATTTGGAAGTTGGTTAAAATCTGCTTACTACAGCTAATAGTTTGTGAAATATGCATTACGTTTTCTGCCTGGTAATATAATATCAAAATAAAAGTTAAAATTCATTAATTTATCCACTCTAATTTATGTGACACTCTTTTTTCCCAATTTTTGATCTATTGTTGTACTTTTTTTTTCTCTCTTACACCCCCTTCTTTACAGGGGCAGAGCCACCCTTTACCGAGGGGTGTCAAGCGGCACTCCTTCGCCGAAAAATTACATTGTATATAGAGGTTAAATTTTGATTTATTAAATATATATATGGAAGTATTGACATCTCTTCACATAAGTTGAAGGTTTAGTCTAGTGGTTAAGTGGTTGCAAAAATTCCTTGAGGTTGTATGTTCTAGTTTGGCTTTTTACTACAAACATTGACACTCCTTAATAAAAATCTTGGCTCCGCCACTGAATATACTAATCCATTGACACTCCTTAATAAAAATTCTGGCTCCGTCACTGAATATACTAATTCATTGATACTCCTTGATAAAAATTCTGACTCCGCCATTGCTTCTTTACAGTATGGGCTCTTTCTTGGACCTACCCTACAATGGCAATATTTGAAGACCAAAAGATCTGTTTGAACTTTATACATGTAAAACTTAACGGGTTACTTGCACAAATTCCTACTTTGATGTGGTCTGTAGTTTTATCTTTTAATGATTTTTAATTTTTGTCCAACAATCGTTTAAGTAAAAAATAAGTTGTCAAAAATATCTCAAACACTAAAATAACATAATTTTTGTTTGGCATAAGTTTATATTTTTACATCATGATATACCATGAGTTATCAACATGCATAACTTAGCTCTTACAAAATTTATGTCGTAAGAGATAAAAGATCAATTTTATATTATAACCTCACAAGTAATTATGCCGAAAGAAATATAACTTAACTCATGCAATAATCAATTATATATGTCGAGTCACTAGCTCATAGCAATACTACACAACTCATATTGGATAACTTGATTTTTATATGAAACTTATGTCGAGCTGACAAAAGTTTTCTAAACTAATGCCGAGCGAGTTAGGTCATAGATAAGCATATTTTAATCTACTAATTGAGTTAGGTCATAGATAAGAATATTTTAATCTACTAACTTTCATTAAATGAGCAATAAAAGCAAAAATTAAAGACCTTTTTTTTTTTTGAAAAAATTAAAAATCACCTTGAAATAAGGTCAATCGTGAAATGTGTGGCCATCTCATCTAAAAGCTTAAGTTGTTCTCTGCCTGCTCTGATACTAAGTTGAAGTATGTGACTATCTCATCTAAAAGCTTAAGCTGTTCTCTGCCTGCTCTGATACTATGTTGAAGTATGTGACTATCTCATTTAAAAGCTTAAGGTGTTAGAAAGAGCACACTTTTTATTAATTAATGATATTCTCAACAGAAAACAATAATAAAACATTCTTAATTTGTTAAAATGAACAAGTAAAATAAAATATCTATTTTTAAAATACGGAAGTAAAATATAACGGAGGGGGTATTATAACCATGCATATCCCCTGACGTGAAATATTAAAATGATTTCTTATTCCTTAAAAAATGTATATATATATATATTAAAATCTCGTATTTCCTTTTCTAGATGGCCACCATAACCTTACTTTTGCCTTTTGGGAACCAAACTTTCTTTTCATTGTATACAATTAATTCCCTGCATATGATAATATTCTGTCTTTAATTTGCTTCAGTCGCATCATGCATCTTATCTGCTAAAAAATATGATACATCTTCCAAGAATGTTCTATTATCCGAGGTCAGAATTCAACGCCTCTCGTATGTTTAGGACTGAATTTTTAGAGCATGAACAATATAAGATGAGGGTCCAACATCGAATAAATTACAAATTAAAATGTATTTTATCTTTAATATAATAATAAAGAAATGAACTGTATATATCCAACTCAACATCAAAAACTAACCCGACAAATAATAATACTCTTTCCAATTAGAGTGAGAACTCAACGTAACATAAATATGTCATAATATTTGTGTGATTATAAAAAAAAATATTATTTTTTTAATTTAAGCCTACCATAACATCCATGATTATATTTTTTATCATGAAAGATAAAGTAGAAAAGTCAAATTAAATTATTTATAAATTTTAAGAGTTATCAAAAATCTTTTTGTAATAATAAATTGAAAATGTCGTCGCATGGACTTAAAAGGATAAGTAGGTAGTTCAATTTTCTTTTATTGTGACAACCAAAAAGAATTTCAGCCGTCCAAATAATTTAATTTAATACCGCCCGAGGAAAAAAAATACTTAATTATTATATGTTGCCCACAAATCTATTGTATTTGGGTCGTTCATTGATCGTGTGATGGGATTTCTAGAAGATCTCGCGTTGTTAATTAGAGAACTCGAATTCAAATTTTTAATATAAAATTATATTTAGGGAATGCTTTATTTTTGATATATAATAGGATTGACAGAAATATATGTATAAAAAACATAAATATATGATGGATCATATATTCCTTTATTTTCACTTTCAATCTCCTATGTTAATAAGAGAGAGACATGTTTTTTTTTTTCAACGATATAACAAAAAAATTTGATCGTATGTATATGGTGTTGTTTAATCGAATCCCAATACAATATCAAACATCGTGTATAAGAAACAAAAAATATTTAGTGAATTGAAATATTATTATAAATAAAGTTTTTTTTCTATCGCAAATTTTTGAAAAAATTTGTGCAGTAAAACATGTTTTTATATTTATTTCCGTTGAATCAGCTCACTAAATAATGCATAAAAAAGATTCTCATGAAATAATTAAAAAAAAATTAATTTTCTCTCGTTCAATTGAAAAACCTACTAAATAGCGCATAAAACATTTTTCGATTAGAAAATAATGATTCTTAGGATTAAAGATACATACAAGTAGGATTATAGGAGGAAAAGAGAGTATCAAACTGTGGTTTTGTTATCCAGATGAGGCACCTTTTTCCTCATATCCTAAGTTTTGGATTAAATAAAAAGACAAACTTATTCAGCCTTATATAACTTTTTTGGGAAAGTCTGCTCAAAGTAGCAAGTGAACAACTGGAAGAAACCTCCACAAAACCACAGGAAAAATAATATATTTGCAGAATTAAGTTTTGTTTCTTTAATTTTTGGGCATTTACAAACCACACATAGTACTCTCACTATTACAGCTCATATTATTACAAAATAAATAAATATAACATCTTCATTTACGGCAAATTAATTAAGATGAATGTCACTTTCATGTTGTCTTTCCTAAGTTTCTATTTATCATTTATATCCTCTCAAGAAATTTAATTATGAGAAGAAACAGACAACATAGGAACATAAAGGATAATTCTTTTTTTTTAATATGTTCTTTTCTATTAGGGTGATGAGTAGAGTATGAGGTGGTGAAGTCATCTAGATGCATTTATATATATTTGTTCAAATTTGGATTTATAAATATTCATATAAGTTAGTGGTCTTAAAATAATGGATAGTAATATATGTGTTTGCAACAAATTTTAAAGTGACAGAAAATAAATTATAATTACAAATAAAATATGAAGAAATAAGAATATTTTATTGATAAATAGTGGAAGTACAATTTTGTTCCTCTCTTAATTATTCGAGGGCTGTTAGCTAGTAGCGTATTTCTCGAACGTTGGAGATCACATCTTGATCTCTTTATGAATATTTCATGAATTTATGGAATTTTCGAGATGTCTCTTCAAGGGAATATATTATCCTTTATATAGGCATGGGCTAGGGTTTAGGGTGGAGTAGCCTCCAAAAACCCTAACTGAAATAGAACTCGTGGGGTAAAATCCAGAAAATTTTGATGTCTACAATTATATGAACTTGCCTTTTAATTTAGCCTCAACAAATAGTTATGTCCTCCAACTTTGATATGCAAATAGACATTTGAACTATCATAAAATTAGATAAACTAGACATAAGGGTGTCAATGTGACGGTTCGGTCGGTTATTTTTAAAAAATTATACCATTCCAATTTTTTGGGTATTTTATAATGTATAACTAAAATTAGATTTTTTAAAACCATCCCAATCATATCAATTTCTCTTCGGTATCAATACGGTTCGGTTAATTTTCGGGTTTTTTTTTACTTTTAAAATATCACCTCAAAATATATTATTATTAAAATACTTGTTTCGCAAATATGTTCTTGAAGAAACACTTCAATTCTTTACCAAGAAGTCAAGAATGTAAAATTTTGTTGCCATATTGTTTGATCTTAAACATTTAATAGGAGTGTTTGCATAAGTTTTGGCGTATTGTTTGATATATTATTTATTATAGTATCTTTTAATTTAAAACTTAATTATTTAAATGCTAATTAAAGAGCAAATACCAAAGCCTCCAGTCACCAAAGGCTTAGGACCTAAGTTATATTTATATTTGAAAAATATTATAAAATATATCTATAGATAAAATTTAACATATTGTTAATATATAAAATATATTTACATACATGTAAGGTTATTCGGTTCGATTTGGAAATTTTTTGGTTTTTTTATAAATTAAGAAGATCATCCCAATTCTTCGGAACGGTTATACATTTAAATAAAAATCCACGGTTTTATTGAAAAAATGGCATAAATCAGCTCGATTCGGTTAGATTTGATCGATTTTTCATATTCTTTTGACACCCTTAACTAGACACCCATATTGTATATAACAAATAACACGTGAAATACACATATTCTACCTGACGAATCACATAAAAAAAAAAAATATATTTTTCCCAAACATGAATATCAATCGAACATTATCACATACATTGAGACTCAGAAAGTATACTTTTTCCTCCCTTCACACAACTAATTTAGGGAAACATGAAAGATTCAAGCAGGTCATTTGTATTCTCTTAACCACTAATAATCTAGCTGGATTATACTAACAAAAAGTGTTCTTGCACAGTTGCACAATCTCTAAAAAGAGATTGTCCAATTACTCTTTTCGTTTTATATTACTTGATCCATATTGATTTAACATAATTTTTATTAAAATTGTACTTAATTAAACTAACCTAACTCTAAATTTGATTACTATTATAAAAAAGAAAACGATAATAGCAGAGTCGTAAGATAAAAATAGGAGTTGGTAGTATAGTACTAAGAAAAAGTTAGTTTCTTTTTCAAATATTCAACTCCATGTAGTTTTACTGGCTTACAGCAAATTAACCACTAATTGCCACTCTCATAATTGCAAACTTCTAGTACTCTGTCGGGAGCTAAAATCAAACCAATAGCCATTCACCATTGAGTTTTGTGTGTAAAATAGAGAGATCCAAAGCAGCCAAGTTGATTTTTTTTTCAATTTCCTTTCCCAGCAAAATAATCCTTATAGTACCCTTTTTCTTTGTTTTTCTGATACCATGAAATTCCTGGGAATATTGATTGGTGTAGTGATACTGGTACCTCAGAATAACCAAGTGGGTCATTCTTGATTATTGAGGTCCTACTTTCCCCACTCCCACTTGTTGTTTTTGCCCTCACTCCCACTCTTTCCAAAACTGACCACTGAACCCCTTTTTCACTTTAATTGACACATTTATTTCAACTGTACAATTAGTCTTTCTTTCTTTTTGTCCATTTTGTACATCTTCATTTGCATTTTGATACCCTTTTCTTGGTTTGCTATAGTTGTTTTAGGGATAAAGGAACAATCTTGAAAAAGATTGTAGGTTGGTTTTTTGTGTGCAGAGTGTTTTTAGGCTGAATTCTTGAATTTGTGTTAAAGATTTGAGTCTTTTTGCTGCTCAGGAGGGAAGTGGTAACTGGGGTCTCTTAAGAAACAAAGCAAAGTTCGGTTCTTGGATTTGATTTGGTTAAAACAAGCTTAAACTATGCAGTTCTTGTTATTGTAGGTCTTAAGGTAAGTGATTTGTAACTGTTATTCATGATTTGAGTGGGACAATGGAGAGTGTCGAGGAATGAAAAAGCCCCAAGTTGGTGGTTAATGAGATAGGTGGTCTCCGACTTGGGTAATCCTCCACTCGTGAGCTAGTTTTTGGAGTTGAGTTGGAGGCTCGGGATCCATTTATTTACAGAGAGGTTTATGGCCAGCTTTTTTGTTTCTTTAGTACTACTGCTAAGTATTGTGGTTTAGTGATTACAACAATGAAAAATTTCCTAAAGAAACTTCATATTGGGTCCAATCAATCAGAGGATTCAGAAGGATCAACATCCTCCTCAAGGAGCAAGAAGTTGGGTGATGTTTCATCACCTGAAAGGCATTCAAGCTCCAGAAGCTATCATGGGTCTGATAATAAACCTTTTTCAACAATTTCAGGATGGTTAAATTCAGTTACAAATAGGCATAGTCCTAGTCCCCCGTCTTCCTCAAATGTGAGTAAAGGGAATAGAATGGAACATGCTGACTCTGTAAGTATTGGTGGCACGGATGCTGTTTTAGATGCTGTACAGCGTGGTTCAGAGTCTAGCAGCTCGAGGGATCCTGGTGTAGAGGAGGAGTATCAAATTCAGTTAGCTCTAGAGTTGAGCGCGAAGGAAGACCCTGAGGCTGTTCAAATTGAGGCTGTTAAGCGAATCAGTTTAGGCTCTTCTGCCCCAGAGAATGCTCCTGCAGAAGTTGTAGCATATCGGTATTGGGTATGTTCGTCTCTGTCTATTTGGTTTCATTCATATCACAATTCTTAGCTTACTTTGCTCTAGGCATCTAAAGGCATGCTTAGCAAATCTGTCATCTTTTAGGTAAATATATTATATATGGATTTTATTTCACACACAAAAAAAGGAAATGGCCATGTCATTTAATCCCTTATGATCTGACTTACATTGATGAGATAAGTCACGTAAGCATTTTGAAGTTTGTACCTTTTTTATGGATTTGGTTGACCAGTGCTGAACAGGCATCTACTGATTTAGTTGTTTATCAAATTCAGACTTTAGAATTGCAGCATTGTGGTATAATAGTCATGGTAGTTGTGTCTTGGTGTTGATTGTATTTGTCATTCCTCAAGGTGTTAGTTATTAGATTCATTAATCCTAATGCTGAGTTAAGCACTTAGATTATCAGCTTTCATCTTCTAAGTCTGGGGATGACCTCAAGATGACTGGAGCATGAACTTTTACATGATCAGGGTTCAAATGCAACAAAGACAAAATAAAAAAACACTAGGTGATTTCTTCTCATCCACCTAAGCCTTGGTAGGAATAGCTACCCGCTACTTGTCTTGGTGGGAGTTAGAAGTACTCGGTGGAGTAGTCCAAGCGCGCAAAGGCTGGCCTACCACCATTATTGTGGCAAAAAGAGAAATTGGAATAAGTTAAAAGAAAGTTCAAATTGTGGCATTTAGGATGCATACTGTCTTTTCATGGAAGGAACACCAACTCAAATACTCATATCATGAGGTTGTGTGATGTGTTACAAAGGAGAACTCATTGGTAACACAGATAAGTCACTGGAAATGTGAACTCAAAATGCTGTGTCGAAGGTAGTTGGAAAAATTTGAGTTTAGCTTGACTGAGGAATTAAGCAATTAATGAGTATAAGGCTTGATGGATATAGTGGAGGAGAGAGATATGCCAAGTACAACCTCTACTGACATTATTAGACCAGAAATTGTGAAATAATTAGAATGGGATAAGTTTAAAGTTGCAGGAGAGGAAACACAGCCAAAAACGATATACATTTTGCTGTCTAGATATCATAGTCATTGGTTCATTGCAATGCACATATTTTCTGGTTTCTATTCCCCCCCATATTCCTGTCTGGTGTTACAGTGGTACCAATAGGTTATCCATCTTAAACAATCAGAAAGAAGGTATATTAGACAGCTACATTATCTCAAATATAGAGGGCTTGATTTTGTGGTGTATAAGTTGCTCAATTGTTTCATCAGATTAGTTTCTGTTTGTGCAAAAATTTCCCTTTTCTAGTCCTTATTCCTTTCTAACACATGACATATCTCATATTATAGATTTATCAATGCTTCACAGAATTACAATGCTCTAAGCTATGATGACAAGATCCTGGATGGATTTTATGATCTGTATGGTGTTCTGATGGAGTCCAATTCCTCGAAAATGCCCTCCCTCATTGATCTGCGAAGAACGGAAGTATCAGATCATATAAGTTGGGAAGCCATCTTTGTCAGTAAAGCTGCAGACTCCAAGTTGTTGAAACTTGAACAGAGAGCTCTAGAGATTGCTGTTGAGGAGAGGTCAAAACTCATGGATTTTTCAACCAGCAGTTTGGTACATAGGCTTGCTGTGCTAGTTTCTGACCACATGGGGGGCCCGGTTGTGGATCCGGAGAGCATGTTGCTTGCATGGAGAAGTCTTAGTTATAATCTAAAGGCAACTCTAGGGAGTATGGTTTTGCCTCTTGGTTCTTTGACCATTGGATTGGCTCGTCATCGTGCATTGTTATTCAAGGTACTAAGCATTTTGGACTTCAAAACCTACAGCAGTATTTTTTATTATAATAAGATTGTGATGGATCTTTTAGTTTTCTCATAATGTAATATTCCTTGCTTGTTGACAATGAAAATGCATGAGATACCTTAATATCCTCATCTCACTTCCAAAGCCGAATTTACTTATATAGTTTGGTTGGCTAAGACTTGGAATAAATTTGACTATATAAAGAAGGGAATTCTACTCGTCATGAAGTATGATTGGTTCTGTGGATGGGGAATGTCATATAGAACAGTAAACTCATTTAGGCAGAACGTCAGCAGTGGGATGGTTCAGTTCTTATCTGAATTAACTCCAGTATTTGTCCCCAAGTTCTTGATCTTTCCAACTACTTGTCAGTGTTCTGCATCCATTTCTTCTGTGTTTGTACCTTATTGTTCTCTTTGATCCTTTTTGTAGATATCAATTAATTCTGTCTGTAAGATGTTACTTGTCCATAGTTTTTATTTTGGTTTGATGCATTGATCATTTCAATGGCGCTTTTCTTTGTCCACTGGAATCTGCTAATCATCACTATTATTTTATTTTGGTTACTTGCTCTTTCGCTTGCTAACGGTTAACCTTATCCTTTCATTTGCTATGCTTTGATTATAACGTCACATTTTTGTTTTCTTTGCTTCTGAAAATTATTTAGGTTTTAGCTGATAGTGTGGGAATCCCTTGCCGATTAGTAAAAGGAAAGCAGTATACAGGTTCAGATGATGTTGCAATGAACTATGTAAAGATCGATGGAAGGTTGCTGCTATTCACTTACCTTCTTTCCTTGATGCTATAGTTGGGATCTTTTTCTTTTATGTTCTCTCAGTGGGGTATACATATTGAAACTTGGTCAGAATTTTCACTTTTCTTGGATATTCTTCCTTGGTGATTTGCTTTCCACAAATACACCTTGTGGCTTCATAGCAAAGGGCCAAGGTAAGAGCTTTAAGGACACGGGAATACTAAAGGATAGAAGTATGGTTTTGTCAAATTTCAACATGCTCTCACATGCAAACAAAGGGAAAAAAAAACATAGACAGTTTTTCCTTTGTCTTATATTACAGCTAAGGGTGTATTCCCTTTGTTTCATGTTATTCCTTTCATATTATTTGTTCATATTATTAAAAATAATTTATTAATTTATAAAATTAAAATAGAATTAAAGTTTTATTATTATCGTTATTTAAAAAAAAAGGTTAATTAGATAAATACAGATTTGTACTATGTAAAATTTAGTATTTTTAGCCATATATTTATAATTAGTTAGTTACTATTTTTTTCGTTCGTTTTCTGATTTTATGTTAATTGTTTTTGTTTAAAATTAAAAAGTATTAGTATTCTTATTCTTATTCTTATTCTTATTCTTATTCTTATTCTTGACACCTTTTTAAGTTTCTCACTAGTGACTAGTTTTCTTATAGATAACTCTAGAGTTCCTATTCATAATTGCTAAAGTGCTCATTTATAAAGTTCCCTTAATAATTAATATATTGTCTCATAAGCTATATCTACTGTTTCACGCCAGGCATCTGAGACTCATAAATTAACCTAAACATCAAAAAAAATGTCAGTTGGCTGGTTTAAGGCGCACACCTTAGCGTTTTCACTAGACCACACCCGACAGGCACTGTGTGCAGCTTGCCCTGCGTCTCACTTAAGGGCTTAAGCACCCTCAAGCACGTCTTTGACAACAATGACAAGCATACTGTTCAAATTTTAAGATACTGATAAAACATTTCAAGAAATATGTATAGTAATTCATTTGGAATGTGAATTTATTTTTCCTATTTCCTTCACAATTTGCAGCATTATATGGTCTTAAATTGGTCTGTTGTTTGTATGCTGCAGAGATTTGTTGATACATTGTTTGACATATGTTGTTGCTGGAATAATTTCTTCTACTGGAATTATCTTTTTCTATTTTCAAAGTGGATGATATATTTGCAGGGAGTATATTGTTGATTTGATGGCAGCCCCCGGAACACTTATTCCATCTGACACATCTGGAGTGCATGGAGACTATGAAGAATCTATTCTCTCCATCAGTCCATCCTCCAAAGATGTTGATTCTCATCCAGGTTCCTATAGTAGTGGGATTGTTTCGTCATTGGGAGATCATTCAGACTATGGAACGGCAGACAAGAGATCCAGGTTTGCAGAAAGCACTAGTGCAGGAAATGAATCTCCCTCTTCTGGTAATTCAGAACTGCGGGTAAAAGCGGAGAAAGAATCTTATAATACCTTCCATGATTTTACAAAGGCTCTCAGTACTAAGGAGCAAGGACAGGAAACATCTTCTAGAGCTGGGCATGCAAGATCTGCTTTTACACATGCAAGATCTCCTTCCTGGACAGAAGGTGTTAGCTCCCCAGCTGCACACAAAATGAAAGTAAAGGATGCTTCGCAATACATGATTGATGCTGCCAAAGAAAATCCACAGCTAGCCCAAAAACTGCACACTGTTTTACTTGAGAGTGGAGTTATTGCACCACCAAACCTGTTCGCTGAGATCTATCCAGAACAATTAGACGTATCTCATATAGAGGGAAAATCCAGGCTAGAGGAAAGAGATGAGTTCCAGAAAGTCAGGGGTCAATCTGATAAGAATCGAGCCCGCTTCTTACCCCCTCTGCCTTATCACAGACCATACTCTAAGGGCAATGCACGTGGATCATTGGAACCTCAGCCAGATGTGAGAGAAATTGGTGAACTGCAAGTTTCTAGACAGTCTGAAGTAGCTCCACCGAAACATATGAAAAAAGTGCCTGTTGCTGCTGCCGCCGCCGCAGCTGCTGTTGCCTCTTCGATGGTAGTTGTTGCAGCCAAGACTAACCCTCACGGGGACCTCCCCGTAGCAGCTGCTGCCACAGCCACAGCTGCAGCAGTGGTAGCAACAACTGCAGCAGTCAGTAAGCAATATGAGGCACAGGGAGGTATGTCCAACTTGTTAACGAATTTGTTGTTCCTTCTTGGCAACAAAATGAAAGCTTGGAGATATGTGCCATTGTCCAGTTAATCTGCTGTATTTCTTAATCATATAGACTGTGGAAGAGTTGATGGAGATGCAGATACTGCTGTTTATGAGCAACAGAGAAGTGGTCATCAAGAGCATGAGGCAGCAGGAGCAAATTCAGAGGGTGAAAGGATATCAGATAAGTCAACCGGTAATGATAGTGCTAAATCGGATGTGACACTTGATGATGTAGCAGATTGTGAGATTCCGTGGGAGGATATTGCCTTGGGTGAGCGGATCGGACTTGGTATGACCTGCATTGTGTTTTACCAGACCTGAAGGTTCTTTAATGTAGGTGATTTAGACTCTGTAATCTGACACTTCTCATAATTTCTATGTTCTAGGATCTTATGGAGAGGTCTATCGTGGAGAGTGGCATGGAACTGTAAGTTCATTATCCTTGTGTCAGTTGGGTTTCTTCTTATTTATCTTGGGATTGGTCTAAAGAAGTTTTAAGTGGTATCGTTTTCCTTCATGCATAAAAAGGCCAAGCTTTCTTTTTTATCCATCTAAATAACTAGATCAATTGCAACTTAAAATCTAATTGATTTGAGTTGTAGATCAAATATTCAAGAACTTAATAATGAGAAGATTCCTTGTTCTTTTGCAACTTAGTAATGTCTGATTATTTCTCATAATTTGCTAAAATGGAAAAGAAGAACGAGTCTGTTTATTGCCATGGCTTCTTCACTCCCGTTATTTTCTTTTTTTGAACTGCTTTGAAATGCTTTTCCTTGAGCCAAGGGTCTATCGATAACGACGTCTCCACCTTCCAAGGTAGAGATATGGTTTGCGTATACACTACCCTCCCCAGACCCCACTTATGGGATTACACTGGGTTGTTTATTTTTATAAATGGAAAAGAAGAATGAGTCTGTTGTAGGCATACTTTGTTATCTTGGTTTAATCTATATAATGCATATTTGTCAAAATCTGTTGTTTTCTCATAAAAATCTGTTGTAAACTTGTTGAAGTGAATATACAATCTTTATCATCTGCTTGTTTTCCCTCTTCTTTTTCATATATTTTGGGGAGTCTCATGCCTCTTTTGAAAACTCCTTTGTGAACCACTTTTCCATTACATTCTAGACACTGTTTAGTGTTTACACTTGAGGATTGGCTTAAATTTCTGTACTTCAAATCTGATGTGATGATGTCTCTGCTAAGTTAATTGCTGAACATGTCTGGTTCTGGGTCAAAACATTTGTTGCATACACGTAATCTTTTACCATAGCTTCTCATGTTCATTCATTACTTACTGTCATCAACTATAAATGGAAACAAATAAATTGCACTTGAGAATTCCTTATTTTATTCAACTTGAATTAAGACAAATATATTAAGCCTTCTTATTTTCAGGAAGTTGCTGTAAAGAAGTTCCTGGATCAAGATATAACGGGCGAATCCCTTGAAGAGTTTAGAAGTGAGGTATTACCCTTCTTGACTAACATAGGCCACTATCAGTGTTCTTAAATATTACAATCCCTGAAACTATTATCATGTCAGAGATCTTACTCTTGAACAAATTTTAAAAGCTGATGGCAAAATCTTGAATGAAGTTATTGTTTTCATCACATGCATAATTATCAAAATTTCAATTTATCAGAAAAAATAAACAGCTTGTCACTTTTTTCCTAACTCGTACCTGATGATACATAGGTATTTAGTGAAATCAAGACATATCATTAAACCTGTTGGTTTGTAGTTCTGCTTTTCCTGATCATTATAATAATCTCTTATGGGGTTTTCTTGCTGTAACACTGTGGTAACGAATTATCAATACATATTATATAGCACAATGTGTGTTCATTTTTAAACAGTTCTGCTGCATTCTTACCGAAGCTGGTGAACATTTTTGTTCCTGAGGTAATTTGGGTTAAATCATTTTTTAGACAAGATGATTCAGCCAGGAATTACCACTTTTTACTATATAGCATGGTGATATAGTTATTTATTTTATCAGTTCTGCTGCATTATTAACAAAGCCCATGAAAGTTTTCATGAGATTTGCTTTCTGAAGGCAGTAGCAGAAGATATTGCTTGCATTATCCATTTTAATCAATTTCTGACACTAAATCAATCCAGTTTCCCTTAGCTGTGACGATAGCATCACAGTACTTAATCTTCTGTTGTGTTGCTTAGCCTAACTTCTGGATTACAATTTGATTTGTATTCTCTATATTCATCTGCGTTTTGCAAGGTGCGGATCATGAAAAGGCTCAGACATCCAAATGTTGTTCTATTCATGGGAGCTGTTACTCGTTCTCCACATCTTTCAATTGTTACGGAGTTTCTTCATAGGTATGTTAAAATCTATGGGCAGAAATTTATGGATAATATAAAATATACTTCACTCTTATGGTCATCAGTTAATTTGAAGTAGCTGTTGTATGTTAACTTGGAGATCTGAACTAAAACTTGGTAATGATTACTTGAATTCAATTTTTTTTTTGATTTGCAGAGGTAGTTTGTACAGATTAATCCATCGACCCAACAATCAGTTAGATGAGCGCAGGAGGTTGAGGATGGCTCTTGATGCTGTATGCTCGACTTTTACATTTATAGTTTCTCCATTGTTCAAGTCTTTTGTTTTAGTTTGTAACTTTCTGGTGAATGTGCTGTACTGAACTAACAGGCTCGAGGGATGAACTATCTACACAACTGCACTCCCACGATAGTTCATCGAGATTTGAAGTCTCCAAATCTCCTAGTAGATAAGAACTGGGTTGTGAAGGTGAATTTCCTTTAACTCTGGGGAGTTTTGCTGGTGGCTTTTCACTTAGAATCCATGTGATATGTTTTGATTTTTCTGACTCTAGGTATGTGATTTTGGACTGTCAAGAATGAAGCATAGCACATTTCTTTCTTCTAGGTCGACTGCTGGGACGGTAAGCAGGACGGTTGTAGTCTAATGCTTTTTCTGTGTGATAGTCAATAAACATGATCCTTAGTACATTCATGGATATGTTGGTCTTGCCAATATAGTTTGACATCTTTGATGGATGATATTTCTTTTTCTATAATGATTTTTGTTCCACACCTTGCCTGGGTATTTCTTTGTGGAGCCTTTGTCAATGTAATTTGTAATGCTTCCGTCCTTCATACTGGCTAATCAGCCGTACATCATTTTATATCGGCCCTGGAGAAGATAAGGTCAATGCTGTTGGTCCTAATACTCTCTGGCCTTTGAGGATGTAATGATTGCCATGTTTCTCCTTCAAAAATGTTGTTGCTATGATCCATGGTTCGAAAAATAACTTCATGAGGCGTTTACCTTTTCAGGGAAGAGTATCTCGGCTTCCAATTCTATATTTTAGTTTTTGTTTTATATGTAAAAACTTATTTTCAGATTTGTCAAAAAAAAAAAGAAGAAGAAAACCTTGGTTGTGCACATGGTGCATTCTCCTAGAACAATACTAGTGTCTATTTTGATATTGTTTATGCTGTTTTATTGGTTATAGCAATAGAGTTGAAAATTTCTCATTCTTCAGATATTTCAAGGGAATTAGCTGCTTTATTGGAATATAATTGCTCATCTTAGTGATTGGTGAATGTGCCCATTTTGATGAGAAACAAAACGATACTATTTGGTGTTAACGTGGAAGACCTGTGTGATTAAGCTTTTTGCACACAATAGGATTGCAATATTGTGGATAGAAAATTAACAGTAGCAGCAGTACACCAGTTTCCATTAGATATGTGGAGGTGTAGCATGTGATATTTTTTTCTTTATGAGTTAAGTTTACACGCGAGGTATAAAATTTTGGTTTATTTAGTGTAGTTTGGGCACTTTTTGTCTTTTTATGCTTGTTTAGAGATCTTTTAAGTATTTTATGTACTTTTGAAGTGTGAAACATTTGGTTGTTTTCTATGCTTGCTATATTTAGTGGCTTTCCACATCCGATCTCATAATTCTTTGAGTCATTTTGTTTCTCAGGCAGAGTGGATGGCCCCAGAAGTGCTGAGAAATGAACCTTCAAATGAAAAGTATGTCCGATAACCATATTACCCAACAGAAAATGTTGAATAATGATGCAGTAGAGTGATTATAGAATGCCAAAAATTAAAACTTTCCGGTCAATATAGAGTGACAGTTTCACAAATAGCTTCATTCTGTGTCTTTTGGTATATGATTGATGATGTTGGATTATCAATTGTCCCCTGCAGATGTGATGTATATAGCTTCGGTGTCATACTATGGGAGCTTTGTACTTTACAGCAACCATGGGGAGGAATGAATCCAATGCAAGTCGTTGGTGCTGTGGGGTTTCAGCACCGCCGTCTTGACATACCAGATGACATGGATCCGGCTATTGCAGACATTATCAGGAAATGCTGGCAAACGTGAGTTTCTGTGGTGTTTCAGTCTTGAAGTCGCTGACTTGCTATGTTGCTCGGACTCTTCAAAAATACTTTCAGAGTGTGTTGGATCCTCAAAAGTTATGCATTTTTGGAGGGTCCAAGCAACATAGATGACTTGTAGATTCTTCATTATCTTTTGTTCTCTACTTCTAAATTTTGGTCAGGCCTCCTGCTGGTTACAATACAACAAAACGGTTCATATAGCCGATCTCAACTAATTTTTGACTGAGGCATAGTTGGTTGAATGACTGATTGTGTTTTTTGTACATGCAGAGATCCAAAGTTACGGCCTTCATTTGCCGAGATAATGGCTGCTTTGAAACCACTACAAAAGCCTATTACAAATTCACATGCACCAAAACCACCAGTTGCCAGAGGTCAGTCATCGCGAATCTTAGAAGATCCATCCGCGGAGCAGGGTTAGTACTGAAGAACGTAAATAGACGTATTTTTTCGTTGGATAAGACAGGTCCAAATTTGAGCACAAGAAGCTGAAGGAAGACATCAAAGAACCTGACAATCACATAATATTTCATATTTAAGCCAAATTGTGATTCTTTTTTTTCATCTTTTTAGTATTTTTGGCAGTGTTTCCCCAGTCCTCAAATTGTGTATCTGCCCTTCCCTTGTGTATTCATGTTGATTCTCTCTTCTGTAATTAAAAAAAAGAAAGAGTTGCTTAAAAGAAGCTCAAGCTCTTTTGTTTATGTTTTAGGTCATCATTTAGATTTTGTACCAATTATTGAAACATGTGCAAATATAGCTCTTGAGACTAACAAAACATTAGACTATTCGGGAGCAAATTCAAGATCTAAACTTTATGGCATTCAATTTTAAATAATGAGTTCATATATAGTATCTATTACATTTTCCATGGATTGTAACACAAAATTATACTCCACGATGAAAATGCTAGACTCAGTTGAACCTGATACTCATACACCACATACACCTCTGAGACAATTGTCTAATGTCTACAAAATTATAATCCTATAATCTAATATTTTCTAATACTGTTTTCAATTTGTTGAAAACTTGTTGTACATATAATTTGAAGGAAGAATCAAAATTGATATATTAGCTAGGTTGATAAACAAGAAAGGAATCAAAAATGTCAGTCAAAAGGTTGAAAAATTCGACAACAACATCCTAAACCACACAAAAACCAGAGGACAATACTAGTAGTGACGTGGTACATATTCAGAATATGGTCAAAAAAAATACTAGCAAAGAGAGAGGAATTGTGTGTGAATGGGGACAGTTATCGACTCCCATTTCTTGGGCCTAACCGCCATTGTTACAGTAAGTAAAATTAGCTTCTTTTTTTTTTTTTTGCTTTCTTTTGTTATTTATTTCTTTCTCACAATTCACAAACAAAAAATAATTGTTGCAGGTGGTTTACCAATTAATCTTTTTTATAATCACAGCACTCCTCAAGTTTGATAAAGTCACCGATTTCGCCGGTAACAACTTCCACTTATTTCCCTTTCAGTTCTTGTCAAAATTATGTAGGTCAGAATTCACAATTAAGATTTATACATATCATACTTACAACGTGAACCCGTAAATTATAAGCTAGCACCGCACTTTGGAGAAAATTTCATTTAGACACTCGAACACCTCAACTTCTAATAAAATGTTATAATTAGAAATTTTAGATTCAAAATTTATGAAAACTTTGTGCATATTTTCATTCATTTATTAGATTATTAAGTTAACCACATAAAATATATTAGTATTTTCTTAATTACACACATCAACCTGAAGTAGAAGATGTGTGGGGTTTTATCTCTTATAGAGATAAATGCGTTTAATTAAAAGGATGACATATTTTATGTGGTTAACTTAACTGGCTAATAGACGAATAAGAACACACGCAAAATTCAAAATCTGAACCGAAATTGTCTAGTTGAAGCACTTCATTAGGAGTTGAGGTGTTCAACTGAAACATGATCACTTGTGTCTAAATAGAATATACAAACAAGTTCAAGTGGTTGGTTATGTATAAAGCATTTACATAACCAGTTATGTTATATTCGCGGTTATAAAATGTTACTGCTAAAAGCAGCCAAATTATGAACCCTGATCTTTGACTTTTACTAGCAACTTAGTAATACATCTACTAATGGTACTGTGTGCCATTTTTTTCATCTCCATACAGGAGGTACAAATTTCATCGTGCTTGCATTATTAACGTTGATACTAAAGGGTTCATGGAATTTTCGACAGGTAAGTTTTTTCCTCAGTTTCTGATTTAGCAGTGTTCAAGTTACTCATGGGGTGTGTTTAAGTAATTCCATAAAGGACTTGCCAGTACTTACTCTTTGTCACATGTACCTTTAGTCAGTTGAGATGGAAGTTTGCTTTCAAGTTTCAACTAGCACTTCCATGCTTCACTTTGAGAATTGCTTGTTCTAAAGAAGTCAATTGTTTGAGTTTTTATGTTTTGCTGCATATGTTGGTGGCAGTTTGTGCATATTTGGATCAAGAATGAGCTTAATTACATAATAAAACGTGCCCATAGGTTTATAGCTGAGTTAAAAGAGGCGGATCCAGAACTTCAAGTCAATTTTGCTTTTTCTTTCAGGTGGTTTTGTCTGTGTTTGTCGTGATATGGGGCCTTCGACTGGGGCTATTTCTATTAATGAGGTAAAAACACCAATCTATTATATGGCATATGTTAGTTTCAGAAAGGGACAATTGCTCTTTTCATATTAGATCCTTGTTACAGCCTCTAAGATTTTCCTTTTTTGTTCTATTCAGGATATTACAATGGGGCGAGGATAGACGTTTTGATGATAAGCGTGATAATCTGGGGAAACTGGCAATATTTTGGCTATTTCAGGTTTATTTTCGTTTTCCAAACCATTATACCAAATTATCTTGCCTATTGTGGACTTATGCCTCCAGCAAGATAAGATTTTTACCACTTAATGTGAATCACAGTTTAATTTCCATTACAGGCAATCTGGGTATGGACTGTGAGTTTACCAGTAACAGTTGTTAATGCAAGTGACCACCAGCCATCTCTTCAGACAGTAGACATCATTGGTTGGATTATGTGGTCTATCGGAATTTTAGTTGAGATTACAGCTGACCAACAAAAGTTGGCATTCAAAAACTCCCCAGAGAACAGAGGAAAGTGGTGCAATGTTGGACTTTGGAAGTATTCACGGCATCCAAACTATTTTGGCGAGGTTATACTTTCAATTCTCTCTTTTATATTGCTGGGATATACAGAAAGTATTTCTGAATTTGATATCCTCTGGACTAAGTATGTTGGATATAGAAGTGATTTGCTTCTATGCCGAGGATCAGTGCATGCAGAAGCATTACATTGGCACATTGAAGGTTTTGATTCCTATATTATCGTACTTACCTTCAGATCTTTCTATGGTGGGGAATATTTGTGGCATCGACGCCTGTGCTGGAGGGTGCTGAATGGCTTGTTGTGCTTGGACCAGTATTCTTAACATTGTTGCTGCTTTTCGTCAGTGGCATTCCCTTGCTTGAGGTGATATCATTGACTTGTTGCTTCTATCTCTTACATGCTTAAGCAAGCATGACCTTATGGCTTATACCATTTAAGTGTACTTTTAACAGGAATCAGCAGACAAGAAATACGGAAATGTGGCTGAATATCTAATATACAAGGACACAACAAGGTCAGCTCATAATCTCTCACTGGAGTTTTCCTGATTGTAGATTAAATTAGATGGTAACAATGACTTTTAAAATGAATTGTTTCAGCCCTCTCATTCTGCTGCCCCCTGGATTATATGGAAAGCTTCCTTCATGGTACAAAACTCTATTCCTTTTCGAGTTTCCGCTGTACAGTCGCAATCTTTCCCAGTAAGAGAGCTAAGCTGGTAAAACTTCAATCTTCTACTAAGATTTTGTTTTCAATTATCTCAATTTTTCCGCAACTTTATTTGTTATATGATTCTTAAGGTCGTTATTGTTCACTTTATCTATACGTCTTTATTTCTCCTGCTCTACTGTCAATGGGACTTCTCTTTTCGACCGCTACCCTTCCACGAGAAAATCAAGAAATGTTGGGGGTAGAGGGTTCTTAGAGTTACGTTTTATGGTTGCATAAATAGGTGAGGCCGGGAAAATGTGTTGGGGGCTAATTAGCTTGTAGTATAAAGAGGTTCAATTGCTGTTCTTGTTTTTGTTTATCCATTAAGATGTGCCGAACACACAAAAGGGGTCTAACAAATGGACATGTTTTCTACAATATCCAAAATCCTAGACTTGAGAGTATAACAACTGTTGATCATTTAATCTATAACTTGTTTCAGATTGCCTCAGTAATCTGGTGTATGTGCTTCTGATTTTGCTTATTTGCTACATTCACCTTTATGTGTAGATGTCCTTATGAAAATTTCATATTCTTTGCGAGGTGCAGAACTGGCCAGCAATGAGGCAATACTGAATGGAAAATGAGGTGATGACTGGTTAAATTTTCGGTATCTGGCCTGCGCAATATTTTGTCACCTTGCTCAACGCGTAGGTAGCAACTCTGTCCTCTGAGCTTCAACTGAATTCTCAACTACTACTATTCAATAGTTTAGTTCTTTTTCACTCCATTTCATCTTTCTAGTTCATATTGATTACTCTCATCTTACTTCCCCTCTTGTTAGTCATTTATGTAGCTAATTTTTGCATTTATATTAGTTATTGTGCATTTACTTCTCTGTCATTGTACCTTGAATGTCTTGTGACCAACAAATAGGCTGCAACAATCTTTATAAAATTCATGAATGTTGTGCTTGTTCAATTTTTAGTTGTTCTTGTGTTGACCATTGTTCCTGCCCTACTGCCTAGTGCACAAACTTGGCTTGTTGGCACTTGGCAGGGTTCATGTCCAAAAGTCAGTAATTATGTTAACATCTCCTAGAAATAGAAGAGGCAGATCTAGGATTTGAACATTATAATTAGAAGAAATCTAGAGCGCAAAATAAAGAACCCCTTCTCCCGTACCGGGCTATATGAGCCAGTTAAACAGACTCACTCGATCAAATAAATACTTGGGGTGTATTTGGTAGGAAGGAAAATGTTATAGGCAGCCGCTTGCTGAGCATTTGACAAACTCACACCATCCATTTCAAATAGGATTTGTCCCCTGGACACACGAGCAATTCAACCCGTAGGATTTTTTTTCCTCTTCTCATTCTTCCGTAGGTTTCCTGGTAATAGGCTCATAGCACGATGGAAGTGTACGATTATAGCACGACGCGCTGCTTCAGTTGCTCAATATGAAAGACAACCAGCTCTACAACTTTTATTGCCATATCTTTCAAAACCAAGTTGTGTACCATCCCGTTTGCAACCCCTGCATCTGCCTTTACTAGATTTACTATATTTCGTACGTTTCGTATATAGCACGTTCCTTCTTTTTTTTTTTACTATATGAAATCAACACTTTTGACACCTGAGATTCCGTAACGAGTAGATACTTGTGCGGGTGGGATGACAGGGAACCTGAGATTCCGTAACGAATAGATACTTCAACGGGTGGGATGGCAGGGATGGGGTGATGAAGGGTTGACAGATAAGTGTTAGGGCTTACGAAGTCATTTTTCAGATTTTAAGGAAATTAGTAAAAAAAAATTCACAACATTTCGTAGAGTAATACAAGCATTGTGTTGCTAGTGCAATAACAAAAACTAAAATAAATTGTAATTGTTGCACAATTTGAACGCTGAATAAAACTATATTATATAAAAATTATTGATCTTCCATTCATACTCAAACCCTGCAAAATACATATATTTATCTACTTCCCAGTCGGCAGCAGCATTGCCAAATAACAACGAGGCCGTTTCGCACCAGATTTGCAATCGCAGCGATTTTGACGCATAAATTTAAGCCATGTGATAAACAAGTTGGTGGATTGAATGCAAGGTACCACATGAAAACGAATACAAATATTTCAACAATTGCATAGAAAAGTATGCAAAGGCATGGAATAATACCAATACAGCAAACTGCTACACCTGCTTCCAGATCTCTATGTGCCATTCTGCTAATTAATTGTTCAGAGTAACACAGATATTGATCAACTTTTATATCCTTCATAAACTTATTATAATAATGTTAATCACCGCTGATTTTACCTTAAGATTAATTCTTAGAATCCTCTTCACGGACTTTACGCTTAAAGATAAGGTCTTTGACTTGGCACATATACAAACCCTTAAACTACTAGGAGTCAATTTCGAGTGCGTTCATTTTTAAAAATATTTAAATAAAAATAACAAAAAGAGTGTTATATGGTAACTTGGACTCTAAATTAATTATACAAGTTTGTTTAGAATTCGTATTTGGATATCAAAAATAAGGACTCTTTCACCGCTTGCATGGTCCTCATTATTTTTGCCCTCGTTCTCCATCAACACCATTGAAGCAATTTGAGACAATCAGAAATGATAACTTTTTACTCTTATTTTTTTTCTTTTTAGAATCTGGACTAATTAATAACATAAAAAAATTATTCATAACTTATTAAGTCTTCTTTGCAATATGAAAAAGTTTTTGGATAGATTGCTTACATCGATTCGAACTTTGTTTTTTCTTCTTAGTTTATTCAATCAACAACACATATTAATTGAAAACAAACTTCGATTCATATACCATCACATGTACTCCAATTTAAACAATACTAAAAGTTGATAGTATCAAAAATATTTGAACGTTATGTCAAAAAAATAAACCTTAGGTCTGTAAAATGTATTTTAAAAAAGAAAAAGGGAAGATGAAAAATCATTAATCATTAAATGTGAAAATACAATAATTAAATTAAGAGAATGAATTGATGGTGTAATTTTTTTGTCCACTTACAGTGGATACTAGTTACTCTCTATAGACCTCAGTTGTACTTTAATGTTATACTTTTGGTTTAAATATATTTTTATCATCATCAAAATTAAGGACAAATTTGTGTCATATTATTTAGAGTCTGTTTGGATTAACTTAAAACTTTTGGGAGTGTTTGACAAATTTAACAATAACTTTTAAAATAAGTTTAAAAAGACTTAAAATAAGTTAAAAGCCAAAAGTAGGAATCTGCCAACATTTTATTTTGTGACTTAAAAGTTCTTTAAGTTTAACTTTATAAAATTACTTTTTAAAAACTATTTTTTTTAAGTCAATCCAAACGGACTCTTAGCTATATATTGAAGAAGGTGTGTAGGTGTAGTCAAGAGAACCTCAGATATTAAACTTGCAAGAAAAGAAACTAATTGTAATTCTCAGGCAGCAAAAATAAACTACTACATAAAAATCAAATTAAACCTACTAAAAATCATAACCAAAAAAAAAAACTAAAGTAACATCAGTAATCTTCTCTATCTATCGATCTTCAATTCTTCATACTTGAAGCTTGCAAATATATATTTACTTTCCCATTCGATAACATTGCCAAATAAAAATGAGACAAAGTCTCACAATAAGTGAGATTGCAGTAATTTTGACGAATATTTCAAGCTTGTGTGGCAAACAAGTTATCGGTTTGAATGCAACGTAACACATGAAACTGATTATAAATATTTCAACCAACAAATTGAACATCAACGAAAGGCAACGTCCTGCCATACCTAATTACTTGTTCGCGCGAATAAGAAAATATTAAATATATTTTAAAATAATTATTTGTAAGAGAATCGTGAAATTTTTAAGACTTAAGGCCATATTTTATAGTTGCAGAGCTAACAATTAATACGTGTTACTCCGTCCTATTTTAACTGTTTTTTTAAGTTGTTTATATTTAATAAAGGTAAATACCTTTGTAATTTTAAGGTTATAATTAATAATAATTGTCAATTTTAATTCTTAAAGTGATGATTATTTTGGTACAATTTTTTGGGGCTAAAATAATAGTTAAAATGATAAATTATTTCCTTTTTTGCTTCGTCGATCTTTGGTTAATTTAAAGCTTTTCCTGCGCCTAATAATTCCATGAATATTCTTCCAAATATACATTGTCCAAAATAATTTTTACACTCTTTATAATTTGTTACGAATTATAGTAAATTATTAGCAAATAGCAAGTTCTTGAAATTACCGATTAATATTTATTGCAATAGTTACTTAAGATTCATCTTATTGTGTAACAATTCCATATATAACACAGGAGTTAGTTTCTTGGATTTTATTTTATTGCACTAAATTTGTAGTGAAAAAACCAATCGATTTTATTAAAGTATCACAAAAATTCATAAAAAAAAAGATTTGTAATCAAAAGATCATTCATTTTTGCCTGCTATTACAAAACTTCTTAGAAAAAATGAATGAAAAGATCATTCATTTGGACTATAATGTATAGTCCGTAGGGCTGGGCATAAATACCGAAAAATCGAAACACCGAACCGAACTGAATTTTTTTGGTGTTTCAGTTTCGGTGTTTCGGTATATGTTTTCATATTTTCGGTAATTCGGTTCGGTATTCGGTATGTAATTTTGTATTATTCGGTATTTCGGTTTAACCGAAATACACTATATTATAATTTTATAATAATATTTAAAATTAATATTATATTAATTATTAACTAAAAAATAAAAATTAAGCTGAAAAATAAAAATAAAAATTGTAAAATTTTAAAAAGCCCACTAAGCAGGCCCATAACAAAAAAACCGAACTAACAAATACTAAACCGAAATATTAAAAACCGAACCGAAATATTAAAAACCGAACCAAACCGAATTATTTCGGTTCGGTATTCGGTACAACAAATACAAGCACCGAAAACCGAAAAAACCGAAAAAAATAAACCGAAACCGAACCGAATTACCGAATGCCCAGCCCTAAATTAGTCCGTGTATAACTCATGTATAGGTAAGCTATATTGTATACTCCGTGTATACTTTCTATGACTTTTTTGGCAAGCTACATTCTATAGTCAGTGTATAACTCTTATGATTTTTTGCTATATTTTATGTAAATAAAATATGGCTATATTTGTTGTAAGCTAATTACTTTATTGTATATATATTTGAAACTAGGTCCTATTCATTATATTCTTAAGTTATTTGTTATTACACAAGATCCGAAAAAGTTAGCAAAATAATAATATTTTATTTTATATTCTGTCATTTTTTCAATTATTTTTTTTTAAAAATATTATTCTTCATTGGTAAACTACATAAATCCCACTAGTTTAGATCCTAATTACTAAGATTCCTAATAGTTTCAAATATTACTTCCTCTACCATATTTATGTTTAGGATACATGAGTCTGAATTCGCGAGATACATGTATATGCCAAATTTAAAATCGAGATACATGAGTATCATACAAGTACATTCATATGTATCATAAAAGTATCTAGTATTAATTTCATGTATTTGTTATATGTATCTAGTATTAATTTCATGTATCTATTTATATGATCTAATTATGATTTCATGTATCTATTTATATGATCTAATATTATTTCATGTATCTTTTATATGTATAATTTGATATATGAAGTATCAATTCCATACGTTATATCCAAAAACATGTATATCAGATACATAGTAAGCATCTACGTATCTAAATATGGAATGTGACTGAAACACATGAATTTGGGAACAAATTACGACTGTAGAGTATCTGTCGTGTCATTAATAATAAAAAAGTAAAAAATTTCAAAATTCTTCCCATTTTTTTCAGCATCTGAAAATTTTTTTCTCATAGATACATATAAAAATTTCACATAGATACATATAATCTTAACTCAGATACATGAACTCTTAACTAGATACATGTACATCTAATACCCTTCGTATCTCTCTCCTTTTCAGAGGAAACCTAATACCCTTCGTACTCTGATCTCCACTTATTGAAACTCCGATTACGTTCATGGCTGGTTAAGGCATCTCACCGCAACGGTGCTTGTTTTACTCTTTGATTTGTTGATGTTGCTCACTATTCGCTGCAAAGATTCGATGAATTTCCATCAGGTCTATCGAAAATTAGACATGAACACTCCTCCAATTGGGCCTTTCGACCTCCTAATCGCCTTCGACAGTCCAGGTGGTTTCTCCACCGTCGATGCTATCTCTGGATAGTAACAATTTGAAAACGAAAGGATATAGGTTAATCATATGAATATGCATTGATACATTTAATTTAAGGAGGGTAAGAAGCAAGAAATTGATGAACAACTTGTACATAACATCAATTGGCATTTTCTAGAGCTATTGCATGGATTCTGATTGTTTCCGGCAGAAACAATTTTAAGAAAAAAAAAAGTTGACCAATCGGTAGGGGGGAGGAGATATTGATAGGGTTGGAGATTGGTTGTTATTAAAACGTAAATTGTGGAGTTTAAATGTAAAGATAATTAATCAATCCTAATTGTAAGGGATGTGAATATTTTCTCATTGTATCTTCAATAATATATGGTGTAAAATATTAAAAGTGGTAATATATGTAATTATTTAAAAGTAGAGGTAACACTAATATATATGGTAGTGATGTATGTCTAATAAGGTAGTTTATCCTTTTTTTGTGATATTATATTTATGGAAGTCAAGTTGGATGAAAGAGTTCAAAATAACATACATGTATCAATTTATATATATACTACGCATAATGTAGCTAGATGACAGTTTTATTCTATGCTCATATATGATGTATCAATGTTTGTTTTTTCTTTACCTTATTATTTAGAACATGTTTACACGTATTAATACGTTATGAGTTATTACGTTCTTTTTTAAGTACATTTTTTATCTTAATAATTAGATACTATTTTTTAGAAAAAAATATATAACTAAAGAGATCTACTACAATTATAAGTTTTTTTTTATATGACTAACTAAAGTGTATAAATTTATCTGCTTCATGTGTTTACTTAACCAAATATAATTGATCATATTTAAGTGATTTAATAAAGTAAAAATACATATTAATTTATCAATGATTAAATAAAATAATTTTATATTTAAATACATAACATAAATATAATAATTTGATCTAAATATTTCAGTAAATATTATCCGTTGAAGCTCCGAGATTTACCTACAGACTCATGCGTACGTAAGTAATCCAGAAAACCTCAAATAATCAACTTGACAAAAAAAAAAATTAATTGTAATTCTCACAGAAACTAAAACAAACTACTACATAAAAATCAAAATTAAACCTACTAAAATCATAACCAAAAAAAAAGAAGAGTTAAAAGTAACATGACTAATCTTCTCTATCGATCTCCAATTCTTGATTTTTAAAGCTTTTCAAGGATAAGATTAAGGCAAGGGCTCCTTCACAGCAGTGCATCATAACTTCAAGGCAAGGAAACACACTCAATGTAATTAAAATAATTTTGAAGAGTAAACAAGTTGGCGGATTGAACGCAACGTAATAAGCTGAACTGACTAAAATTAGTTTAATCAAAAATTCGATGAAGCTAAGGCATGCTTGAAGACGTCTTGCCATACCTAATTGAGATTGGATACAGAGTCGTCTTTGTGGAAGATAAAAAAAAAAACAAACTGAGGATTGTGAAATTCTTAAGACATACTAGCCATATTTTATAGTGTCAGCAATAATGGATTCCTATACAAATTCGGATTCAATTTATTAAACCAAACCTCTATATTTTAGGACTTTATTAACACCTTTACAAATGTAATTAAAACACTAGCTCTTACAACTTTTTCATTAGGTTAAGATAATTTAAGTCATTTAATATTCCTTTTTAAGGGTAGAATTATTAGGTTTTACTCCAATGAAATTCTAAAGCCATAATAATTCTACAAGAAAAAGAACAAATTTAAGCCCGACTTCCTGGCCTCTATTTTTATATTATATATATCCATACGTATAAATTTATAATCTATCATGTTTTGTTACTTATATTTTCATTTGCTTTAGATGTATTGATGGTTTAAATTGTTATTTGTACATTTGAATCTTTCAATAATTGACATGGTTATAAAAAAACTAAATTTGAAAAAAAAAAACTGATAAATTTGTTTATTATACAATGTTATAATAAAGAGCAAAAAGTTCAATGTTATAAATTCATTGAATGAGTGGATTGTCCATTGAGTTAATACATGAACTACTTGTTCATATTCCCTAGGTTCTATGAACCTTTTTGGATAAGAATGTATCTATTTATTATGACACTTAATATGGTGACTTTTGGGGTGATTTCTCAACCTATAAATACGGTTGCTCATTCACCATTGTAAGATACACATGACACAACATGAGACATGAAGACATTTGAATAAGATGATCTCTACATTCTACTCCCCATATCTCTTGTCTTTATTTCTTGTAGTATATTGCTTATATTTTACAACACGTTATCAGCACGAGACTCTAGCCAATTGAGATTGAGTTTTAGAGTTTCTTTAACTCATGTTCTAGATGATCTCGTTATGAGAATCAAGAATGAAAAATAATAACTACTGCAATATTATCAAGGTATTATATGAATAAAATCAGGTATGTATTTTCTAAAATCTTCTTATGATTTAGAATACGATAGTGTTCGGTCACTAACATTGACCAGGAACCAAAGACATATACTACTACTGGTTGAATATTCTCTGCTCCACAAAATTCCTTGAATGGAAGAAGACTCAAAGGGTGAATCGTGTTGTACTTCGGTCTATTATACCGTTGATTGAGGGTAAGACGGTGGATTCAAGTCCCATCGCACCAAAAGGGTAAGACATCAGGTTAAAGTCCGGATGCACCATAATGAAAAATGTTTGAGAGTAAGACGGTAGATGCAAGTTCTATTGCACCAAAAGGGTAAGACATCAATTTGAGTTTTGATGCACCTTGATGATAAGGATTGGGTTCAAGTCCCATAGAATTATGGCATAACACGCCTTATATGGATAAGACATTGACTTTGAGTCTCAATGTACCATAGTGATGATATAATGATGACTAAGGCTTTGATGAAAAGTAATGAAATTTGTCCCATTGAATTTGCTCCATTCCTTGATGCGAATGTGGTAACAGTACATGATAAGTTTGAAATCCGCCCAATTGCTTCATTCTATCATATGAATGTGGTAGCAGTGAATAAAAAGTCTGAAAGATGACAAGTTATTGAATGTATGAATAAGGGCGTTGAGGGACAAGATTATAATAGTCATCATTGTGGTAATTATAAAAGGAAGAACATTGTGGGTTCTCCAAATAGTCCTTCAAAATGTGAAGGTAATTTTTATCATCATATGGTATGAAAGGTCATTGGATCCGTGGTCATTGTGTGACCTAATAATTTGATAAATTTATAAAAATTCTCCATCAAAAGAAAGGAAGATAAAGTGGTGCTACAATTGACCTTTCAGGGTGATGTTGAGGTGGATCATGCAAAAATGATAAATTTTTAAAGGCATGACAATGTGCTTATAATGTAAATTTATGAAGCACATATAAATGATTAGTCCATTTCTCGAAGAGAATGTGACGTGTGATAAGCATCGTGAATGCTCGACCATTCTGAAAGAGAATGGGTCAAGATATGATAAAATCATTATGGGTGGATATATGCCACGACTCACCTCTACGGGAGGTTTGAGAAAAATAAATATTAATTGGTATGACCGGTTGGCCATTTCGATTCCAATGTGATGCAAAAGTAATTGAGAATTCACGTGGCTTTATGATGAAGAAATAAAAAAAAAATTCTTCAAGAATTCTCTTGTGTTGCTTGTTCTCATGATAAAGTGATCATTGTATCATTATACCAGCTAAGGTTGGGATTGTATTCTCTGGATTTTGGAACATATAAAAAGGTGAATATGGGCCCGTTCACCTGCCATGTGGATCATTTGCAATTATATGATAGTTTGCATTCATGAGATGGTCACATGTGCTTTGTTGTCAACTTACAAATTGGTTTTTGTAAGGTTGTTTGCTCGAATTGTTAAATTAAGAGCACAGTTCCAAACCATGAAATTATGTTGATAATGCTGGTTGGTTTAGCAGAAATTGTATGCCTCCAATTATAGCTAAACCATGGGTATGAGAACAAAACTCCCAAATAAAATTTGGTATGAAATGAATTTGTTTAACATGTAGTAACACATGTATGCATCAAGTCAACAAGGTCTCCCCATCATAATTGGTTCAGGGTGAAGAACCAAATAATTTCCATCTAAAGTTTGAATGTGCGATATCTGATTTAATTGCTCCACCACGCACAAAGATGGATCCTCAAATGAAGTTGGGGTGAATGTTAGATTTTCTAACATTAGGGGGAGAGATGATTGACAGTTGAAAATTATGAGATGAATTATCTAAATCCTCGTTAAAAAAAATGAACTTGAAGTTCAAAAGATAATTCATTTGCATAATGATGCAAATTAATTGCCAGATGAATTTGATGACCCTATGTTATAATTCAGCTGCAAATGCTCCAATGAGAAGTCCTTGAAGGACAGAGTCTATGGTACGCCTGAAGCATGATAGTCCAATCGATTCCAAATGAAAAATTTCTTGAGGTAGGAGAGCAGCAAATGATCAAGATGGTCATGATAATGAGGCAAGTGCTTTAAAGAAGCACGATGATATAACACTTCATAAAACCTTGGCAAAGGTTCAGGTACCTGAAATGATGAATATGAAGAGATCTCAATAAATTATGTCGTATTGGAATCGAGTCAAAAGACTGTCGACGGTATCTTTGATATGAAGTAGCGCTTAATGCTACAAATGATGACGAGGATCTTGAATTAAAAATCTGTCATATTGTGTGGACAGATAAATAATTGGCCAAATGAAATGCACAATTCAAGTATATTATATTTCACTTAGAAAAGTGATGTTTTTGGACTTATAGTCCATGGATCAATATATGATGTCAGTGGGGTACAAATAATCATTTTACGAAAGTATAACCGTAAGATATAAAATACAGTGTGTGCCTCGGGGCATAAAAGGTTTTCATAAAAATCCTGACATTATTAAATGGAGATATACTCTCCTGTGGTGGATGCAATGAAGTTTATTTCAGTTTGGCAATAGATGAAATGCTTGAATATGTGTAATGAATGATTGTCAAGTCTAGCTAGACGATGAAGGTTATATGAAAATCCTTGAAGGATTTAAAAGGTCTTAAAGTAATTCCATTGAGTACCCTAATGGTTATGAGATTGCTTAACATAAATAAAGATCAATTTCGATCTCATGAAAATGATTGAAAAATATCATGTATTAGTGCAATTGGTGCACATACAGATTGTTGATTATGCAGATGCCGGGAACTGTGTGATTTTTCTTTGAAAAGAGATATTACAACTACCATGTATGAAGATAATGCTGCATGTATAGCTCGATTGAAGGAAGGATACATCAAATGAGATTGGGCAAAGTATTTTTCATCAAAGTTCTTCTTCACATGTGATCTTCAACAAAATGGTGAGATACAAGTTCAACGGATCCCTTCAAGTGATGATCTTGAAGAATTATTTATTAAGGCGTTGCCAATGTCAACATTTGAGAAGATGAAATATGAGATTGAAATGCATTATCTTCGGGATATCAAGTAAAGTTTTCATCAGGGAGAGTGAAATATGCGCTGTACTCTTTTCCTTAATCATGGTTTTGTCCCAATTGGGTTTTCCTGATAAGGTTTTTAACGAGGCAGCACTTAAGGCGTATAATGAGATGTGTGTACTCTTTTTCCCTCCCTAGGTTCTATGAACCTTTTTGGATAAGAATGTATCTATTTATTATGACACTTAATATGGTGACTTTTGGGGTGATTTCTCAACCTATAAATACGGTTGCTCATTCACCATTGTAAGATACACATGACACAACATGAGACATGAAGACATTTGAATAAGATGATCTCTACATTCTACTCCCCATATCTCTTGTCTTTATTTCTTGTAGTATATTGCTTATATTTTACAACAAATCAATATTTGATTTGATACTTATCTTGATATAATGTAACTTGAAGCTTTAATCAGTAATGTTGGGAGGAGAAAAGGGGCTCAGTGGGAAGGAGAAGGAAAGTAGAGAGGTCAACCTCTTTCAAATACGTATAATATGAATTTTGGCAATTTAATTGAATATGTAGTCTTTGTTTTACTCCTTTCTACGATTTAAGTTACATGTAGGCTTTGTACATTTTAACGTTATTATCATTTTTTAGTAATGTTATTCTTCTGGTATATAATTTTATTAATTAGCGTAAAACACACAGGCACAATACGTACTCTAAACTAGTGAATTATTAAGCAAGGATGAGATAAGGAATAGTTGTTGGCTCTACTTTTGGTCCTTAATTGTTCGAAATCTTAGGAAAAATATTCAGTCACAAAATTGCAGGGAAACTCTCCTTAAAGATAATTCATTCGGTATAAGTGTATAAATTAAGAGTACAAAAACTGAAAAAAATTCAATAAGAATGAAAACTAGCCTAATAGATGAGAATTATATATTCTTGATATCTTCTCCACCGAAAAAGAAAAGACTTTTGAGTATAGATGAATTATATACCATAATATGGTTAAAGAGCTCCAACTATCAAAATAATAAAGAAGAATAATCAACTATACAGTAAAACCTTACTAAATTAATATAGGTGGGATAATGAAATATTATTATTTTATAGAGGTATTATTTAATCGATAAATTAATATTTATTAATTTAAAGAGTGTTTCGACACCGCTAAATTCATTCGGGGATGAACTCTCAGAGAAATTGTATGAACCCACTTGTGAAAATGTCATTCATGAACTTGAGGTCATGTTTAATGATCTCGATTATCGCAATAAAATGGACGTTAATAACATATTGAACGTTAATAACAATTAGCCATTAATTTTATGTACAGTAAAACCTCACTAAATTAATACTCGATAAATTAATTTCAATGAACGCATAAAAGATGATGCAAAGACATGCTGGAAAACTGATAAGAAGGAAAGTGTGAATAAGGAAATAGCACAACATATAGTATGCATTAGTAATACTAATATAAAGTATAAATAAAGAAATTTAGTACGAAGCATTAGTAATACTAATATAAAGTATAAATAAAGAAATTTAGTACGAACTTCTTTTCTCTCAAACAATTGTAAAGGTAACAATTACCTTTATATTAGTACGTCATACTCCTTCCATTCTATTTTAACTGTTTTAAAGTTATTCCTATGTAATAAAGGTAAATACTTTTATAATTTTAAGGTTATAGGTAAAATAATTGTCAATTTTAATTTCTAAAATAATAATTATTTTTGGAGCTGAAACGATAATTAAAATGAGACGAAATTATTTCTTTTTTTTGCTTCGTGAGTTGGTGAATGCGTCGTGGATTTTTGGTTAATTGAAAGCTTTTCCTGCGCCTAATAATTCCATGAATATTCTTCCAAATATACATTGTCCAAAATAATTTTTACACTCTTTATAATTTAACAAATTGTAATAAATTATTAGCAAATAAGAATTTCTTCAACTTACTGATTATTATTTATTGCAATACTTACTTAAGATTCATCTTATTGTGTAAAAAATCCATATATAACACTGGAGTTAGTTTCTTGGATTTTATTTAATTGCACTAGAAGTTTGTTTAAAATTCGTATTTGGATATTAAAAATAAGGACTTTTTCACCGCTTTCATGGTCCTCATTATTTTTGCCCTCGTTCTCCATCAACACCATTGAAGCAATTTGAGACAATCAACAATGATAACTTTTTACTCTTTTTTTTTCTCTGTAGAATCTGGATTAATTAATAACATATAAAATATTAAGGCGGAATGACCTGAGAGACCCTTATACTTGGCTCAGATTGTAATCTGGACCCTTGTACTTCGTAAAGTTTCATCCAGGCACTTGTACTTATAAAATTACACTATTTTAAACCCCTCTGACCGTTGACTGATCCTATGTGGCAACTTATTGGTTGAGTTGGAACAATGCGTTAATTTCACGCGTACAACGCGCGTAAACATACAATTTTTTTTATTAAAAATAATTTTAAAAAAAACAAAAAATAAAATACTCAATTAGACACCTCTTTCTTCTTCCCCACCCCCACCTTCCTTTTTTTACCCCACTCACCCCTTCTTTTTCTCCTCCATTTTTACCACCTTAAAAAAGCAATAACTCCACAAAATTCAGTTCATACAAAACCCTAACTTTCAATACAATCAATTTCTTTGACACATTATTAACATCAAATCAAAAAAACACAAAATTCAAGGAACTAGAAAAACACTAAAAAATTTCAGCCCCTTTCTCTATTACTGGAGAATATTATGAATACCAAAAAGCACCATAAATTCTTTTTTATATGCTTCACAATTCATCAAACCAGTGAAATCTTCAGTTGTTTTTATGCTTTCATTAGTTTAATTTTTTTCTATTTGTTCACTTTATCAATTTGCTTATAATTTCGAATTGAGTGGAGAAAAAAAGAGGAACAACATAGAAAGAGATCTGAAGAAGAGATGAGAAGGGAGAGGGGATCTAAGAAGAAGGAAGAAAAGAGGGGGTGGAGGATTTTGATGGAGAAGCGAAAAGGGAGTGGGAGGGAGAAGAAAGGAGAAATCTGATGAAGAAGAAAGAGAGGGAGGAACGATGGGGGTCTGAAGGAGAGAAGAAGGGAAGGATATTTGATTTAATTAATTTTTTAATATTTTATTTCTTATGTGTCATTAAAAAATGACGTGGAATTCCACACATAGATGTGTGTCATAAAAAAAATGACGTGGAATTCCACATGTAGATGTTTGTATTACACGAACATTTATCAGATGAGAAAAGGGTTTAAGATATCAAGTTTCATTGAGTTTAAGTGTTCAATTGGCAAAATTGTGAGTAGAAGGGTCGAGGTGACAATTCGAGCCAAGTATAAGTGTCTCCCAGGTCATTCAGCCAAAAATTAATAACATAAAAAAGTTAGTCATAACTTATTAAATCTTCTTTGTAATATGAAAAAGTTTTTGGAAAGATGCTTACATCGATTCGGACTCTGTTTTTTCTTCTTAGTTCATTCAATCAACAACACATATTAATTGAAAACAAACTTTGATCCATATACCATCACATGTACTCCAATTTAAACAATACTCAAAGTTGATAGTATCAAAAATAATTGAACATTATTTCGAAAAAATAAACCCTTAGATCTGTAAAACGTATTTTAAAAAAGAAAACGAAAAAATGAAAAATCATTAATAATTAAATGTGAAAATATAATAATCAAATTAAGAGAAATAAGTATTTCTAAAAACGAATTGATGGTGTAATTTTTTTTTCCACTTTCAGTGATACTAGTTACTCTCTATCAATCTCAATAGTACCTACCATCGTCAAAATTAAGGACAAATTTGTGTCATATTATTTAGAGTCAGTTTGGATTGACTTAAAATTTTTGGGAGTGTTTGACAAATTTAAAAATAACTTAAAAACAAAAGTAGGACTCTCCCTACTTTCTATATTTTGACTTAAAAGTTATTTAAGTTTAACTTTAAAAAAATTCTTTTTTTAAGCCAATCCAAACGGACTCTTAGTTATATATCGAAGGAGGTGTATAGGTGTAGTCAAGAGAATCTCAAATCTTCAACTTGCAAGAAAAGAAACTAATTGTAATTCTCACGCACCAAAAATAAACTACTACATAAAAATCAAATTAAACCTACTAAAATCATAACCAAAAAAAAAATAAAAAATTAAAGTAACATCATAATCTTCTCTATCTATCGATATTCAATTCTTCATACTTGAAGCTTGCAAATATATATATTTACTTTCCCATTCGATAGCATTGCCAAATAAAAATAAGGCAAAGTCTCACAATAAGTGAGATTGCAGTGATTTTGACGAATATTTCAAGCTTGTGTGGCAAACAAGTTATCGGTTTGAATGCAACGTAACACATGAAACTGATCACAAATATTTCAACCAACAAATTGAACATCAACGAAAGGCAACGTCCTGCCATACCTAATTACTTGTTCACGCGAATAAGAAAATATTAAATATATTTTAAAATAATTATTTGTAAGAGAATCGTGAAATTCTTAAGACTTAAGGCCATATTTTATAGTTGCAGAAATAATGGATTCCTATACAATTAATACGTGTTACTCCCTCCGTCCTATTTTAACTATTTTTTTTAAGTTGCTTTATTAAGGTAAATACTTTTGTAATTTTTAGGTTATAATTAATAATAATTGTCAAAAGTGATGATTATTTTGGTACAATTTTTTGGAGCTAAAATAATAGTCAAAATAATAAATTGTTTCCTTTTTTGCTTCGTCCATCTTTGGTTAATTTAAAGCATTTCCTGCGCCTAATAATTCCAGGAATATTCTTCCGAATATACATTGTCCAAAATAATTTTTACACTCCTTATAATTTGTTGCAAATTATAGTAAATTATTAGCAAATAACAATTTCTTGAAATTACCGATTAATATTTATTGCAATAGTTACTTAAGATTCATCTTATTGTGTAAAAAATCCATATATAACACTGGAGTTAGTTTCTTGGATTTTATTTTATTGCACTAAATTTACTAAAATAATTTTGTAAAAAAAAACTCAATTATTTTTATTGAAGTATCACAAAAATTCATAAAAAAGGTTTGTAACCAGAAAGTCATTCATTTTTGCCTGTTATTACAAAAGCTTATTAGAAGAAAAAAAATGAAAGAGATATTTTGTATGATATTAAATAAAAAATATTATATAATACTTCGACAAAGTTGAAGACTTCTAGTGGTGTTCAAGATAAGTGATCTTTCAGAGAGGCAAATAAAGTGGCAGACATACTTGCGAAAATGGCCTTTACATCAATTGTTTTGAACACAACTTTTATTTTATAGGAACTGTTACTTTTTGTGACAGCTACTCTTGAAGTTGATCAATGGGGGTGACCATCGTGGTACAGCGGATGAGACCGTTTCTTTTTTAATTAGAGATTTTAAATTTGAATTTTGAATATAAAATTTTTTTTGATAATAATACTTTCCTTCGAATAAAAAAATAAAATGGAGTGGAAGGTAAGGGGATCAAGCAATGACTTACTCAACCTCAACTTACTAGTTACTACTATTGATAAAAAATTATATATAATGTTAGCTTCTACTAGTAATTTTAGGCTTTCGGCATCTGTAACTTAAAGTATTTTTCATGATCTTTACTAATATGAGTTGTGGTGATTTTGGATTTGAGTTTGAAAATTTTCTATTAGAAACATTGTTCTCTAAAATGAATCTTATAAGGGAAAATTTCATAAATAGCTAAGATGTGAAACATAATAGGCCTCCTTAACTAGAGTTTACCTATTTACGTAGCATAGCTATAGTTTTAATGGCTAAAATCGAATCTGATTTGTATATTCTGATTTTTATTAATTAATTATACAAATAGGTTATTAAGTTGGTTTAATTAATTGCGCCAATTTCAGTTATAATAAAGGAAACAATCCCTTAAATAATGGTTATTATATCTAATTAGAATCCTTACCAAATATGACTTCTCTATCTTTAACAACGACACAAAACTCATAGGGTCGCTGATATCTATATTTCTACAGAATTTTAACAAAAAATCCATTGATTTCTTTGTGGATTATACAACTATGGTAAACACAACAATCAATTATATTACGTCATTTGTATATGTTTGAATTAATTTTAAACATTTGTATTTGAAATTTCTTTTGGTGAATTGATGTGCTATTTGCCATTTTTTTCTTTTCTTTTCTGAAATACTAAGTATATTTGGATCGTATTCTAATGTATATATAACGTAAAATTGATTGTATTTGTATAATTATGGATGCGTTAAAAAAAGTTTATATGAAGTAGTGGTTTATTTCTGATTCGTATTTCTATAGTTGGAATTTTATGAATACTGATTACTTCTTGAATACTATATGAAAGTGCTCACTATGAACATCTGAATTTGTTTGTATATAAAAAGATGTATTTGTATACAATGGATAAAATTATACAAACAAATTTTGAACCCTTTCACTTACATATATAATTTTGTATATGTTTCCCAGCAAATTGTATATATAAATACGTTTGTATAAAATGAGTTGTATATAGTAATACAATTGATTTGTATATCTTAATTGTATTTATATTTGAATTAAATCAATTTGTATATGTTACTGAATAAACTGTATATTAAATAATTTGTATATTAAAATTCATTTTTTAAATCTACAATAATGTCTGCTATAGCAATTTTGGTGATGCATTTGGGATAATGGAATGAAAAAAATTGTTGTGTTGCAGTTGTATATCAACTCAAGTCTCGTTAAGCACCTAAAAATCTGTTCTTGAACATTGCACTTGTGCATTGAAATCAACTGAGCAAAACATTCTATTCACAAAAGCGTTTAAGTTGATCTTCAGAAAGTTTCTTGACCAAATCCTCAATTACACGCACGTTCGTATAACATTGCATGTGTGGGGCTTCTCTTGGACCTTCATTGACCATACATTGGACCCCCTAATAAACAACCTTAACTTCATTATACAAATAGATGTATTTGTATAACTATATCAGTTCGATTTGTATACCCATAACACTACAAATAACACTATTGATTATTTTATACATCTGCTGGTTCTTGATAATGTAATATATACAAATTACTGAACTAACAATCCATCTATGCTATGATATACAAGTTAAATTGTCCATATACAAATCGAAGAAAAAAATAATTCAAAAATAGGGCTAGGACCTCAAAATCATCTGCTTCCTCGTGATCCATTGCGACATAATTATCTCCTCCAATTGTTTTTGAGTCATTTTGACTGGAAGATGATTCTTGTACTTTTCTTTTTTTTATATTTGGTAATTGAACCTACAATTGCTTCAAAGTCTTGAGTTAAACCCAACGAAAAGGATGGATTTCGTACTAGTTTTATTGCATGCAAATGTATACCTCTAGTGATTCTCTTTGATGGAGCACTCCTCCATGATTAGAACGGTTGTGATTACTAAAGCGAAGGAATCTTGATTTTGACTTTCAAACTATGAAAAATTTGGGGAAAATGAAAAAATTATACAAATACAATCGATTAAAAACTGAAGAAGTAAAAAAAATAAAATAAATGATACTTGTAAACAAATTTGAACAATTAGGAGGCAATTTTTTCAAAATTAGAATGTGATTTTGTTGAGAGATTTGTGGGTGGATTGAGAGATTTATGGTGAGTTGAGAGAATAAAGGAGATAATTATGTGGGAGTGGAAGAGAGAGATAGTGGGTAGGTTTGTATAAAAGGGAAATTGGATTCTAAACGATTTATACATTAACGTTGGGACCCACCATAACCCTTTTCTTAAACATAACCCATTTTCTATAATTAAGTGAAACTATAGTCATGTAGTATAATTAGGTACTAAATATTAGCTTTGTTATATAATTTTCCCATCTTATAATACAAATATTTAAATTAATCAAATTTTAATATAAATATCAAATATCTCATAAAAAAAAGTAATATAAATTTTGTACCATTTAAATATTTTTTAGTTGACATGGCACAATGAGTATATTAATGGAGCGCGAGAGGCTTAAGCCAATATTTATTTAAATTTTTCTCTTTCCTGTTTTCCTTTTTTTGTCACTATATCTTCCACTATTTTTTTCAAACTTAAACTCGTTCACTGAAAGCAAGCTCACCAATATTATAGCATTTTTTCATATAATTTTACATATTAAATTAATTTAGCTTCAAATTTTCATTAATTAATACTCAAAACATAAATTGAGACAAATAGAACAGTACATACGAAATAAAGCCGATCGAAAGCCATGGTCTTGCTATTTGTTAGACCACAAAATTATACACTACAGGAGGATGCACGAATATCCGGTGTACCTCACCGTTATCAGCCACTCAAATAACTGAAAAAAGTTGCAACAAACAGAAAATGGTTTATTTATTACCCATCATCTTCTTAAACTCTTCAAAGCAAACGTAACCGTCGCCGTCGGCATCAACGGACGTGATCATTCTGGTACAATCCTGAATGGTACAATTCTGGCCCAAACGGTTCAGGATCTGATGAAGCTCCGTCGCAGAAATCCTTCCGTTATGATCCTGATCGTAAAGATCAAACGCCTCTTTCAGTTCCTTAGCGCCGCCGTCAACGGAATCGTCGTTTTTGCAAAAGTTTGCAAATTCATCTAAGTTAATGCAACCGTCCTTGTCGGTATCGATTTCCGCCATCATACGCGCAACTTCTTCCGGCGAAGTGTCGGATCCTAGGGCTTTGAGTACGCCGGAAAGTTCGTCGCCGGAGATCATGCCGTCGCCGTTAGCGTCGAAGCGTGCGAATACTTTTTTCACTTCTTCCATGTCTTGAAGGTAAACGCAGGGCTTGGTGCCTTCGGTAGCCATTTTTCCCGATTGTGTGTTGAGAAGATGAGGAAAATAGAGAAAACGTTATAGAAATGGAGGGAGATTTATTGGGGATTTATATAGGGAGTTATGGGAGGTGCAGAGTTAGAGATAGAGAGCTGATTACTCGTGACCAGTTGTAGCCAACGGATTAAATTTGTCATTTTAAAATAATTTTTTATTTCAAATGTTTCATTAAAATATCACTCACTCCGTTCCTTTTTTGTTGTCATAGTTTTCTTTTTGAGAGTCAAACGATATGAATTTTGACTAATATTTTAAGATGTATTGATATGGAAAAGTTGTGTATTTTTTGAATATCTAAAATTTTATTTTAAAATATCGAATTAACGTATTCTAATTTAGCTTTGAAAATTAATCAAATTGACTTTTAAAAAGCGCAACATGACAACTAAAAAGAAATGGAGGGAGTCGTATTATAAAATTAGTACATCCCAACACAAATTTACTAGTACTTATTACTCTAGTTAGTATACTTAATATTTTAATCTTTTTTTAATTACATCTTGTTTTATTTGTCTTGCTATTTTATTATAGTTTTTTTATATCATGTTTGGATTAATGTATATTGAAACAAACTTCTACTTAATAAAAGTAGGAATAAGATATATAATTTTCAGATTCACTTATGAAATTATACTGAATATGTTATTGTTCTAAACAACATGAAGATTGAGTATCACATAAAATTGCCTACAAATTTAAATTTAGTTGAGTTAAAGTGGGTATAGCGCATCGAGTAAGAAATTAAAGGGCAAATAACACAAATTTAGTTAAGCTCAATTATATGAGTCATTAGTTTTTGTATGTTTCATTTGAATTTGTCTTTTTAAAAAAAAATATAATTCGTCTTTTTTTAAGTAATATCTCAATACATACTAGTTAGTAGTTAAGTATGAACAAATATTAAAGTTACGTACCAAAGTGCTAAAGTGATTGTTTTTTTTTAATAGATGAAACTTAAGATAACTCAGGTTAAGAGATTATTTATGATGCTGTTACATTTCCATATAACTGTTGTCCTAAAGATTTTATTAGAGAAAACCGTATTAGCAGTAAATGAATGTTAATGTAAATCAAGATAGATATTATTTTTTAAAAAAAAATAGATTAAAAAGGAAAGTAAGACAAAGAAAATGAAACTAGAAGAATACGACTTATTATTTCATAAAAATTAAAATAAAATAATTATACATCTTATGTTATTTAAATTTATTTATAAAATTATACTGAATATATCGTTATTGGACGAGGGGTGGGGGCTATGTGAGTTTGACAAAGTTGGAAGTGACTGAGCCGCGTTATACGGAGTGAGGCGTGTGTAGGACGTGTTGCGGCCTTTTTTAGTTAAAAGAGTTGACGAAACCGACAACTCAATAATCTATTGATGCACTACTATGAATTTTATTACTCTGCCGACTTGTCTGCAATAATAATAATAAATCATCAACTACATACTACAGAAAATATCTTACTTCATGTGAACTGTTCTATATTAGTGGAGGAACACAACCTAAAACTTTAATAAATCTCATTATATTATAGTTAGACTCATTCATTATATTCTTGATTTACTCAATTTTGCGTTAGTCCATATTTTAAATGTTTAGTTTTGAGCGTGCAAAAAAATATTTAAGAAGCATATAGTATTGATAGAGGAAACAAACTATTATCTTCTTTATAGATGAGATCATAATGGAGGATATAGTTTATGATCATCGACATTGATCATGTCACTAGGCATTTGATTAAAATATTGCATAATGATTTGAACATTTTAACGTAGATAATTCTTACCTCTTAAATTAATTTTTAAATTAAGATAGATTGGATCCACGGATTTAATCAAGTCGTATGACTAAAGCAAAGTTTTAAGTGTTAACACAACCTAGGTTACTAAGAATGCGATCTCATATTCAAGTCCTCTTAGGTACGGAGTCGTCCTGGAAAAGGCGTATATATATGTTAATCTTTAGTATGCTTTTATTCTGAAAAGTATTTTTCACTATAAAAAACAGTTTATATCGATGATTTAACCAAGTGGAAAGTGATAACATTGTTTATCAAAAAGGTTCTTGATTTTGAGCTTCGCCATTTGTAAAAAGAATTTTACATTGTCAAATAACCTAGAAAATTAGATAGGTTACTTGTTATAACAAATTAAAACATAGTAATAATATAAGAGAAATTTACACAATCAAATATATGAAAATTAAATTGCCAAGTTAGTTAAATCTTTATGCCAATCTTTTATTGATAACATGATGTAAATTAAAATAACTAACTTCCAGATTAAGTTAAACTGACAGTGTAGGAATCATTACAACAACATACCCGTGCAATCCCAATCCCACAAGTGGGATCTACGGAGGGTAGAGTGTCGAATCATTACAACATCTAACTTAAATCATTTTTATTAGCTTCAATCAAACAACATACAATGACACAAATCAATTTTTCTTGGCAAAGAACAAACCCCATCTCTGCTCACCAGATGAACTTCTGACTATCTTGGCCTTCCAACCTCCAACTATATCATTGTAGTCTTGCTGTATACACAAAATTTCAAAATGAGATAAAATCAATCATTAAACATTTCAATTAATTAGGTGCATGTATAATACTTATATGACAATGCACTCACTTCTGAAAATTCTTGAATAAATGACTCTCTTTCATTCTCCATAATATCCAACTCTTTCTGGAGAACTTTCATGAACTGCAATGCAAGTAATAGACATTTTAGGTACATATCAATGTCTTCCAAGCGAAGCACGTGACAGAATACGAGTTTTAAGTTCAAATGTGATGTAAAAAGTATAACTAAGCCGACTACAGGTTAAACTATGCTGATAGTTTTTAAGTCTTTATATTGTCTGTGTGTGTAACTTAAATCCCAAGACAAAGAAAGAAAAACATACCTGCTCAGTTCGATCCTCAGCAATAACTTCGTTGAAACCAGCATCTCTTAGCATCTATGTTGTGAAATTATAAAGTAGCATTGTCATTCGGAAAATACTAGCAAAGAAAGAGGATTGGGACACATATTCATTGTATGGGATAAATGTTTACCTGTCCATATGCTTCAACATCATGTAAATCGTAACCTCTTTGTTTGATATACGCTGCAAATTCTTCGGAAGCTGGTCCTGCCTTTTTGCAATAATCACTTATGAGGACTCTTCCTCCCGGCTTTAGCCACTTATAGAAAGATCTGAATAATGCAGGCTTGTCCTGCAGAGTGCCAACACTCGATAATTATTCAACTGTTAGGACGAGGAAGAATTGTGGTAATGTAATGTTGAAGATTGCTATCAAAATAAGATTGAGTAAAACATATGACTTTAGCGCAGGTGAAGAATAACCAAGAAAAGGAAATGAGATGTTGTGTAGAAAGACTGCTAATTACCTGGATGTGCAGGATAGTGTCCCGGCTGTATATCACATCGAATGATCCTTCAGGATATGTTTTCACTGTGCAATCAGCAACCTCAAATTCAACCGTGCATTTGCGACCAATAGCACGTTCAAAAGCCAATGTGATCATGTTAACTGAAAGATCAATGCCGACAACATGAACATCATACTTCTCAGCCATGTAAAAGTCACCTCCACCGATGCCACAACCAACATCAAGGACTTTTTCGCCAGGCTGAAGACCCATCATGGCAACGAATTCTTTGGTGGTGTCTGTTCAAGAACAAATACAGAATAACCAAACATCAGTATAATTCTGCACTAAATTATTGTTTTTGGAAAGAAGGAACAAAACTCGCAAACAGAAATGTTCGGAGAACCATGTGCACAAGCCCTAACCACAATGATAATCCAGAGAAACAAACGAAAGATCCTACAGTATATTGCATGAAGTGATAATCCAAGAGGCATACCAATTCCTCCTGTGCTGACAAAGCCTGGCCCAAAGACACGTTCATATCGCAGTATGCCATTAGACTTGTACTGAACAGTGTCCAAGAAATGCTGGAATCCCCTGTCATCCTCGGAACGAACCTTCTGCCATATCCAGCAAATCTGCAAGTTGCAAGTAGCAAGAACACATTGATTTCATTGTCAGGTGAATAATAACTAACAGAAGAGTAATGATGATAGCAAAGTCATACCTCATTTTGATTCCTTTTGTTTCTTACATAAGTTTCAATGCACTTATAACCGATGAGAGAAAGTTCATATGATTTTCCAGCATCATCCTTTAAATTACATTCTTGGAAAACCTGCATTAAGTTACGATCAGAAGAGGAAGATAATCAGACAACAGAATCAAGTAGTTTAAGCTGAGAAAAGAAAAAGCTTGTGACTACTTTGGATTGATCTTTTATGCTGTCGTAAAGCAAGTAATTGAATAAAAACATTACTAGGCATACTGGTAATTGAGTGTTCATCCTTAACTTACAGAAAAAGAAAGATCACAATACACATAGAATTAATGTAAAGCTCTGACCTTCGTATAAAATCTAGGCTCTCGATAATGAGTTGGGTTGTTCTTTCCCTTATGGTCTCCTGATTGATGGAAGCATGTCTCTCTAAAAAATATATAGCCACCAACTTTCAACCATTTGATCATTCTCTCCGCAAGGTCCTGAACCTGCAAAAATTGGAAAAAAGTAGTTTGAAATGTTAAAAACTTATCAGTCAAATAAGAAATTCAAGACAAATGTATGAAGAGCAAGGGAGATCCTAAGAAATTCATTTTACCATATTCATCATCCATAATAGATGTTGTCCTAACTCCTATCTACATTTGTAAAGTAGTCTAATGACTCTAGAATGTAGGCTTGTTCGAAAACTTTTACTAAAATTCTCCAGTTTTCTGAATGGATGATACTTTCCTGTTCCAAAAACTTTGGGATGGTGGTGGATTATTGCACGGTATAACCTATACAACATTATTTTGTTTTCAGCTTTCCTACCGCAAGCATGATCTGGCATAGAGGCTGCATTTTGATGATGATATATGCATGTCACTTGTTAGTTAGATGCAGACACTGCAACAGAAGTTATTGTACATGACACTAAAATGATAGTGATGAATCATTTCAATTCAAATATCCTGTGTCATTGACATAGTTTAGTATGTATCGGTCATACTTCTTTCTTTAGCTCAACCATGACTTTTACACAATCCTCTTATAAGATAAGCATTTAATTAGTAGAAGTCCGCCTAGAAGAAACCTGAGTTTACTCACCATTGTCATAGGCATTGTGTCATGCCTCTCCTAGATTTGAGCTTACAAATAACTTACTGATCATAAATTTTGTATTGTGTGCAACCTTATTGAACTTTTCATGCAGGAAGCAGGGAAAAATTGGAAAAATTACCTCTTCATCGGAAAGATACATCAGTAGCCAGTTAGAAAATATCAAGTCCACCGATTCAGGTAAAAACGTCAAATCTGGTGAGGTTACATCAGCACACACAAACTTGACATTCTTGTGGTGCCCGTTGATGCTTTCATTCTGTAAGGAAGCAAATAAATAGATAAGCAAGTACATGAGAATCCATTCACAAAAAAATTTCATCATTTATCGAGCATGAAGCAACGACAAGTGAATCTTAGAATGAACTCTTTCACAGGTTCATATATCATAAACAGAAAATTCGAATTTCCCAAAGGCAAAATGACACAAACCTTCTTAATCACTTCTTCAATAAAATCCACTGCTACAAGTTCTCCAGCCTTCTCGGCTAAGTCCCCTGTGAAACGGCCAATACCAGCACCCAATTCCAACACGGAATTGCCTTCATATGAGGGGAGCAGTGAAAGCACCTACATGACAAATCTCAATTATTTGAGTGGATTGGCCAATACATTTTCTATGATACTAGAAAAGATAGTATAATCATGCAAGTTAAACCCTTCATGTTGGCTTTGTGTCTTGAACTCTAGTGGGTCCGAATGGTGATTCGACCCCAACAGCTCGAGGAGCAAACCAAATTTGGAGAAAAAAATGGGAATCTGTGCAGGTAGCAGAGGTTCAGTACGACCAGTGCATGGCTGCAAAGAAACCCCGGAGAGTTGTGCAATCCTAGCACAATTTGAGCATGGTCACACGGCCTGAATCCGAATCCTATTATGTTTTCATCTTGACTCTGTAGGTTTAGGAAACACTTGGGATATTTAAAGTGGATTGTACGTGGGGATGGCGTACTGTTTCTTCTTTTTTTCATAGTGGAAAACTCTCTCTACTTCTGCCTCAAGGATGTAGACTTTGACAGAACTTCCTTAAATCCTTATGTTTTTTCTTCTTCTTTATTTGCTGTCTAGTTAACCATCAGTATTCTACAACACTTAACGAAAAAGAAGGCCCCTAGTAACATGCATGAGAAAGTAATAGATAGCCAATCTTGATCCAGGATTTGCCTTTTGCAGAAATGCAGGGTAAGACTGCGTATAATAAACCCTTGTGGTTATGCCTTCCCCGGACCTGTGCACAGCGGAAATTTAGTGCACTGGCTGTCATTTATTAGAGAGGACAAAGAATTGCTACTAAGGTGTCACAAGCGAAGCATCCCCACACTAAAGGTAAACTGAAGGCACCAATCCGGTATAGATTAATAAGGTTTCACACACATATTAAGTCTGAAACCATAAGCTAGAAGGATCTTACGTCCTTACCACTTTTCTTTTTCTTTTTTAGATCTCTGTTTGCCTTTTGGTTTCTTTTGTTTGTTTTAGCTTTTTTCTGATTTTTTACGGGCTTAGCACTCTTGTGCTAAGTACATTGTACATAGCTTCATTTATTTAATAAATCAGGCCGGTCTGGTCTTTTAACCCCAAAAAAAAAAAAGAGTCTGAAATCATAACATTAAAAAAGGAGCATAGAAACAATAATAGAGAAAGAATACCTCAGGTCTATCCTCTTTATCAAGATCAGATGCTTCAGAATCATGCATCATTGCCTCCAAATTGAGTTCAGCAGTTTGCTCCATCCAATAACTCTTTTGAATCTCACGCTCTTGTCCTACCCCTACACACATGACACAACACATTAAAATGTCCAATTCAAACAAAAAAACAGGAATCAACAAGTTAAATTGTATATTGCACTCTCTCATAAAAAAAAACATACAGTTACTTTGTTTCAATTCACAACACTTCCTTTCCTTTTTGCACTATATGACTATTTCAGTAGCGAAAAACAGAGAAATATTTCTGTTTTTTAAGGTTGTTAGCATTGAACTCTTTATATTGTTAATATAAATTTATGCTCCACATCAAAAGTATTTCCGCCTAGAGACTGAACTCAAGACGTTCTGATATCATGTTAAAGTGTGTGCATTATTATTAGAGAACATTGATTACCTGGAGCAATGGCAGCCATGATACAAGTTTGTGAATTGTCAATTGCAGAAATGGAAGGTTAACAACCTTCAACAGCAAGGCGAGATCTAGAAAAGGACCTTGATTTACAATTACTAATTCTACCTCTCTGATGCATCAACTAAACTAAGTTGTTAAGCAATTTGTTTTGCCACTTTATAGACCACGACAAAACCATTGGAAAGAGATTTTATTTTTTTTGTTTTGTAACCGAGCGGAAAGCAAAAAGTAGTTTGTAAATTACTGCACTTTTATTTGTCACAAAATAATTATTGATATAAGTATTGTTTTGGAAAATGATTTGAAGAAAAAATATTTAATGCTGAGAATAAACTTAAAAAAATATAATTGTCTTTTCTTGATACGTCAAAAGTGACAAGTAAAAATGAAAATTTATTTTTTAAAAAAGTGACAATTAAAAGTGATAGTTATCCTGATATTTATGTTTTAGATTATAAATTTTAAAGTTTCTTTTTCATTATTAACTTCATCTCATTTCAAACATTACATTAAAATTTAAAAAAAATTATAAATATATATTAATTCTCGAATATTCTTTGAAAAAAAAATTCTCATTTCCCAAGTGCTCTTGAAAATGAGCAAAATTCAACTTTCATGAGCAAGCTTATGTTTTAATAATTTAGTCTAAAAGCTTAACATTGGATCAAGAAAATATTATATTCTGTGGTCTTCTTTCTTGGGTACATATTCCAATGACAAAAGAGATACAGTTTTATCATAAATCTTGATTTTATCATTTCTCATTTCTTTTTTTAAAAATACAATTGAGATTTTTCAATTCGTTTGTCTTTTTCACAAGTGTCTTAGTGCTTCGATGCCGTATTCTTAGTCTAGAAATGCTCTTGTAAGTTGTAACAAAATTATTGAAAATGAGGAAAGTTGTGAGTGTCAAGGATAATTTTGATTTACATAGTTTTTTTTAAAATAGAGACAAAATATAAATAGTACCTTAAAAAACCAAACATGTGTATAAATCAACCAAGTATTCCAGAGTGTAATCCAGTATATGTCCAAATATTTGAAGCTACAAACATATCTTATACTATATTTTTTTTAATATAAAAAAAGAAGAAAAAAAACACTATTAACTTCTTTTTTAGATCCAAAACACTAAAATGCAAAGAGAAAAAACAGTTTGTTGTTCCCTCACTCTTGATGATTGAATATTAAAATGATTAATTTCACAAGCCAACAAAATAACCAAGGCCCTTTTCTTTCTCATTTTCATTTTACACACTCATTGCTACGACTAATAAATTTCTCCATTATCTTTTGGGAATATTCTGCTTTTATATATTATTATTATTATCTGCTAGCCCTTCGAAGATGTGTAAGGCCGTGCAGAGATTATAAGAGACATTTGGATGGATCCAAGAAACCAACACTTTGGACTTAAATTATACACGAATTGGGAATCTCTGCCGTTACGGTTGGGAAAGGCAAGTACAAAATAAATGTGCACGACAGGATAATAGCGAAAGAAAACTCAAGTCAAAATTTTCCCTTTCTATTTAAGCCAAGAGAAGACAAAATAATGCAAGAAAAAATTATTTGGGGCAGCAAACACATCAACCAAAAGAAATATAGCAAGCAAAAACAAAATCAACACACGAGACACCAAGTTTTAACGTGAAAAACCTCTTCGGTGTGAAGAGTAAAAATCACAAGGCCAAAGCTCCACTATAATCAACAAGAGTTACAAGAGTGTTCTCCAAAATGGCCACCAACAAAGTGTCAAACATTGAGCAACACAACTACAAGATAGCACCAAAAACTAGAGAAATAAAAAGGAGCAAAATCACTAAAACGCAGCTATGTTCACGATCAAAAATCTGAAGCTACAGGACTCCAAATCACCCTCTCTCAGTTCCCAATCAAAGATTAAGTTGAAAGGAACAAGCTATCCAAAAACCAGCTCAATCAGACAAGAAACGAAACAGAAATTGCGATTTGAAATTGGCTGCTAGGGCTACTGCGAAAATCTGCACTCTCTCTTTTCTCTCTATATGGCTGCTCTCCAAACTATTGTAATTTTTCAAAATAAGACCTAAAATAAAGTATTACAAATGCACCATAATATTAGGCTTATGGGCAAAGTGGGCTATTTCAATTGGGCTCAAATTTATCCACAAAGGTAATTAATATAAGGAAAAATTTTCAAAATATCAATATTTTAACATTTAATGGGAACTCTTATCAACATTTTCAATATTTATTAAAAATGTCAATATTTTAGTTTGTTTTTCTTCTGATTTATGTATTTTTTATTTGTTTGATTTGAAAGAATACAATCATTTAATAACAGAAAGGAGAAATCACGGGAGAGAATATTTTTTAAAAAAGAACATATCCTTTAAAATTCTCATCAGTTATAATTTTAAAAGTAATTGATTGTATTCATTCGTATATATGGTATGTGTATTAGTATTCATTATAGTTTTCATGTTTGGATTTGAATAATGACATCTGTAATTCTTTATTAGTTTGTATTCATTCCAATAGTTATACCAAATGGATTCGTAGTTATTTAAGAAACATATTTGTATCTATATACTTATGTAACCTCATGTTCATTCATAAAGGACACAACATTGGTTTGTATATTTTTCAAAAACGTATATTCTTTTTTAAAATTCCAACAAAATTTGTATTCCAGCCATCAAAACATACAAATTTGCAATCATAGTAACAGTCAAAATTTGTATTTAAAAAAATTGTATTTTATGACAAAAGTGTATTTCTTATCTGTTATGGATTCCAAATTATTTTGTATTCCAAGCATCCAACATACAAAAAAATCAAAACAATTCAATAATTCACTGTTTGTATCCCAAACATATTACATATTAAAAAAATGTATCTTTTACTTTGAAATATGACTGGTGATTCTGTACTTTCATCTCCTTTGGGTCCTTCTGCATGTGAGAAAGATGCAAAAATACTTCAATTTATTGAAGAGATAACGAGAATTGTTGATGCTGTCCAACAAAGTGTCTTGAATGAGATATTGACCCGAAACTCCTAAATCGAATACCTCAGTTACCGTCTAACCTTTAAATCCAATATTCGGATAGTAACTTATGAAGATCTCAGGTGAAGATCCAACATACAAAATACGATCCAGATCCATTTTCGAATCACTTTTCCAATAGCTATTTTCTAATCACTTCCAAACAAATTAAAGAATCGGCAGTTAATGAATGCTTGATCGTTTTTGTATTTCACCGATAATCTCAAAGTTCAACGAAATCATTCGAATTCACTTCAAAATTCCAATCGATTATTTCAAAAAAAAAATCTCTAATGGAAACAATCGCAAATCAGTCGAATTCACTTCGACAAAGGTTGAAAATCTTTGAATGATTTTTGAGATTTCTTAGAAAAATGGAGGAATTTGATTTTAAAAAGCCAAGATTTAAGTTACTTGGGGATATGGAATAATCGAAGAAATCGAGAGAGAGAGAGAAAGAGAAAGGATAGAATTTGGGTAACAAATTTAGAGAGAGGAAAGAGGGTAATGGGATCTTTTATTTTTTCCTTTCACTCGTAATTGAGTCAAAAAGCGGGCCCAATTTGAGAAATAAAAGGAAAGTAAATGAATTATATTAGAATACATTTTATTTGCTAAAATATTGACATTTTGACATTTTTAATAATTATTTTAAAGTGTAGATATTTTTAATAATTATGTTAGGGATTTTGACTAGTTAGCTAATTTATCCTTAATATAATAATAATTGATTTTACCGTCAAATAGTCACATTCTTTAATAGATTTCTTATTATATATATATAGTATCTAAATAAAAATCACTATGTTCATATAAATTGTAATCGATCCTCTAGAACCCTGCCTATATTATAACTACTCTATATTCACTTTGCATGTCATTCATCCACCATAAAAGTTTGTTCATTGTCCCACTTTAAAAAAAAAAAAAGGCAGAGTGAGTTGCAACAAAGTGATTCCTTTTCTTTTTCTGACTATTTATAAAGTGTTTGTATTATAAAAGTCATATTAAAGCAGCGGTGTTTGGTTATAAAAATAGTGGCCTATATGCATTGGGTTCAATAATTGATGCTTCGGTTTGATTTGTTTTTCCTGCTAGGCCGAAATGTTGTTTTAGAAAACATATAATATAACATATATTAAAAGTTAATTCCAAAGAAAACATGGCCTAGTAAAATATTGTTATAGAAAAGTCTAATTATATTTGGTTTAGTCCAATAAACAGAATTTGGCTATGTTGCTTGAGTCTTCAAAAATATTGTGCACCCATATCGAATACTCCAAAAATGCATTACTTTTAGAGAATTCGACATGTCGACATTTTCAAAGAGTTTGCAGGACATTCCACACAGATTATTAGTGTTATAGAATGTAAATGCCTCTAATTCCACTGCAACAAAAACAACTTTTAGCGGCAACAAATATACATATTAACAAAAGAGTGCTAAAGTCTTTACCAACATTAGATAATTGTCATTTGATTCATTGTCACTATAGGCTTTGGGACATTTACAAAGAGTGCTAATTGCCACCAAAAATACATACTTAGCAGCAATTAAGCTAGTGATGTTAATTTATTGCCGCTAAAGATCATTTTTGGTGCAATGTCCTTAGATTCCATATCTTTTAGGTATTTAACTTCTCTATTTTCCAGATGCCTGTCTATGTAAATAACTATGTATATGATGATATTTTGTTTAAGAATGACATAGCATGCTAAATATGTATAAGCAGTATAACTAAACTATATCATCTGTAGCCCAATATATATAACTAAAGCAATTTCAGCAAATTACTAGACAAATTATAGAATGTTTCAAATCACATTTTACTAAGTCACAGATCTTCTGTTGTGCAGAGTACAAAGGCATATTCATCAAACTTGGCCTACATATGTCAAACTCGATTATCAGATTGATCCATGAAGAGTTAAAAGGGATGTGGGGCGAACCAGCTTACAATAAACAACAGAAGACAATAACAGAATGTATGCATTCTATAAACGCTTGCTGCCAGGAATGTCGATCCACTGAAGTTGGAGTTCGACCTCTCCACATTCCACGTTTCTCAATCTCAGGCACATATCTTGCACAACATGGTTGTCTTGCCATGTCACTTTGCTCTCTTCAGACAGACAGTTTGCCCTGCACGGCATTGCTCTTGTGATCACTGTGCCACATGGGAGGGAATCTAAGTTCATTTTTAGAGCATCTAGTAATGGTTTGATATCAAATTCTGCATCTCCCATTTTGTCATCCATGCTGAACATATCGTGATCGTATACAGTCTGAAAGCAAACATAAATGCAAAATCAGGACAATACAAGTGAAAAATTTGCACGCGTCAAAGGGTTATCTGATAGCACTCCTAAAAGACAACAGTATTCTACTGAACAGATAGGTTTTGTCTTTTACAATTACCAGCTTAACAGGAAGATTTGCGTCTGAAACAGAAAGGGTCAGATCTTCATTCCATACAGGATTAACATCCTTCTTTATAACTCGCGTCTTCAGTTTCTGCATTAAAATTGTGAATGTATGCAAGTTAAAACTTGACACAAGAGAAATCAATAAAGACTATAAGAATAGGAAAGAATTTGTAATTAAATGCCAAAATCCTAAGCAGTTCAAGATTTTGTGAATCTACTCACAAGAAAGATACATTATCAAGAGCATAGAGTAATAATAATTGCTACATGTATGTGTGATCTGAGTCTGCCTCACTACAACAATTGCTTCTATATAATCCTTCGATTGATAAATCTTTTAGTATTCCAACTGAAGCATGCATTACGTACAAGTAACTGAGCATTACGGACATAACTCTTTCCGATACTTAATATAGAGACATGTAATCAATAAAACCACAGCTGCTCTTTTTGGAAGATCAGAGCAATCTAAACGAAACAGGTTAGGCTGTCAAGCTACAGGGGCTTATGACTTACGTTGCATGTTCGCAGCAGTTTTGTAAGTACTAAATACTTCACTAACGTCATTCGGAATCCCAATATAATAAAATCTCCCTATCTTTTCCCATCATGGAAAAGAGAAGACTTCTATTCATCAGCAAAGAAAGTTGGACCTTTTAACGTCATTCTGAATCCCATTATATTAAAATAGCAAGGTTTAAAACTACAGCTATATGCCTTCAAGGATATTTTCCTCACTCCAAGAGCGAAAGAATATCATACAAAGTGTTACACCATCTCAGGAATACTATTCTTGTTAAACTAAAGGACTTATCCCTGTAGACACGTGAAAGCTAGAAGCAGTCTACTAGATAAACCGAACCAGTGCCAAATATGGATGAAATAATTCAGTATCCATGTAATGTAAAACTCTGAAGCTATTCTGCCCCAAACTCATTTTCGCCTTTTATGGGAATCATTGGCTCACACAATTAAAAAGTGAGATAAGAGAAGACTCTGTTAATTATATAGCAGTTTCCAAAAGTAAAAAGGAAGTAGATATCATAGAGGAGCAAAATCAACTAAGCAGTTTTTGTTTTTATAAGCAATCACCTAAAATTACTAGTTTACAATGCAGAATCTTTTCATAGATCCACGCAGAAAATATCCCGTTTTCCTGTTTTGCTTATAGCCTGCCGAAAATTGGCTACAACACAGAGACAAAGACTACATCCAGTCCATTTTATCTACTTTCCGAAACTCAAGCACTTCTTATGGCACCAAACTTCTCAAATCTCCAAAACCAAAAGGATTGGGAATTGGGACTGCACCCTAACACACTGAAAGTTGTCTTAGTTTTGTATGATTACTAGTCTCCTCTGCCACACCTTCTAGAAGTCAAAGACTAAGGGTGTGTTCGATTTTTCAATTTTTCCATGTTCTGTGGTCAAATATTTTGTAAAATATGTTCTCTAGAAAAACAAGCTCTGCTAGTGACAATCCACATTGATTGTGTCCTCCCCACCCTCCAACACACCTCATCTTCACCCCCACCATCCCACACCGCCACCTCCCATATTATTTATTTAAATTAGATATAAATGCTTTGAGGATAATAGTTTTTGCTTACCTACCGAACACAAGAAAATAAGTAGGAAAGTTTTCTGTACCTAACACACACTAAAGGTAGATAGAAATATGTGAACACTACAGAATTCAACAATACTTCCTCAACCCCTTTTTCACAAGTCATGACTTAGAGGACCATCTTAACTGGAATTCAACAAGAAAACAATGTTGAAGCACCACCAAACCAAAGGAATAGTCAATGCCGGAGAACACGATCCTCACTAATTCCAAGTTAATAAATAAACAAAACGTTAGTGTAACCAAAAAAATCACATCTTTTACTTCATGTAATTCATATACAAGACCAACCCAACATCCCAAGAAATACAAAAAATGCACAATTTGAGAAAGAATAAGAAAAATTTAGAGAAAGGGGAAACAAAATTCAACCAAAGTACCAATCTTGGAAACAATCAAATGCAAACAAAAATAAGACAATCAATCTCAAAGTAATTGGGAATGAGCCAGTAGTGGAGCCAGACGACTATATATATATATATAAATTTAATCATATATAAATAATATAATTTTTCGTCGAAAGGACGTACCTGATTACCCATTTTGACAACAACATAGGGATCACTGCTGCGGACATCACGTACAGCGAGGTTTATACCTCTCTTAATTTTGATCCTTAAAAGACCAAAAAGATTGTCCATTAATGATTTTGCTCTATTCTTCTTCCCTCCTCTGCTGACACCATAAACAAAAATATAGTCTCCCCTCTTTATATATTTTTTTCCGAAAAAAAAAAAACCTTATTGATTACAGTAATAGGTATAATATAGCAGTTACTTAATTAATAAGAAAAAAAGTTCTTTTTTTTTTGTTTTTTTTTCCTTAACACCTTCCCCACCAAGTGAAAGTCTTCCTCTAGTCAATCTGAAAAGGTGGAAAAACAAGTACATATATTAGAAAATAGTCACAAATTAGATATTTTAAGAGTGTGAATTGAAGAATTTCATATATTATCGGAGGCTGAGTTAGAATTTAAAATTTACGGTTTGAAATTCTGATTCTTTTATATTCTTGGATTTTAAATCAATAATTTTTATATATTCGATGAATTTCTTAATGCAAATATAACATGAGGGGGGATCGAAAAATTATATTGCATAAATTTAAAAAATTAGAAAAAATTTCATGTGTGACATTCTAAAATTCTTTTGAATTTGATTATCAGAATTTTTTATTTCGCCACTGTTTATCACGAATGACAAATCAAGTAATAGGAATTAGGAACCTATTTGATAAGAAATTAAAGATCCAATTTAATTTGATAGCCTTAGTGATTAATAATAATGTTATTGAAATTGACTCCTACATCCAATTCCAATAATTATACGAAAAATTCTGACAAAAAATAGAGAAAAAGAAAAGAAATTTAATTTTAATTATTTGAAGAAGATGGCAAGAAAATTCCATTTTCATATGTAAATTAAAGTTGATAATTGAATACTTACATTTGAATGATCTTCTTTATAAAGGAGCTTAGCGCGGCCTAATTAGGAGAAGAAGAAGATAGGAATTTGTTAAGGTAATGCCTATTTTGTGTATTTCTTGGGGGATATGGAGTTTTACATGCAAAAGAGGGAAAAAATGATGAAATTTAAGGCAAGGCAACAAGTTCGAAAATATGTTGTTAATAGGAATTGTGGTTCTTAATTATATGATTTAATGAGTGCTTAATTCTTGTCCATTATTTATAACATTTATATATCGTGAGTCTTATCTATTTATAGTTATTATTATTCCTAAAAGAACGAATGGTATTACTAAAATTTAAAAAATCTAGAAGGGAAAAAAAGCTGAATTAAACCTCTTTGAACAAGATCTTCTTGCATCTGCGCTTGACAAACAGACGAATCAGATTATGATACGTGGTTGAATTGAAATCGATATAGACACTAGTTCTTCTTATCTCAGCCTGAGGAAATTCTGAGATCACACTCCCTTGCATGACTTGGTCCATGCGGACAAATTAACAGTCAGCCTCGAGTCTAGTATCAATCTGCCCCTAATCAGCTCTGAGCTCAATGTCAGAGCCCAACCATGCACATGCAATTAATAGCCTTTTCAAAACTAGCATATACTTTTTTCACATTATGGCATAGGCCTTGCTTTTTGGCCTATAAAAGAGCTCTCTCATAAGAGAGAAGGGCATCGAGGACACTCTCCTTCAAACTATTACTAGCTCCATTTTAGGGTTCTAATGAAAGGGGGCATCCGACATCTTCCTCTCTTGTTTTTTTTTTTTTTGAGCAATTTATATTATTGAAGTCAATCCTTACTTTATTGGTTTAGTCAGAATAAAACAAATTTGATCGATCTTAATCCACTTACCTTTAATCATTTTTCACAAATTCTATTGGTTTCCAAAATTACGATTTTTCAAAAAAATAAAGATTCCTTATAATAGGAAAAAATATATTATTGTTATTATACATAAGAAAAAACAAGTAGTATTATTAAGGGTTGTGGGAAAATAAATATAATCATGCATGTTATTCTTAATGAAGACGTTCGATGAAATTATGATGATCTAATGCAAAATCTTAATAAGAGATTTCAGGTATATTTACTACAAATATTATTTTTTTTGCAGATATTACATGTGCATCTCATACGTCAAATATGCATCCCTTAGGCCACACCTATGTACATCCAAAACAAGCACATTAACTAGCCCTTTAACAAACCACGTAAGAACAAAGAAGAGGTATAAATATAAAACGTGAAAAAAAAAACTAATGAAAAGGATGCCATGTTGAATCAAAATAGCACCATAAAAATGAATCAAAACCTTAATATATAAAGGTTATCATATAAAAAGGAATGCTATTTTCCTTGTATGTGATATTGGCACGGCTCAATCAAATTATAAACTCTACAATCTTATGTGGAGATTGCAATCTAATTGAACCACACCAACATCCCAGTTAGTTGATCAATCAAAAAGTAAAATTACCTCAAAATATTTAACTCGACAAGTTGGTCTGATTTTAAACACAATGATTTGACCAAAAGTCAAAATTACTACTTGAAGCATATATATACTTGAACAAAAAGCAGTACAATCTTATATAAGAGAAAATTCATAGAATAAGTCCAAAAAGGAATATGTATAGTTTTATTTGTTAATCTTAGTGGCATCATGAATTACGATCCAGCTTGATATTGATTGTACCATTAACAAACTAATCAAAATTATGAGAGATTCTAATAGACTAGGTCGTCTATATATATGGTCAATTAACTGTTCATATATTGAAATTTTTTTTTTAAAACTACTAAAGCTACAACTAAAATAGAAGGGAGATATTTATATTCAAATCCATTAAAACTAGTTGTTACATTGAAAATCCAACGACTAAAATAATTCTCAGAAATTTAGTAACTTTTGCATGAATCATGTATTTATGTTGAAAATCCATTAATTACATAAGAATTTGATAGTTAGGAAATTTTAATTAAAAGAAGTTGTTTATTCAATGACAAAGAAGGAACCTCATTTTGGTGCTCTCGTGGTTGACACAGGATTGATTCCCCTTGGAGTATTGCATATTTATTTATTATTTTATAGGAAATCCGTAAGGTTTAATATTTTGAATTTGCCTCTGAACGGAGTACAAGTAATATTCTCAGTAGGAGACAAGAGGGAGATACCATTGACAGAAACGCATTTTTCGGAGTGATCAAAGGGAAAAAGACGAGAACAATTAACTCCACAAATATATCGACAAAAAAATATATTAACATGACTTTCTGTATTTATATATTAATCTTTGCCGCCCAAGTCAAACTATTTTATTGATGGCAGTTCACATTGAAATATCTTACTACAGTGACACCAACCAAATAAAAAATTAGAATTTAAAATGCCAATAAGAATTTCCACTTTCTGGAGAATATTAGTTCACACTCCACCAATCGTGATTTTCTACGATATATCATACAAGTTTGAATGACTTTTTTTTAAAATAATACAATTTTAATACTTTATAAAAAAATTTAACTTGATCATTTGAGAAATTTATTCGAACTTACAATAAATAGAAAAACATTCACCTCTGATGAGTGCTTGATTTGTTAAAAAATATTTGGAAGGGAATATTATTTCATCTTAACAAAAGATAAAGAACAATTAATTACATAACTTTGAAAGAGGAAAAAAAAAACTTCTCTTAATTAAACTAGCAATAAAGAAAACTACAAACACCTATAGTATTTTCGAATGAAATTGGCTCCCTACCTATCACAATTACAAGGACAAAAAAAATATAATAATCAATATCATATCTAAGAGATAATAATTAATAAAGTATATATGGAGGTTTAAAAAAAAAAGAATATTACAATATAATGTAATATTACTACATTAATCTTCAAGTCGTGTCTACATTAATTTATTGTTTTGTGATTGTCTTCAATATTTGAGACACTAATTTGTAGCAGGAAGTGGAGTACTGGAGCCTGATGAGTTTATTGAAAAGTTCATCATATGTTGTGAACTTTGCTTGCCATTTCCATATGGTGATGCACTCACTGCCCTGAAATATTAAAATTTTACCTATTATTACTAAGAGACTAAAAGTGTTATTACCTCTTTTTGATGCTATCACTATAGTTTTAAATATTGTTGACATGTCAGTACATAAAACTTAAAATTCGAGCTCTAACCTTTCCTTGCGTCTCTCGAAGAACCTAGCCAAGGATGCCTTGCGAGCCTGAGGAACAGCTGTACAAAACAAATAAAAAGGTTATCATTATTGTGCTTGAAAATTTTTTTACCTCATACACCACGCCCAAATTAAATGTATAGGTATGTACCTGATAAGTTATGGCTGAGAGGTTGACGAGATTCTTGACAAGTGACGATTTTGGATAGCTCTGTTGTGTTAGAAAGTGATTTCAGGACTCCAGTTGATCTGATAATTGTTGTTCCAATCGTATTATTATTAAACAGTACTCCAACAGATTGAGAGGTACCACGTGAAGCTATAGGAATAGGGCTGGAAAAATTACTAGTCGATGTACCATGGCACTTGTTTACATTAACAAAAGCATGATCTAGAGAAGGAGAATTTCGAATTGTTTGGACTGGAGATGCAGTTGATGTTGTACTAATTGGTGCATTTCCAGCAAGTAACATAATAGCTTGAGCCTGAAATGTTGATCGAAGAAGAATTAATTTCTGATTAAAATCAAATTGATGATTCGTGTCACATAGGATTTACCTTCTCTGGAGAAATATTGTCGTAAACACAGACAGAACCAGCGTAAAAGACGGTCATTTGAGCAGGTCCAGGTGAAGTTCTAGGTGCACCCCTGCAGTACAAACATTTTTTACGAATCAATTATGATTATTATTCTTTTTTGAATAGATTAGAAAAGTATATTGTGTCATATAAAATGAAACAGTTGGTAGTTTCCTAAATCGGCTTTAGTAATGTACCTCAATTCAGTGGTGCCCACAACACCATTGCGCGTTGGAACATGATTTGATGAGTATTGTGCACCAATTTGAGTATTATATGGTCGATGAATTGTGTCAACAAGTTCAGTAGTTGTGGTTATCGTTACCAGTCCAGCTGATGCAAGAGATTCGAAACCAATCTTAGGCTTATTATTATTTTCTTGACCCTTGAAAGAAAGGTGGTATTGAGGATGAACCTTGTTACAAAATGACCACTGCATTGCTGAACTTTTAGCCACTTCTGCAACAATTATAAGAAACACAAAAGAATAAGATACTTAATGGCCACAAATTGACGTTAGGAATTTCTTTTTATTTGTTCAACTTTTAATTAACAGAGTTATTCGATAAATGTGTTGGTGAAAGATAACATATATTCCATTAACCCGACGAACGCATACAAGTTACATTAAACAGGAGCTCAGTAATAAAATTGGGCAACAGTACACATTCAGGACAGATAGATGAAGAGCCAACCCATCAAACAATATATTAATGTTATTATATAATCATCTCTGTACGTGTTGCAACAAAATTTCGTAGCTAAACAATAAAAAATTCATATAGATTTTATTTAGCTACGGATTATAAGGAATTTCAATTAGTTAAAAGCTTTTTAGCGATAGATTAACGAAAACTGTCAATAAATTTCGTAGCTAATTTCATATTTTCTTATAGTATCTGTTTTTTGTTAAGGAGTGAAAGCCACTTGACTGTAAGGAGAGGAGCTCACAGACAAGAGATTAAAAGACGAAACATATAAAAGAGAATTCAAGGATTGAAAGCCGATTGCTACTTTCTTACCTTGGGGAATCGCATTCTGAATAACGTAATAAAAAGTCTTTCTCTACTGTCTTCAGTCACAGTGTCAACATATAGCTGAAGAAGAGAGAGTGAACATGTGTGTCGAATTTAAAATTAGCCTGTTAAGTGCATCTGATACGAGATAATAAATTATAATTAAAGCAAGATCTGGTCAAAAGAGTGAAATAAAAATATTTTATGTGTTTGGTCTGCATTCTAAATCTAGTGGTGGCCAAGACATAATTATTTATTGTTTAATTGTTGTTTATTACTTATTGCTTATTCCTGTGTCTAAATCATATGATACTATTAACCAGTGTTTTCAAAAACGTTTTTTGGGCGAGTTTCAGGGCGGAGCGTATCAAAAACGCCCCAGGACGCAAATTGAAGACATAAATTCATAGGGCATAAGTCCTAGAATTTGGGGTGTAAGCTTCAAGCGTAAAATCGTAAACCCTATGCATGTACTGGGCGTTATTTTTTATTTTATTTTATTTTATTTGGTTTTTAAACTTTATTTGCTTTAAATTATATTTTTTATTATTGGTGTAATGATATTTCTCAAATAGTAATTGTGATACTTTTTTTCTTCATTATTAGTTATTAATACCTTTCTCAAATAAAAATCATAGTATTTTTTCTATATATTATAGGTTATTTATTAAAATTTATTTGTAAAATAATTGAAAGTTTTACTTTTGCTTATTTTCTTAGTAATAAAATTATAAAATTGAATATACATGAGACTACGCCCCGTAGATCTATAAGACTTACGCCCCGTGTCTCGGGGCTTACGTCTCGCCCCGTACTGCATAAAACGTCTCGCATCATGCCCTTGCCTTTTAAAACACTGATGTTAACTGTATAACAGATTAAAAGTTGATTTACTTAATTACTTCGTTTCCTTCATTATTTATAGATTATGTCCTTATTTTTATAAGTTATGCAAATATATAGCTAGCCTTTGGAAATTACTCTAATAAATATTACACTGTTGTTTAACGTTTTCTCATAAAATTTTCAATTTGTTCAAAAGGAATAAAGGATCCATAAGTTGCAAGAAAAAAATGACATTCACTGAATAATTATAAACTAATTAAAAAAAAAACTAGCTCATAGGTGCATGTGTACCATATCCAACTCAGTCAAAATGCAAAAGTAATCACGTTGAAAGGAATCCAACGTACTAATAAAACACCAAAACCATAATATTCACAAGCACAACTAACCAACACCATAAAAATAAAAATACCTTCTTTTATTTCCTGTTAACTCTTTATTCGTGCTAAACGTGAAATTAAGCTAGTAAAACACTACTAGTACAATATTCCTAATAGAAAAAATTACTTTAATAGATAATTACTGATTTTAGCTATACTTTTTATTTATTACTATTTATAGCAATACTATGATAAATCTGTAATATGTATTAAAAGTGAACTATGTATGTAATATATATGTATTATAACTGTTTTAAAATATATTATGCTTGTTTGGTAAGAAATTGACACATTGTATTATAAATGTATTAAAATGTGTGATAAATGTATTATTCATCAATAAAACTTGTATTATATGTGTTTTATAAATTGTTCTCTGTAATATGTATTAAAATTGTATTATAAATGTATTAAAAGTGTTTAAGTGAAAAAAAAATATTATTGCTATAAATGGTAAATATTTTCTCAAATATTTATGCAAGTTTCCCTTTCTAATATCAATGTTAATCCACAAACCATGATTTAAACCATCTGTTTTGACCTACATGCAAATACCCATTTTTAGGTTTAATTAGTTTGAGAATCCACATGCATGGAGTCAAACAGATTCATATTGATTTCACGAAAAAAAATTAGAAAAAAAAATGAAGGACCAGAAAATAATGATACTCTCTTGTCTGGTTTTAACTTGAAACGGAGCTTTAAGATATGTAGAATCTACCAAAATATCTTTTGATATTCTTATAGTCTTCAACATGTTACATGGAAAGTTAGAACTAAATAATTACCAAAATCGAAAAAATTAAAACGAAGGGAGTATATATATATACCAGTTAGATCTGTGGCAGATTCTTCAAGGATATCTTGTTTTATAGTCAAGCCCATGAAATCTCTCTCCATTTGATCTAATTCACTCCAACAACTTGATAAATATATCTGATGATTAAGGTTTAATTTAACCCAAAGTTGAAACGCAAAAATGAAAGGAAAATCAATCGAGGGAGGTAGTGAGGCTTTCAACCGATTGCGTAGAACTGTATTTATCGAGGCAAGGTTGGATCGAAATAATTAACAAAGAGATTGGTGCTACCAAGCGAAAAATTATGAGAGAAATAGGAAGTATAGAAGGATTTTAATGAAATTAAAGCTTAAGGTCGCTTCATTTATAAAGATTCGTCTTCCAAACATTCAAACCCGTGGAAATTGTCCATGTTATTTTATTCTAATTTCCAACATATTGTAATTGGTCTTCTTCATGAAGTTTTCATATTTTATAAAATAAAATTATAAAATATAGCTTTACATAGCTGTACTTAACATTGATGCATGCACCATGATTTTAAAAAATAAAAATAAAAAATTTAGGTAAATTATTTTTCTTTTATGTTTGATTATTCAAAGTGCAGTGCAGATTTATGATTAATCGTACAGGACAACTTAATTTTATAATTAATATTCTTCAATAGTTTAAAACAAGTTGTAATAGTCAACTTACCATTTACATAACATTAGATACATTTTTATTTTAAAATTAAAAAATTAAAAACAATTACTATTTTTTAAAATTAAAGAATAACACTAGAAACATTTTTATTTTATTTTTAGTGAGATAACTTATAATCGCATAATTATTAGTACTTGTTTTTTAAAAAATAAATTATACGAATATTAAAATAAATCATTCAAGCACATGATGATTGGCACGTAAAGTATCCATTAAACTTGTCCACGTGTGGCCATTTCATTCGATTTCACTTCTACTGTGCCAACGATTCGTTTTGGTGCTTCACACGTTGGAGTGATTTACAAGAATGGGACCATGATTTTGAATTTTTGATCTCGTTTAAAAAATATTATTTTTGCTTCCAAAATATCTAAGCTAAATTTTTATTACATAAATTGTGGTATAAACTAAACTTTTTGTATATAAGATGGAAGTTCGAAATATTTTAATAAGTTAGAGGTAATACATCTATTCAATTTACTATGATTTCTACTTTTATAGGATGAATAAAACTTGATAATATTCGTTCTATCTCTATCCTATTGAATTAATAACAAGTTATGATGTATTGATAAAATTCGTTAGTGTTAATCATTATTTTTTTCCTCTACTTTGAAGAGAATCATTCTTAATCCCAAAAAAATAAATATATTTTACGCTTTTTAAACTGAAAATATGTGTTGCTAAATTAATGTTGACTTTGATCATAATTAATTTATCATAATTAATTTAAAAATAAGTAACTCAACCAATATATAATTGAAAATTTTGCCCAATGGACAATAAATTACACAATTGTCTTCAATATTTATAACTTATTAAAATATCTCAAACTCCTATTTTATGGACAAAACGAACTTATGCGCATAATAACTAAAACTTATATTAAAGCAACAACAGATTTGCCGACAACTTTTTAAAAAGTTGCGATAATATTTTTAAAAAATTGTTAAACAAAAGCAATTTTTTCCGTTGGCTCCAACTTATTGAGCTATTGTCCTTCTTTACCCCTTATAAATATTATTATAACAACTAGTGACGGTAATTGAAGCTAGGTACGGGTTCAATAATATTAATAATTTTAATAATTAATTATATATTTTTTATGATATGTGAAATAATATTCATATATGAATGTACTTATTTTAAAAGTGAGTTAGAAAATAAGCTATAAGTTGATTTCCAAATTTGAATCATAATTTCAAATTTTCACGGCAAAACATTAATTTTCAAACAATTTTATTTATCTGTTCTTGATCAATAAAAAAGAACACGCAATTATTGCAACTAAATTTCCTTTATCCTTTGGATAAACCATCTGTTATACTTTACATATTAATTATTTATTCTCAAATCATTTTTCAACATCTAAGAACTAAGATTAGTTTATATAAGTTTTTTTATATATATATATATATATTAATCAATATAAATATTGTGATAACACCAAGGAGTTTACTTTTCTTCTTTTAAATACAAAACGATTGGAATTGTAAGATTCACGATTTTAAATGTACAATTAAAAATTGTATTGCTAAGAGAATCTTTATCCTAGTTCATCTTCTTTA